>JARBWK010000008.1:124128418-124316705 GCA_030556195.1 Anolis apletophallus | reverse complement strand
AAAGTTCCACCCCTTTGTGCACTCAGGAATGCAATCCCTAGAGAAACTAACTTCCTCTTTCAGGCAGGCCATGCGGCCGCCTGCATTTTGACTTGTGGATCTGCAATCCTGTTCAATCCTATTGAATAGAAGCCCATCCGTGCTCACAGCATGGAAGTTTGTGTTGTTTAGGACTTCTGCATTCTGTTATATTTTTGGAGGAATCACTCCCAGAGAGGGTTATTTTTGAGCCTAACAGCTCTTGATTCCTAACAGTAGGCCCATAGATAAGGAGAAAGGGGGGAGGGGATGCCCAGGCCTAAAGGCTGCCACACAGCAGGCCTGGGCCCTGCTGCCTTGGGCATAAACACATATATAATTGCCATACCCCCCTTTTTATTATTTAATTAATGAATTTTAAAAAATATATAAAACAAAATAACCCTACAGAGGCTTGCAAAGGGCGAGGGGCTAGGGCAGCCTGGAGGACAAAAGCCCCAGGTCCGGCTCCCTCACCAGCCTCAAAAACCGACCTGATCCAGGCTAGGCAGGATGATCCAGAGCTATTGTCTCTTCAACACCTCAAACAGGAATGGAGCAGGAGGCTGCCCCAAAATAGGCAGCCTCCGCCCCCTCCCAGAAGATTCCCAAGGAACCAATAGTCTCCCTTCGTGCGAGGAGGTAATAACCTTTCCTCGCCCACTGTGTAGGCAGGGAAAGGGCAGTAAACCTTTAAGAACTCAAGACTTTCCATGCAGGTGGCACTCACTGCGCCATCACAGAGAAGATAAGGAAAAGAAAGGATGTGGAGAAGATACTCATCCAGTTATTGAAAGCAAGGCCAAAGAAGGAGATGACAAGAAATGTGCCGACTTGACTTTCCTTGCCTGCTGTATTGTTATCATATACATTTTCCCTTTTGTTGACATTGCATCTATATCCAAAACAATAGGCTTACTGATACAACAACAACAACAATAACTTCTTTATTTATATTCTGCCTTATCTCTCCTGAGGGATTCAGGGGGATTCCAAACTTAAAAGGCAATGCCTGAACATAAGAACAATACACCCATGATAACGAAAATTGACAACCCATCATAGAAAATCAAATTGAGACTTAACTAAATTTAAATGAAAAACACAACCTGTTATATCAGACATGAAACAACATTAAACATCAAACACAAGCATACATTTCCCAGTTCCTTGGGAACAAATAAATTGATCATTGCTCAAGATGTCTGTTGAGCTGGTAGGCAAACAGGGCACGGATATGGAGGGCAGCTATTAATCAGAGGTCTAATGGGAGTATTACCATATATTCCTTTTCCTCATAAGCCTGTGAGCAAAGGTATGTCTTTAGCTGTTTCTTGAAGGCGGTGAGGGAGGAGGCCATATCTAATTCCTTAGGAAGGGAGTTCCAGAGGTGGGGGCTGGCCACGGAGAAGGCCCTTTCTCTCATTCTAACCAGCAGAGCTTGGTACGTGGGTGGGACAAAGAGCAGGGCCTCCTCTGATGACTGCAGTGTCTGAATTGGTGTGTAGTATTATAGTCAAATTCAGTTCCTCTCTCCACTTCATCCCATATTGGGATTGAGGGATTTCCCCCCCCCCCCCAAATAAGCAGTTTAGGTTTTTACTGGTGTAGTGGGGTATCTGTAGCCACAAATTTAAACATCCATAGCTTACACACACACACACACACACACACACACACACACACACTGAACCCATCTGAATGCATGCAGGCAGACGTTGTTATTCAGATGGAAATATGTGTCTGAATCTTGCAAATATATATTTGTCCTTCTCTCCTTGTGTGTTTGCCCAATTTGATAAATTTGCCCCCTTTTAATAATATAATCCACATTATGCCAGTTTAATCCCCTCAAATTTCATCAGTACTTATAGTTGGTCATTTTGGGCATGTGTGGCAATTTTTCTCCAGATGCATCATTGGTGGGATTTGGTGTGTTCCCTGGCTGCAGGGTAAACTACAACTTTCACCATGATGGTTCAATCCCCTCAAACCTCTCCAGTAGGTTCAGGTGGTCATGGGGGTTCTGTGTGCCAAATTTGATTCCACTATATTGTCGTTTGGGCTCACAGTGTCTCTGGATGTAGTTAAACTACAACTTCCAGTAACTGGGGCCAATTTCCCCAAAGCCACTCCAGTATGTTTGGCTGGTCTTGGGCGTTCTGTGTGCCAAGTGTGGTGCAGGTCCATTGTTATTGGGGGGGGGGGGGGGGTCACAGTTTCTCTAAATGTAGGTGAACAACAATTTCCAAAACTAAAGGTTAATCCCTCGCCAACCCCTCCAATATTCAATTTCGGGCATATCAAGTATGCCAGGCCCAACATTATTGAGGCTCAGGGTGCTCTTTGACTGTAGGGGAACTCTAAATTCCAGTACAAATATGAGCAAGATCGTTATGTTTATATAATATCTTTGAGTCAGTATCGGAGTCAAATTCATTGAGGACTTTTGACCAAATTATCATTTCCACCTTATGGCAACTCTGAGGAAAAGCTGTCACAAAGTTTTTCAGGGCTAAGAGTTTGTGGCTTGCCCACAATGAAATGTTGGTTTACTTCTTGCCTGCCAATTATTTCTTTTAAAGCAAAAAGTATTTTCTTTCTCTGTTGACAAAACCCTTCAACAATAAGGTGGTCATATCTTGGTCTCCCAGATAATTATTAATTTGCGTCTATTGACAATGAATAGCATATCACCATGAGGCAAGATATCTGATATATAGTGTGTCTGCCATATTTCCTTCTCTTCTCTCCCTTGCTAATGTCTTCATATCACCAAGATAAGATACAATAAATATAAGAAGCTATAAAGGAAATGGTCAGAAACGGCAACATTTAGTTGTTTTTTTCTGTCCACCAGACCTTACAAATCTGTACACAATGGTGAGTATGAGTGAAACAATTCTTTCCTTCTCGCTTTCAAATATTTCAATCCCAGGTTGGAATCTCATTGGGAATTTCTATCTTCATAAGATGAAGTACTTTGGCCACATAATAAGACCGGAAAGCTTAGAGAAGACAATGATGCTGGGGAAAATGGAAGGAAAAAGGAAGAGGGGCAGACGAAGGGCAAGATGGATGGATGGATGGTATCCTCGAAGTGACTGGCTTGACCACCGACAGAGAGCTCTGGCGTGGGCTGGTCTATGAGGTCACAAAGAGGTGCAAGCGACTGAATGCATAAACAACAACAAAGTTGTTGTGCAGGAAATAGAATTGGGCACTTCCATAACGTCTGCATCCAGTAAAGGGGTGCAGTTGTGTTATTACATAGGGGAGTCAGAGGAGTGACAGATGGACAATGGGATAGATGTACATTAGGACCAGTGTGCACAGATGACTATGGAGGCCCAGATTGCTAATGTTAGTAAGCAGGCCTTTTTCCATCTCTGGCAGGCGAGACAGCACCTTTCCTTTCAGAGGAAGCCTTGGCTACAATCATCCATGTGACGGTCACATCTAGACTGGATTATTGTAACGCCTTGTATGTTGGCCTTCCCCTGTTGACTACTCAGAGGATCCGCATTATTCAGAATGTGGCTGCCAGGCTACTTGCAAAAACACCTTTGAGATGCCACATAACTCCAACTCTGTTACATTTGCACTGGCTTCCAACGGAATTCCAGGTCCTGTTTAAGTTGTTGGTTCTGACCTTTAAGGCGCTTTATGATCAGGGGCCAGCATATCTCAGAGACCGCCTCTCCCCTCTTCGCCGCCAGTGGTCGCCACGACTCCTCCAACTAAACTTACTGTATGCTCCAAGCCCTAGGGAAGTACGTCTTGAGAGCACGAGACGTAGGGCCTTCTCCATCTCTGCCCCTGTTTTGTGGAACTCCTTGCCTCCCTACTTGAGGGCCATGCGTGACTTGCAACCCTTTGCTCAGGCACTCAAGACCTGGCTTTTTAGCAGAGCTTTTAATGTTTAATGCAGTCTATTTGGTATTGTATATTTTTAATGCAATTGTTTTATGTAAATCGCTTGGAGCATTTTAATGGAGGGTAATTAACAATTGAGAAACTGATGATGATGGTGATGATGATGATGCACATTGATAGACTCTGATACACATGACAGCACTTCTGTTAGATATTTTGAGAAGACACTAACAGGGTTTCTCAGCACTACTTTTTGTGGATAAGTATAATTAAAGCTATATAATAAAGGACTCTGGCGATTATTAATAGTTGTCTTGAGTTCAGCTACTGGGGAACAGATAAAATTTAAATGAAAGAAATAATATATAATAAAAATGCAATCTCCAACCCAGTACAGTTTGCTCTCCACCCCCATATTGCTTGTTATCACATGTGAAATTTATGTTTTTCTGGTAACAATATAATCAAAAAGATGGAAAGGATGACACGTGATGCATTTGCTACAATGTTCAGAATGAAAGCCATGAGGACATTGCGTTGATGGGTGTCCTTAGATCAGTCATGGAAGAATGATATTGCTTAACCACTGAATGCCACCTCTTTGGGCAACAGGTATTTCCCTTGTTACCCATCACCCTTCCCAAGTAATACAGTATAGGGTATTCCAGCACTGCCAAGGCCAAGTAGAACTCTATCCCCTCTGACAGTAAAATGAGAAGTTTGACCATCAGAGCAAAGTTAGAGATTGCTCTTGGGGTTTTATGCTTAGATATCAATTATATTATATTTTTCTGGAACCATATAATCAAAAACCTGTACAGAGAAGTGTTAATTTACTTAGGAGTTCCATATACAACAGACACATGGAACACATAAAAAGCAAAAAACAAACAGACCTCTAATTCAGCAGGTGAACACGGAACACATTGGGAAACAGAAGATGACAGAGGTTAAAGCGTTGCTAACATAGATATATGGTAATCCAGATCTCAAGAAGAGGAACATATACCCAGAACCTGCATTTCTTCTTGGTGTACCTTCTAGAGCACTAGTTCTCAGGGCAGAGATATAGGAAACTGAGATTTTTATTTTTATGTGCAAGGCTTTGATCTGGGAAACATGATAGGAACCTGCAGCCACTGGCTAAGGGATAGCACTGGTTCCAGACTACAATTTAAGATAGGTTAGTAGAATAGAGGATTTGGATTATTTGCAGCTTGTCAAGGTCCCAAGGATGCGCCTAATGATTTACTACACCATATCCACATCAGAAAAAAGACAGTAGCATATAACTTATAAATCTTGCCATGGTGTTCTATTTACTGACAAAGGTGTTTGAGACAATTCTGTGATATCGAAAACATTTATTTGACAGCTTCTGTGTAGCCTGATGGATATCTTTGTTTCTAAAGCTATAAATGATGGGATTCGTGAGTGGTGGCAAAACAGTATACAAGCAAGCAGCCAACAAATCTAGAGGAGCTGAAGACAAAGCCTTTGGTCTAAAGTATGAAAATATAACAGTTGTAAAAAATAAGGAGAAGACAGTCAAGTGTGGAATGCAGGTGGAGAAGACTTTACGCTTGCCCTGAGATGAATTAATCTTGAATACTGCTGAGAAGATGTTCCCATAAGAGATTAATATCAAAGAAAGACAACAAATACCAGCAGTTAATATAAAAGTGACAACAAGCCATTCATTGAACATTATATCTGTGCACGAAATCCTCCATAATTCTGCCACATCACAGAAAAATTGTTGAACATGAGCAGTGCAAAAATGTAACCTGAATGTTGCTATAGTTTCCACTATTGCATGAACTATAGCACTGATCCAAGAGGCAGCTGCCATTTGGAGACAGGCATTCCAATTCATGATCCTCATATATTGTAATGGGAGGCAAATTGCCACATAGCAGTCATAGGCCATAACAGTAAGAAAGGACAGCTCAGCCCCTACAAATGTGATAATTAGAAACACTTGGGAAACACATTCAGAGAAGGAAATTTTTCTGTTATTTGTTAATGAGATAGCCATAGATTTAGGAACGGTTACAGAGATGTAGCAAGCATCTACCAATGATAAATTAGCTAGAAAGAAATACATAGGACTATGCAGATTATGGTCATGGACTATAGTTAGTATAAGGAGAATGTTTCCCATCAATGCTACCAAATAAATGGACAGAAACACCAAAAAATGTAAAATCTGTTGCTCTCTGATTTCAGAAAATGCCAACAGAATGAATTCATTTACTGTAGACTCGTTTTCCATTTTTTCCTTGGTGAACATATTCCCTGTAAAGATAAAGAAATACAAATATAAATATAAAGATACAAAGATTAAAGAAATACATATATAAAAAGAAACAAAGAACAACAAAACAATTCCCAGATTAGTAAAAAAAAATCCAGAATGCTTTTTGATGATTTTATTGACCAACAGATTTTATTGACCAAGGGAAGAACTTCATTGCAGTTGTAAAGAATACTAGAAGTAGCTTTTTATGATTCAAGGCTAGATTATATGCAAATCTATTTGCAATATCCTTTCACTAAAACATAACTTGTAGAAAAGGAAAGATAGAAAGATATGATTAAGTAAACTGCATCAAGATGAATCAGGAAATACTGTCTTTTGTATGTGAAGAAATGGAAATTTCCCATGCCCTAGAAAAAGATGCTTGATTTTTAGAGTATAATGAAAAAAGCTATCACAAAATATTTTACCTTTTATCCGACTATATGGGTGGATAGAAACAATTACATTTGATGCATTTGTTAAAATGTTCAGAATGGGAGCCATGAGGACATTACTTTGATGGGTGCCTTTAGATCAGTCATGGAAGAATGACATTGCTTAACCACTGAAGGCCACCTCTTTGGGCAACAGGTGTTTAACTTGTTACCCATTATCCTTCCCAGGTAATACAGTATAGGGTTAATCCAGTATCTGCCAAGTCCAAGTAGAACTTGATCCCCTCAGTCAGTAAAAAGAGAAGTTCATCTGTAACCATCAGAGCAAAGTTAGAGATATCTCTTGGGGTTTTAGGTTTAGATATCTTTTCCACACCACTGTGAGTCTTAAAGTAAAGAAACAGGGAAAAAAATTAATCTGATTTAAAGGAGACAAAGAATCTCATTATAAATTTTAAAAGTCAGCAGGGTAGTATTTATGCAGCGTACTTTATGGGCTATTAAATAAAAATTTGCAGTATAGATTTGTATGAAGCTTGTAGACAGTGTATTGTCGAAGGCTTTCAAGGCTGGAATCATTGCATTGTTGCAGAGGTTTTTTTCGGGCTATATGACCAATGGCCATGTTCTAGAGGCATTCTCTCTGGACGTTTTGCCTGCATCTATGCAAAGCATCCTCAGAGGTTGTGAGATCACAACCTCTGAGGATGCATTGCATAGATGCAGGCAAAACGTCCAGAGAGAATGCCTCTAGAACAGTGCTGGGAGAGCCGGAGCCACGGCGGCCCCCCCCCTTCCAAGGCATCCTAGCCCCTGAAGCTGGAGGCCCCGGCTGCCGCTGGCGAGCTTTGGGAGAGGGGGAGGAGCCACGCGGGGCACCTCCCTTCCAAGGCATCCCTTGCAGGGAGATGAAGCTGGAGGTTTCGCCGGCTTCAGCCGCTGCTGCGATGCCTTGCAAGGGAGGGAGGCGCCGCTGGGGACCCCCTCCCTTGCAAAGCATCGCGCTGCAGCCGCGGAAGCCGGCCCTGGCTTCAGCCGCTGCTGCGATCCCCTTGCAAGGGAGGGGAGGCACCGCCGGGGACCCCCTCCTTTGCAAAACATCACCTTTGCAAAACATCACGGCAGCTGCGGAAGCCGGCGCTGGCTTCAGCCGCTGCTGCGATGCCTTGCAAGGGAGGGAGGGAGGCGCCGCCGGGGGACCCCCTCCCTTGCAAAGCATTGCGCCAGTCGCGGCAGCCGGCGCCGGCTTCAGCCGCTGCTGCGATGCCTTGCAAGGGAGGGAGGCGCCGCCGGGGGACCCCCCTCCCTTGCAAGGCATCAGCGCCGGCGAGAGAGGGAAGAAGTGGGCGGTGCAGGGAGGAGGAGCTCGCTCTCTTCCGCCTCCTTGTACCACCCCTTATCCCTCTCTCACCGGCGCCGATGCACTCGGCGGCGCGGAGAGGGGACGGAGGGGCGGTGCAGGGAGGAGGAGCTGGCTCACTTCCCCCTCCCTGCTCCCCCTCCCCCTCCCCCTCGGCCGCCATTTTTTGGAAAAAAAATTAATTTTTTTTAAAAAAATCTAGATTTTTAAAAAAAATTAAAAGTGGCGGCCGGGGGCATAGCGGGGGCCGTGCCCAACAGGCTGGGGGGCCGTGTACGGCCCCCGGACCGGCAGTTGGACAGCCCTGCTCTAGAACATGGCCATATAGCCCGAAAAATCCTACAGCAACGCTTGTAGACAGCATTTTTCATATATGATCAGATTCATAGGTCTTGGAGGAATAAATATGGATGGGATTTAAAAAGTAATTTTGGAAATAGCAATGAATCTTAATATTTGTTTCAAAATGGAACAAATGGAACCTGACTTGAGTAGTGATACAGTGGGCCTAAAATCAGAACTCTGTTTCAAAAAAAAAAAATTCTTCGGTTTTCACCATCCTGTTTCAGCTTGTTTACTTTGAATGAATATTACAGGGCTTTCTACTTTCAACTGACTTGACCTTCCTTGAGGAAAGCAGAGGAAGATTCCAGAGTTTGCTTGGAACTCGAGAGGATCTCATGGCTTTGGGGAAATCTGGACCATTTAATTAGGTCCATTTCAGCCCAATCCTCTGTCAGAGTGGAAACGACTATCATCAGTCTTTCTCTGTACTTTTGAGCACTGGAAAAGGGATAAGATGTCTTCTAGCTGGTAATGATGGAACCCCTTTCTGAATTTCCCATGGCAGTAGTCAGAAGCTTGGAGCAGTTGAGATCTGCTCTGTCCCAGTGTAGCTCAAAAACTCCTGAGCCATCTGGACAGTAGCCCCATATATCCAGGACTGCTCAAAGACATATATTTATAGTGAACTAAACTACCTGGTATAGACGAACCCCTGGAAATATTTACTACTATAGATCCTTTGAGGAACATATAAATATTTTGTGGTTGTTTCTGTTGGGTAGTCACCTTATTCATGTTCATCTCAGAAGAAGAAGGGTGAACTAGTTCTATGTTAGTTCTAACACAGAATAAGAGAATGACAAAATAAATCTCCTACCTGACAGTCTCATTTTGTTTTATATGTTGCCTAATTTTCTTCCAAAGTAAAATCCAGGTTAAGCTTTTCTACAAAGCAATAAATAAAAGATGCATGCTACAGCTTGTATGGTCTACTTCTTCTCAGTGGAGTTTCCTGTACGTATATGTGCCTAAGTCTTGATGCAAAAAGAATTAATACCTCACACACCCAATATACATCTCATTTCAATAACATTTACATCTCAACAAAAACCGTTTCTAATGCCTAATCAGATTTGTTCTTCCAAAATTAGTGCCTCTCCAAAAGAAGGGTTATTCTGTGTTGGATTGCTTGAAGAGCAGTTATTACTCTGCCTCCCACCCCTATTGCCTTTATGCAGATCTTGACTTTACACCATAGTTTTTCAGTACATTATCCAATTAGCCATTGATATGAAGTTATTAATCTTAGAACAGCCTTCATACACATAAAGAACACTTGAATATTATACTGAATCGCTTACTTTTGGCAAGACTTAAGATACACTCCCACTGCCATTCCTGAGTGTTTTATACCTAAAATAACCCTTGAAATTCTCTTCTAATTCTTTTTGGCACAACCGATTTTTCTAGTGTTGTCTGGCTATTTGTGTGGTGCAACTTTGCTCTATTAAATAAGAACAAGGGGTTTTCATTACCATTTGGACAACAGAGATTTATCCTTTCTCAGTTGTTGTTTCATGTTGTGTTCACAACCAGAATTATGACTTATAGGCCAAGGTGCCAAGAATGTTAATATTAGATGCGTAGATGGATGTCAAAGAAATGTTACCTCTGTGAATCGTAATGGAGTACTACTGATGCCATTTTATGATGAATTTCTATTTGTGTACACTTGTAAAGAACTGAAAAAGGTAACAACTTGGTGATAATGTTAAAGATTAAGGTGTTCTAGTATTATTTTCATAGCTGATGGTGTAATAGATGCTTATTGATTGATTCCATTTGTTTTCTAATGTTCATTACTTTCTAATCCTTGAAAGTATTTCTGCATCTTAATGTAAAGTGAGTTATAACTCCTTTGCTTAACAAAAAAAGGCTTTTATTATCTCCAAATCAGAGAAGTAAAACTTTCTGTAGGGACAATTCTCTAGTAAATTCATTAGTAAATATTGGAAATAATTGCTTCAACCTAAATGCTGCTATTTTAAAATGCTTTTTAATTGATAAGTTTTCTTAAACCTCTTTCTTATTAATGAGAAATCAAACACTCAGTTATCAACCATGCCTTTTTCTTTGGGGAAGCTCTGTAGTGCTATACTACTGAAATACCAAATAGCCCAAAGCTACTCTGTGACTCAAATATTAATGAAATGACTCACCTCTGCTCCTTTCTTTCAGATGTGCTCTCATTTGAGAAAGAAGTTGAGTATGTAGAGGAAATACTTATACATTTATACTCCAGTGTTTGAAGGACCACAGTGTTTGAAGAAGCGCCTCGGTCACCGGAGGTGAGGGGGGGGGGGGCGCTAGAACAGGAGAAGTTGAAGGCACAGGAGAAAAAACAGGCTCTGAAAAGAGCTGAGTCGGAGGGAGTTGGGGAGGGTTTTCAACCCCCAAAGCCTCATCTTCATTTCCATTGCCCTCAAGAAGTTGCAGCGTGTCTGCTGTCAACAGAGGCAGGCAAGGACTGGGAGGCACAGAGCCAGCCAGGAGCCTTGGTATTTTCTGTGCCATAGCCTCTTTAGACTTCTCTTTTGGCCTGATGGCAGGCTTGGAGGCTTTTTGTTTCTTTTTTCGGAGTGGCTCGCTGACAGAATCAGAGGCCAACTCACGAATGGCACTTTCAGTTGAGGCACTCAGAGAGGGATTTAATGAGGCAGAAGGCAGAGAAGGCTGGCTCGAAGAGCGAGAAAGCCCAGTCTCTGTGGAAAATAGGGCCTGCTCAAACAGAGCGGCCTTGAGCCTAGAGTCCCTGCTCTTCAGGGCTCTATTAGAAAAGGACCTGCAGATCTTGCAGGACTGGGGAATATGAGATTCCCCCAAGCAGAGGAGACATTTAAGATGTCTATCCTCTTGAGGCAAAGTTGCTCCACAGTCAGAGCACTTTTTGAAAGAAAGGGAAGACATTATCTTATCTGATAGTCGAGGCAATCCGTGGACTTAACCAGGAGCTAGCAGTTGGAGATCCTTCGCTGGCTAGGCGGAAAAAGGAACTGCCGAGGTAGCTCAATCAGGGGATGAGGGGGGGGGCGGGGAGTGGGAGGGGCATATGTAAATCTTTATCTTTAGCTAGTATGTCCGAGATTCTGGCGCATGCGCGGAGTAAACCCATTTGTGTGCATTTCACAGACCACACGAAGAAGAAACGGAAATACATTTCAAAAGGTCTTTGCATCATTCTCACTATTCCCAAAGGTTTAATTTAAGTAAGAAAAATGGAAGAGCTAATGATGCAATAATCAATAGTTTGCTTGTATTCCCTGGATAAGAAAAAAATGCATGTGTAGATGTTGGAGACCAAAGTTTTTTTGAGTAGAGTAAATGGACAGAAACAACACAAAATGTAAAATCTGTAGTTTCCTAGTATTAGAAAATGCCAACAGAGTAAAATCATTAACTGTAGAATCATTTCCCTTTCTTCCTTTGAAGCAAAAAATGTATGAAAAGGCAAGCAACAATACAAAAGGGTTTTTCTACATTGTTGATCTCACATCACTCTATTAGAAACTTGTGTCCAAATTATCGCTTCCACCTTATGCCAACCCCAAGAAAAAACTATTGCAACGTTTATAGAGGTTGAGATTCTGTGCCTTGCCTACAATGAAATATTGATTTAGTGTTTGTCTGCAGATTATTTTTAAGTAAAAATGTTTTTCCTCTGTTTACAGAGCTCTTCAACAATAAAGTACTCATATTTGGGTCTTACGGAAAATTGTTGCTCATTTGATGCACACTAGAGCACTCCTGTTACACATATTTATGAGTCAGTAACAGGGTTTCTAACATGTAGATAAGTATAATTAAAGTTATGTAACAACCAATTTCTGATATTATTTGTAGTTGACTTGAGTCCCATATTTAGGTAATAGGTCAAATATAAAGGAATGCTTTATTTATTTATTTATTTATTTATTTATTTATTTATTTATGCTATTTCTATCCTGCCTATCTCAAACCCGAAGGTGACTCAAGGCGGCTTACAACCTGGCAGCCATTCAATGCTGTAACTATATACAATGTATAATTTAGACATTTAAAACAAATTAATGAAATCATACAATAAACCATTTGAAACATATAAAACATGAATGAATGAATAATACAATTAGAGACTGAATCACAAACCCAATGCAGTATGTTCTTTAATTCCAAAACCCTTGCCTCCTTGTGTGGAAATTCCATTTTTCTGGTAATAATATAAATAAAAACCTGCACAGAGAAGTATAAATTTATTTAGGCCTTTCGTGGAAAGCATACACAATAAGCATTTAAAATGAAATTATGTCTCTAATTCTGTGGGTCAACATAGAAGAAATGGAGAGAAAAAGACACACTGCATAAATTAAAGCCTGGCTAATCAAGTTACATTGAAATCCAGATCTCAAGAAGAAGAATACAGATGTAGCTCACATAGAGAATGCAAATGGCACCTGGAACCTGCATTCCTTCTTGCCATATCTTCTAGATCAATGGTTCTCAGGATGGATAACATGGAAGACCAGGATTTTATTTCATTGTGCATGGCACATACATTCATTTTTTGCTCAGTGTGAAAATCTCTACTTTGTTTTTGGAAAACATGCAAGGAATCCGCAGTCACTGGGGAAGGGATCACACTGCTCCCAGACTACAAGTTTGGTAGCATTACTGGTTAAGTTGGAAAAATGGAGGGTGTTCTGTCCCCACACTAACTATTAATCTGGACGGTGCTGTGGTAAAGAGAACAAATCAGAAACTATATTGGTAATTGAAGAAACAATATTTCATTAGCAGACAAAACTTAAACTTCTTTTCCTCCTGGGTATTTCTATAAAGTATCTGTGAGGAAAGGTAAGTTCTTAGCATAAGTACACAGTTCTGGCTCTCTAATCTTTTCTCTTTTTTTTTTAAAAGGTTTTTATTTATTTAAACAACACGTATACAAACATAGACATAGGCAAAACAAGGGCTTGTGGACTCTCCACAAGTCCCGCACATGGTGTAGGGGTGGAAAAAGGAACAGTGGGGGGCAGGGATGGTTGGAACAATTGGGTAACATTAAACATTGCACATCTAACTAAAATACATACGGGTTGACTTTACCCAGTGGTATAGAAAGTACCTGTATTTGAGCCAAGCTATACAGAATTTTTTTCTTATATCCAGTATCTTTTTAAATCAATGTTTTCCTTGTTTTTAACATATACCAAAAACATTTTCCATGTTTCTAGAAACTGTCTAGGGAATCCTTGTCTTAGTAAATGAGTCAATTTATCTCTGCTATTTCTAGCAGTTTACAGATTATTTCTTTCTCCTCTGGGACTTCTTTCTTTTTCCAGTATTTTGCCAGTAGCATCCGGGCCGCCATTGAATCTTTTCTCTTTCTTAATGACTGTTGATTGTAGTTGTCTGTTTGACTCTGATGTTTCAACTTGGCTTGATATTACTTTACTATATAGCTCTGACTTGATGTACTATTTTGTGGATCTTCAAATCTTTCTCACTCTTTACCTTCCAGTGTCACACTAACACAATAGTTCTCAACCTGTGGGTCCCCAGGTGTTTTGGCCTACAACTCCCAGAAATCCCAGCCAGTTTACCAGCTGTTAGGATTTCTGGGACTTGAAGGCCAAAACATCAGGGGACCCATAGGTTGAGAACCACTGCATTAACGGAACATACCAAGTGTCTTCTCATGAAACCAGAAGATGTCTAGGCTGAGGCTCCACCCCTCAGAAGATCCATAAAGAGGCAAGGCGAGGGAGGCTCTACATGCAAAGGGGAAGAGACTATCTAGACTGACCATCTTCAGAACTGTACATACAATGCTAAACCCACCATACCAAAAGGGAATGATTAGGGGTAAGTAGTGTAGGTTTCTCTGGTGGCACGACACACACACTGTGCAACTTGTCAAGTTCCCAATGCTGTCCCCCAGAATTCTCAGTAATCCAATATTCCATATCCTCTGCTATAAAACTTATCAATCATGCCATTGCTTTTTCTTTGCTAAACATTTGAGACCTTAGGGAAAAAGTGTTTGACATGATTCCGTAAACATCTTCCATGACGCCTGATGGATATTTGAACATCTTTTCTGCAGCCTGATGGATATCTTTGTTTCTCAGACTATAAATGATGGGATTCATGAGTGGTGGTAAAACAACATACAAGAAAGCAGACAGCAAATCCACAGAAGTTGAGGACAAGGCCTGTGGTCTAAAGTATGAAAATACAGCCGTTGAAAAAAATAAAGAGAAGACAGTCAAGTGTGGAGTGCAGGTGGAGAAGACTTTACGCCTGCCCTGGGATGACTGAATCTTAAGTACTGTTGAGAAGATAAACCCATAAGATATCAATATAAAGAAAAAACAAAAAGGGTTTACTGTTATTCCAACAACAAAAATAAGCCATTTATTCAGTATTGCATCTGTGCATGAAATCCTCCATAACTGGGACATATCACAGAAAAATTGTTTAACATTTGAAGTACAAAAGTGTAACCTGAATGTGCTTATAGTATGCACTAGCGCATGCACTATAGCACTGACCCAAGAGGCAGCTGCCATTTGGAGACACAAATTCAAATTCATGATTCTCACATATTGTAAAGGGTGGCAGATTGCCACATAGCGGTCATATGCCATGACAGTAAGAAAGAACAGCTCAGCTCCTGCAGATGTGATAACTAGGAACACTTGGGAAACACATTCAGAGAAGGAAATTATTCTGTCATTTGTCAATGAGATAGCCATAGATTTAGGAACAGTTACAGAGATGTAGCAAAGATCTACCAAAGATAAATTGGCTAGGAAAAAATACATGGGGCTATGCAGGTGATGATCATAAGCTATAGTTAGGATAATGAGTAGATTTCCCATCAAAGCCACCAAGTAAATGGACAGAAACACCAAAAAATGTAAAATCTGTAGCTCTTTGGTATCAGAAAATCCCAAGAGAATGAATTCATTCACTGTAGATTGGTTTTCCATTTCTTCCTTGGAAGAATACATCTCTGCAAAGAGAAAGGTAAATAAAAGTAATGTAAAAAAGGGAGCAACAACAAAAAGTTGCCCAAACCGTTGACCCCATATTAGTAAGAAAAAATAGATATTTTAAAGTGTTTCTGCCTTGAAAGGTACAAATGGACAGATGTGAGAGCCTGATCTTTTGAGGAGTAGATTGTTTTCCTCTGTGTCCTGCAACCGCCTATTTGATTACAGAGACCACCACAGCACTGGCTGGATTACCGACGCAATGCCTCTTTTTGATTTCCTCCCATTTGGGAAGATTGGGAACTTTATAAATACTTTGATTTATCCCATTTGGGGAATTTTGGAACTTTACAAATACTTGCATTTGCAAGTTAGACAATTGCATCGACATTGGAAACTGAACTTCTATATATGAACAGTAAGATGTTACTAAGAGTGGTTTCTAGTATATACTGATGCTCTGATCTCTATATGTATGTTATATGCACATGAATATAGTACTATTATTGAATTTATACTTGAATAGTTTGTTGTTATTTACCCTGAGCGTAGTCTTTTGGATGAGAGGTATCACATTTAATGCAGTTGCTGCTGAAGTGTTGAGAAACAAAGCAGTGTGGACATTACTATGCTGGCTGTCCTTAGATCAAGTCAATAGTATTTAAACAAGCCAAGTTATCTTACTAAACAGTGAAAACAACGAGGTGCAACAATGGTATAGTTTAAATCCTTCATGTCCTTAGATCAGTCATGGAGAAATGATATCACTTAACTACTGAAGACCTACCTCTTTGAGCAGTGCTTGGATACCTTGTGTAGCAACCCAGTTCTCCTTCGTGCCGGGGGGGCAGGGGGCCGCCCCGGGGGTCCCGCTTGCATTAGGGCCAATTGCAGACAATGTAGATGCAGAAGAAGGGGATGATGAGGTAGCTGGGCCTTCATCCCCCACCGAGAGCTTAAAATGGGATCATGGCTGGCCTGATGGTTATGAGAGCTGGGAAGGTCAGTCTGACCACTGAGGAGACTGACTCCGATAATCAGTATGAGAAACCAGGTGGTTTCGGTTCGCAAGAGAAAGTCCAGGGGTTAGTGAGGGATGAGCCCATGGAAGTTGGAAGGGAGTCAGGCTCTCACGCAGATAACGACCCAGGTGCTGGGAGGCAAGGACGGAGCTTCAATAGGCGTCGGAGCATTGAGTCTAGCAGAAGGGAATGACATCGAAGCCTAGAGCGCCACAGGAGCAGTGAGCCCCGTAGCACAGATTGGCGCAGAAGCCTAGAGCGCCGTAGGTCTCACCAAGGGAATTAAGTATAGGATCCGTGGGAACGGATCCTCAGTTGCTCGGCCACTTCTGATCTGAAGGGAGTGAAGCGAGTGAAGATCCACGGAGCCAGGACTGAGGCTCGTGTGTTCCAAGAAGTTTCTTGGGCCTTGATTCCTTGAACATTGCCTTGTTTGAATTACCACGGACCAAGTCTGTTTTGATCCGCATTGCTTTTGCGGAACTTTTGTCAAGCGTTTGTCTTTGGATTTACCTAATAACTCTTTACCATTTTGCTTGCATCTTTGATACTTTTTTGGACAATTAACCTTTTCACCTGTTTTTTATTATTCAATAAATAGTTAGCTGATTACCGTCTCTGTGTGTGTGATTAAGGGGCTGGGCCGAGTCCCTGCATTGCGACACCTTGCTACCCATCACTAGTCCCAAAAAGGTTTTAGAACCACTGCTCTATATACAGTATAGAAATCTTCCAGTACCTAAGGGCAAGTAGACTTTTATGCACAGCCATCAAAATATGAATTTCATTCTTGACCAGCAGAGCAAAGTCAGATATAGACTGTACTGTTTTAGGTTTAGATTTCATTTTAAAGTCAGTGCATTCTACAAGTTGTACAGTCTACTTCTTCTCACTGGAATTCCTGTACTTAGATGTGCCTAACTCTTGACCTAAACATTTGAATGCTTTTGCACCCAATATACATTCCATTTCAATAACATTTACATCGCAACAAAACCGGAAAGGGAAATCAGAGAAAGAAACAGACTGGATTCTGATAACTAATTCTTTAAGACATAATTAAAAATAACCATAAATTATAGCAGTATAAGATATGATATAAGAGAAATAAAGGAGCACAAAAAACCCTTAAGGAGGTGATAAGAAATTATAGAGAAAGAAGAGAGAATGAAGGAATACAAAACGAGAAAAGTCTAAGAAGAAAGAAAAGGAGAAGCCTCACCTCGAAGCAGCCCAGAAGCAAGACCGAATAACTTTATAAATCTCTCGATACGTTTCTCTCTGATCTCCTTTTCTCTTTCTTTCTCTCTCCCCCCACTATACTCTTTTTTTCTTTTTCATTTATTTTTGTTTCGATTTCTTCCTTCTGTTGAATAGACTTTTACACTGCAATCTTTTAAATCGTTTTTAACTTTATATAGAAAATCATCAATAAACATTATAAATAAATGAAAAAACGTTCCTAATGCCTAGTCAGTTTTGGACTGCCAATATTAGTACCTCTTCAGAAGATGGATTATTCTGTGTTGGACTGCCAGATGAGGAGTTATTAAAGCACTTAATGACTGCTAAATCGATCTAATTTTTGTTCTAGTTGTTTATTTTATGGCTTAACATAAAAATTATTGTTTTAGCAATATTCACAAAATGTTACCTACACCTATAGTCAGACAATTAACAGAGCGTATATTTCTTTACATCTATGCTTTCCCCTTCTGGACATTCATTTTACCCAGAATGTTATGTTTCTTTTGAGCAATGGAATGGATATTGCTTGCTTAAACTCTGCCTCCCACCCCTAATGCAGATGTGGATTTTACTCCGCAGTTTTTGAGTTCAGTACTCAATTAGTATGATGTTATTAAACTTAGAACAGCCTTCATGCATTTAAAGAACATCTGAATGAATACTATACTGAATCTCCTACTTTTGGCAAACTTGGGATACACTCCCACCCCCATTCCTGAGTGTTTTAATACCTAGCTGTATTATGATAGAAAAAACATTATTTTACAAGCATGTAACAAAATTTGGTTTCTGGTATTGAATACTGCAACATATATTCATTCATTTTATTTCATGTGTCAGCTTTAGTGAGGTATATGCTAATAGACAACGTTTGAATTCTCTATTCAGTCTATTAAATGCATTCCCCCTTTGCTATGAGAACCTCCAAAATCCTCTTCCAATTTGTTCTTGGCACAACCCATTTTGCTAGTGTTGTCTGGTTATTTGTATGGTGTAACTTTGCTCTCTCTATTATATAAGAGCAAGGGGTCTTGATTATGGTTTGGGCAACAGAGATAAACCTTTCTCAGTAGGTGTTTCATGTTGTGTTCACTACCAATAATGGTAATATTAAATGCTTAAATGGATATTTTACCCCTGTGCATCATAATTGAGTAGTACCAATATAATTCTATCATGAATTTCTATTTGTGTACACTTTTTTTGTATTTGATAATTTTATTGTAATTTTTTAAAAAAAGATTTTATTTACATACAATAACATCTTACAATGTAAACAAAACACAAAACAGTGAACATTTTACCTACACATAGCCCACCACCAAGGCCTGAACAGGTATCCTTTCCTTCGCCATATATTTATAAATCAACTGTTAATCAAATGTCATATCCAAAATTCCTGACCAACAGGGTTATATTTCATTCCATTTTCACTCTCTAAAGTGTATTTAATAAAGACCGACCAGTATGCCTCAAAATCTGATCTATTAGTTTCCCCCCTGAATACCTTCATTTCCATTGTTAGTTTATCATTTAAGGGTACGTTCCATACCTCCCTATACCAAGCTTCCAGTGTAAGATTCGTTATTATTTTCCAGTTCCTTGCTATTATAATTCTTGCCACAGTGAATAAAATAATCATCAATTCTTTCTGTTCCATTTCTAAATTCAACATTGTAGTGTCCTTTAGTAATGCTAACCTAGCATCCGGAGTAATATTTAACCCTATAATATTGCTTATTTCGTTAAATATATCATTCCAAAAATTCTTCACTTGGGGGCATTCCCACCATAAATGAAAATATGTCCCTTTGTGCATGCCACATCTCCAGCAGAGGTTGCTTTGCTTGCTATCCATCTGATGTTGTTTGACCGGTGTGGTATACCATCTTCATATAACTTTAAATACATTTTCTTTTAATCTTGTTGATAAATTCTTAACCACTCTCCACTTCAGAACCCCTTTCCAATCAAAATCTATCAGAGGCCCTAGGTCTCCTTCCCATACTTTCTCAAACAGTTTCAGCCCTGTTTCTTCGCCAATTAATCCATCATATATTTTCCCAATTAATCCTTTCCCTGTTTTCCAGAAGACCTGAGTTTTCTTAGCCATTCCTCATATTTATTCAATGCTCTGCATCTGGGATTTTTACTTAACCAGTCCTTTTTCCAGTTATACAGCTGTTGTCTCTCAAACCAATTCAGAGCACCTTGTTCTTCTAACTTATCAAACTTGCCCATTGAATTTTGTATCCATTCTTTCCAGGAAAGAGCAGTTTCCACCTCCACTAATTTTTTATATTTAAGTTTAATTCTCAGGTCTTCTGGAAAATTCTCCAGTAACACTATTTGGGTTAAGGGGGAAACTCCTGGAAATATTTTGTTTTATAACTTAACCCATATCTCCATAACATCTTTAGCCAGGTTATTTTTACACTCCTTAATTTCTTTGCCTATTTTTGACCTGAAAAACATTTCCCCATAATCTCTTTGCCAACATTTCCCTTCCAATTCCTGCCAGATCAATTTAGGTTCCGAGAGCAGCCTAAACGCTCCCTTTATAATGTGTGCCTGGTGGTAGGTTTTTAGTTCTGATATTCCTAGTCCCCCTAATTTCTGAGAAATATACCATAAGCCTCTCGGTAGCCTGGATCTTCTAGTTCCATTACAAAACTCATTGACTATTTTCTGCCATTTTTTAAGATCAACATCCGGCAGTTTAATAGGTAACGTATTACAGAGGAAGTTAAATTTAGAAAATAATTTCATTTTAAAAATTGCTATTCTGCCAAACCATGAGAGATTAATTTTTTTTGAATTCTAGCAGTCTTTCTTGAATTTCCCTAAATAGTCTATCAAAAAATAAATAGGCTGTATGTCAATGTTCCATAAGCATATAAAAATAAGGTTTTCATAGGCATTCCACAAATACATAAACCTCACTTGTGAGTTTTCAACAGACCTCAAAGCATCTGAAGATGTCTACCAAAGATGTGAGTGAAACGGCAGGAGAGAAGGCCTCTGGAACATGGCCATACACAGCCCAGAAAATTCACAGCAAACCAGTGATTCTGGCCATGAATTCAACAACACAAGGTTTTTATAATCTCCAAATTAGAGAAGTAAAATATTAAAGTACTTTTTAATTGATAAGTGATAAATTCTGTCAGTCAATCTTCTTAAACTTCTTCATCATTAATGAGAAATGAAATATTCAGTTATCAACCCCTGCCTCTTTTTGGGGTGAGTTTGGTAGTGCTGTACTACTGAAACACCAAACAGCACAAAGCCACTCTATGACACAAATATTAATCAAATGACTCACCTCTGCTCCTCTCTTTCAGATGAGCTCTCATTCGAGAAAGAAGTTGGGTATGTAGGGAAAATATGTATACATTTATACTCCAATGTTGCTGGAAGTTTGAAGGACCACAGGACATCACAGAAACAGAAATACATTTCAAACGTTTTTTGCATCATTATCATTGCTCCCAAAGGTTTAATTTAAGTTAGAGAAAGTGAAGGACCTAATGATGCAATAATCAATAGTTTGTTTTTATTCCCTGGATGATAAAAATGCATGTGCAGACATTGGAGACTAAAGTTTGTTGAATACAGTAAATGAACAGAAACACAACAAAATGTAAAATCTGTAGTTCCCTAGTATTAGAAAATACCAATAGAATGAAGGCATTTGGTGTAGAATGGTTTTCCAGTTCTTCCTTTGAAAGAATTTTTTTGCAAAGAGAAAGCAAAAAAACAAAACAAAAACCCCAAAAACAACAATACAAAGGTGTTTCCCACATTGTTCTCACATCACTTTGGTTTCGTGTATATGTTAAACAGAATAAGGGCCATAACAGAACCCTGATGAACCTCACAGGTTAACAACCAGGGGTTCGAACAGGAGTCCCCCAGCTCTACCTTCTGATTGCACCCCTCCAGGAAGAAATGGAGGCACTATAAAACAGTGCCTTCCAGTCCCATCTTAATAAGACGAATGTGAGGACTCACCCATTTTATGCTAGGCCGAGACCAGCATGGCAGTTTGGCATCCATGGTAAAACAGGATAGCCAGGAAAGGGGGAGTGGCTTGGATCTTTCTCAGGGAGGGAGGGAGAGAGAGCTGCCTGGGAGTGGCTCAGAGCTGAGGGGAGGAGCCGAGCTGCTTGAGAGGGAAAAGTGTAGCTTTTTCAGCAGTCTCTTGACAGAGCTGAGAGTGAGCAGTCAGAGTAGACAGTTGTCTTGTAAACTTACAGGAAAAGTTCTGTGTGGAACTGACAGGTAGTCAGTCACAGGTTTTTGGAATATCTAGGGCTTAGAGATTAGCTCACTTCTCTGGGGAAGCGAGCTACTGGAAATCTCTAGGAAAGAGTTAGTAGCTAGGGTGCTTCTGGAAGACAGAGTGTTAGCTCAGGGAACTATCTAGGTTAGTTAGTTGAAGACTACTCATGTCTAGTTTTAATATTAGAGTGAGAAAGTTTAGATAGACAAGTTTTGAACTGTCTTGTTATGTAACAAAGTTAAGAAACCAATACGCTCTAGTACTGTTCTGCATTACCGTTACGCATCTGTGCTTTTAAGATCAGCCTGTTAAGTTAATAAATGTTCTATTTGTTAACTTTACAAGAAAGCTTTCAGTGTGCCTCATTACATCAGAGTGTGCCATTTCCAGCCTTCCCATATTTCCAGTCTGGGAGAAGATATCTCACCTCAGAAATCCTCTTAGTTTACCTTCAGTTTAAGAGCCTAGCTTAGCTATTATTTTGAAAGAAATCCTAAAAACATATTTTTAGGTTGGTGGCAGCATTCTAAGTGGTTAAAGCCTCCACTTAGTGACTTTTGGCATTTAGGGTGGGATCTAAAATAACAAGGTCCACCCTGCCCCAAGGTCCCAAGGGCCAGGTCATCACATTTATTTGGTGTTCAGCGGCGGGATACGAATTGGTCAATCGATCCAATCGGCCAGTTTGACGTGTCCCTGTTAGAGGTCACTGTTCCTCAAAGTTTCTGAGGAAAACCTGAGGTAAAGGTTTGTCACCAAGCGAAAATAAGAAAGATTTACCTCAGAAACTGACCAAAAACCTTAACACACACACACAGTTATGGCTCCACCAAAGGGAAGAAGGAATGTAGGTGGGGTTGAGGAGGAAAGAATGAAGGAACCCCAGGCTGAAGAGGAGTTGCCTGAGGGAGAGAATGTGGGGGAAGCCATTACTATCTCCATGGCGCTTCAACAGAGAAAGGTAGAGTTTCAAATAAGAAAATTTGAGGCTGAGAGGGACGATAGGAGATTAGTTCTTGAAGCTGAAAAAGAATAGGAAAGAGAGAGAATGGCTTATGAGGCGGAACAACGGGAGAAAGAGGCTTAAAGGGACAGAGAGAGAATGGCTCATGAGGAACGGATACTAGAATTACAACTGAGAGGAAGGGAGAACACATCCAGTTCAGAACCTGGCCAAAGTGGGTCACTATCCTCTCGGATAAAACTTTCCCCTAACTATTCGAAAGGTGATGATGTGAAAGCCTTTCTAGCAAGTTTTGACAGAGCTTGTTTGGACTTTGGGGTGCATGAGGAGAGAAAGATGGCATATCTCAGGCCCCTAATCTGCGCAGAGCTGAGTGAGATCTATGCCGATCTGAGAGACTCAGAATGTGGTGATTATACCATCTTTAAAGAGAGAGTCAGGCTCAGATTTGGGCTGATGGCTGAACAGAGCCAAAAGACCTTCAGGGAATTAAAGCGGAAGGCAGGGAAGACCTATTCTCAATTGGGGTCAAGGCTGGAGAAGGCTTTTGCCCACTGGTTGGAGGGCAGTAAGGTGGAATCCTTAGATGACCTAAAACATCTTGTGTGTCTGGAACAATTTCACCAATTGATTCCCTCACAGATGAGATGGTTCATCAAGGATAAAAAGATGAAGACAGTGTCTGAAGTTGCTGGGGTGTTGGACCAGCTAGAGGGAGATTGGAAGTTAGCTCCCTAATGGTCAAGAGACCAAGAGAGTGGGTCCAAAAGGGGAAACCTGACAGAGCTAGTCAGGGCCCTAGGAAAGTGGACGCCAGATCTGGTCAAGCCACCCAGAGGACTGTTATTTTTGCCACCAAACCGGACATTAACGGTCCTCTTGCCCTCAGTTGGCAAATAAGAGACCAGTCACCCCACTAAAATTAGTAAAGATAGTCAAGAAAGTACCTCAGACAGAAGATTCCACTCCGGAAGAAAATGTGCCCAGAGTCATGAGGGTATGGAGTGTGAATCGAAAGATTAACAAGGATTATCTGGAGGAGATCCAAATTAATAAAGAGAGGCTACTTGGTCTGAGGGACACTGGGGCTGACGTGTGCCTGATTCAGCCACAGTTAGTTAAAGATGGCCAGATGATTCCTGGACAAAGATGGCGAATCAAAGGGATCCATGGCCCAATATTTGAAGTGGACATAGTGAAAATCCCTGTCCACTACAGAAAATATCAAGGGGACTGGACAGTGGGGGTTCTCCCAAGTCTGGAGGTTCCCCTTTTGATAGGGAATGACCTGAGGGAGTACTGCAAGAGAGTTAACATGATTACAAGAAGCCAGACAGAAAAGGCAGGAAACTGTGAGGAGAATAATTTTACCTCACAGCCAGCTGAAAACTCTCCTGAGAGCAGTCCCGAAGAATACACAGTGTTGCCAAACATCAGCCACACTGTGGATTTCTTAAAGGACCAGCAGGAAGATGAAAGCCTGATGGGACTGTGGGGGGAAGTTATCTCTGAGGAGGCAAGACCCACAGAGGCAAACCCTGCTGTGTTTAAGACCTTAAGAAACAAGTTGTTTCGGGTGGCCAGACACAAAAAAGGCCCCACCCTGTATGAGGAAACCACACAGCTGGTGGTACCTCAGAAATACAAGGAAGAGATTATGAAATTAGCCCACGATGTACCGTTTAGCGGACATCTAGGTATCAGGAAAATGAAGGAGCGAATCCAGAGCAGATACTTTTGGCCAAGGATGGGACAAGATGTGGCTGCCTTTTGCCGATCGTGTGAGGCATGCCAGTTTGTGGGCAAAGCCCAAGACAAGACGAGAGGGCTCTTGCAACCCATCCCAGTAGTGTCAACACCATTTGACAAAGTGGGAATCGACATCCTAGGTCCGATGACACCAGTGACCAGGGATGGACATCGGTTTCTGTTGACGGCTGTGTATTTTGCCACTCGTTACCCTGAAGCAATCCCCTTAAGAGGGACAGACTCCAAGACAGTGGCAAACACGCTGCTAAATCTGTTTGCGCGCGTCGGGTTCCCTAAGTCAATTATTACCGACCTAGAAACCACCTTCATGTCCCAGATGATGCAGGAGATGTTCCGGGTGTGTGGCATCAAATACCTGACCACCACTCCATACCATCCCCAAGCAAATGGGCTGACAGAACGGTTCAACGCCACTCTGAACCACATGCTGAGGACCTATGTCCATAAGAACCCTAACAACTGGGATAAGAAGATGCAGCATTTGCTATTTGCCTATCATGAGGTGCTGCAGGAGAGCACTCGCTACAGTCCATTCCAGTTGCTGTACAGGAAGGCACCCAGAGAACCCATGGACATCTTGAGAGAGGCCTGAATGGGACAGGAGGAGATTGCAGACAAAGACATTGTCAGCTACCTCGAGGACCTGAGGGGACATTTGTCCATCATCAGAGATTGTGCTGCCGAGAACTTGACCGCAGCCCAGCAGCGTCAGAAGGAGTTAGCCGATCTGCAAGCAAGACCATGAAATTTTGCCGTAGGAGACCAGGGGTTGGTTTTGAAACCCAGAAGAAAGTTGGAGGTGGCCTGGGAGGGACCACACACTGTGGCGGCAAAAGTCTCCAAAGTGGACTATTTGATTTCCAAAGAGACTGACGGGGGTAGATGCAAGAAGCTGCATGTAAATAGGCTAAAACCCTATTTCTCTAGAGTCAATGCACTGTTGCAAAGTCTCCCAGAGGCAGAGGGAGAAGTATCTCTGTCTGGTTGGGGGAGGGTTGACGGTGAATGTAGCTTGCCTGTAATAGAGGAAAATGGTAACCTCACTGCTACAGAGAGGTAGCAGCTGAGAGAATTGTTACACCACTATGGGGAATTGTTTTCCAATGTGCCAGGGCAGGGCCGTAGCCAGGATTTTGATTCGGGGGCTGAGTTTGGTTTGGGGGCTGAGACTGGGTGGAAGAGGGTCTACCCTAGCAAGCCTTTTGTATTGTTATCCCAATAACCCCATGAATGTGGGATATAATGAGCATGGTGATCAGATCATGATATGAATAAACATAACAGTTTAAATAATGTACCAGTAAGGCCTGAGAATTTCGAGGGGGGGGGGCTGAAGCCCTCTAAGCCCCCCCCCCCCCGCTACATGCATGTGCCAGGGAGAACCAACTTAACCTGCCACAAAATAAACACGGGGACAGCTGATCCCATTGCAGCTTCACCCTATAGAGTAACTGGGGTGCAGGCTATTAAGGAATGGCCAAAGCCAAGTAACAAGAAGGAGTTGAGATCTTTCTTAGGTGTAGTGGGATTTTACCGCCGATTTATCCCAGACTTTAGTACCTTAGCAGCGGTACTGACAGATGGTACTAGGAAGTCAGCACCTGACAAAATTAATTGGACACCTGAGTGTGAAAAGTCCTATGAGGTGTTGAGGGGGGCTTTAGTAATGGCCCCGGTATTAAGAGCACCTGATTTCAACAAGCCATTTGTTTTAACAACTGACGCCTCTAAGATGGGACTGGGAGCAGTCATTAGTCAGGAAAATGCCGAAGGTAATGTGCAACCTGTTCTCTACCTCAGTAAGAAGCTCCTAGAGAGAGAACAGCACCTATCGGTCATTGAGAGAGAATGTCTAGCGATTGTGTGGGCAACCACAAAGTTGAAACCTTACCTGTGGGGAAGGAAATTCACCCTATGCACAGATCATTCACCTCTAAGGTGGTTGCATCAGGTAAAGTGTACCAACAGTAAGCTCATTAGATGGAATTTATTACTCCAAGACTTTGATGTCAAACACATAAAGGGTACCAAAATGTTGTGGCCGATGCCTTATCGAGGCTGGTTGAGTAAAACATCCAGGGGAAATCCCAGAGGTAAAAAAAGGGATGTGTAAATGTAAAGGTAATGTATTTATTAGGCTTGGTTTAGAATCCTAAAATCGCAATTCTAAAATCAAATGGGGGGGGGGATTTTTTTTATTAGTATATTAAAGACTTACAAAAAATTTTGCAAAAAGTGCTAAAATGTAACTTAAGTACTGACGAAATTCTAAAGTCCTCTTCTTTCATTCCTTCCTTTGCTCTTTGGTTCCCCATCCCTTCTTTGCTCTTCTTTGCCCCTCTTCCCCCCCCCCCGCGCTCGCTGGTGGCCGCGCGCACCCCCCTCGCCTCCGCGTCTGGGGGACAGCCTGGGAAACAGGAGGAAATTACTCCGATTTAAACTGCAGGGGTTAAGGGAGGAATCTGCCTCCCTTAACCCCTGCGATTGAATCGGAGGAATTTCCTCCTGTTTCCCAGGCTGTCCCTCCGCTTCTGAGGGACAGCCTGGGAAACAGGAGGAAATTACTCCGATTTAGCGGGAAAGGGGCCCTCGCTCACCCCCTCGCCTCTCTCTGCCTCGATCCAGAGGCTAGAGAGAGAGAGGGGCGCGCGAGGCCCCTTTCAGCTAAAATATGTCGACCCAGGCTTGGGTCGGCTTATATTTTAGCTGGAAAGGGGCCCCTCTCTGCCTCTCTCTAGCCTCGATCCAGAGGCTAGAGAGTGGAGAGGCGCGCGGGGCCCTTTCCAGCTAAAATATGGATCGACCCAGGCTTGGGTCGGCTTATATTTTAGCTGGAAAGGGGCCCGCGCGTCTCTCTGCCTCTCTCTAGCCTCTGGATCGAGGCTAGTGAGAGGCGAGGGGGGTGAGCGAGGGCCCCTTTCCCGCTAAATCGGAGTAATTTCCTCCTGTTTCCCAGGCTGTCCCTCAGAAGCGGAGGGACAGCCTGGGAAACAGGAGGAAATTACTCCGATTTAAACTCGCAGGGGGTAAGGGAGGCATCTGCCTCCCTTAACCCCTGCGATTGAATCGGAGGAATTTCCTCCTGTTTCCCAGGCTGTCCCTCCGCTTCTGAGGGACAGCCTGGGAAACAGGAGGAAATTACTCCGAATCAAGGCCCCGAGCTGCTTCCAAAGCGCGCTTTGGAAGCAGCCCGGGGCCGAGTTTACTACTGTTTCCCAGGCCTGGGTCGGGTTATTTCTTAGCGGGGAAGGGGCCGCCCGCACGGCAGCCCTTTCCCCGCTAAGATATAAGCCGACCCATCTTAGCGGGAAAGGGCCCTCGCAAGACCTCTCTGCCTCTCTCTAGCCCCATGCATGGATCGAGGCTAGAGAGAGGCAGAGAGGGGCGGGGCCTTTCTCCTCCTCTCTCGCAGGCCTGTCATTGGCGAGAGAGGAGGAGGAGGCCCTCGCTCACCCCATCCATGTTTCTTTGCCTCTGATTGGCTAAAGGAAAGGTGGAGTGAAGGGGAGGGTATGTCCACCTGGTATCCATCAGCCATTGAGAAAACACGCTTACTAAGGGCAAAGAAACCATACGAATGCTTTACGACCCAGATACAAAAATGGTGCCCCGAAGTGCCGTAAAAGAAAGTCTACTTCCTGGTTCGCGACAGCGATACGTAAAACATCAAAAGTCCCATTACATACGAATCTCTAACGAATCCATTTAATTTCCGTTTCATTTTTCCCATGCCTAGTATTTATGTGTCTAAAATGCTGTATACCTAACCTGTTTTCTTACAGAATTGTTGCAATATAATGTATGTTGTGTATATATTGCTGAATATAATTGTAAGATGTTGCTTTTAGATTAGAATTGCGAATAATACAATTCACCCTCCAACAAGTTGGGGGGTGGATCACTTTGTCTCCTCCCCTCGGAGAAGAGATTGGTTGATTGCACAGAAAGTGCTGGAAGGGAGGTGGGGCTGGCACATCGTGGTGCCAGCCCTCATTTCTCCCTCATTCGGCTGGAAGCCATCGTCGAAGGAGGCAGCTTGTTCCAGGAGGCCCATTTCTAGCAGACGAAGGTCGGTGTGGGGCCTTACCGAGGGCGAGAGAAGCGTGGAAAGGGCCATTGCTTGGTTACCTTTACCTGGATTAGCTGCCTCAGGAACCAGCTGGCTTCGGGGCACCCTTACACACACCCCCCTTTTTTATATTAGCACCACAGCTATTAAGCAATTAATGTTGATGCTATATAGTAATTAATTGGCGGGATGCGAGGGGGGGTGGGCCGCTAATTATTTCCCCCCCCCCCCAGCTAGTCGCGCCAGTTATTTAAATTAAAATACAGAAATTTTAATTGTAAATTAAATTGATTAAAACAAAGTCCGAATACCTTCACCCATCGGGGGAGGGGAGGCGCGTTGGGCCCTGGCAGGCCAGGCGGGTTTTAAGGGAGCTTTGGCAGCTCGGGATGGGGCCTACCCACGCGGCCGCAGCTTGGCGTCCTTTTTTATGGTTCTTGGTCGGCGACGGGGGGGGGAGCCCAGGCCTCTTGCCGGCTTCCCCCTTGAGGCTTAATGTCCGCGGGTGCGGAGGGCCCCGGTGGGGTGGGCCTTGAGTGCGGTTCCCTTGGGGGGGCGAGCGACGGGCGCCGCGGCCGCTTATGCTGGCCGCCGTTTAGGCGCCGACTGTTGATTTCGAATGCGCATGCGCCGATGGTTCGCGCATGCGCCTATCGGCGCAATGGCGGCCCCCTATGGGGGCCGCCATCTTGCCGTACGGCGGCCAGTACTGGCGGCCGCCATTTTGTACGGCAAGCGGAAGTGCCGGGGCCGCCATTTTGCTGTACGGCTGCCAGAAGCGGCGGCCGCCATTTTGGGCACATGGCGGCCTGGCATGGGGGGCGCCATTTTGCCGTACGGCGGCTTGTAACTGTGGGCCGCCATTTTGTGCGGCAAACGGAAGAGAAGGGCCGCCATGTTAGTGTACGGCGGACGGAAGTTGGCGGCAGCCATTTTGGCCACATGGCGGCCCGCTATGGGGGCCGCCATTTTGTCCACATGGCGGCTACTTGTGTGGGCCGCCATTTTGGGCAGGCGGCCATATATAAAATAAAAATAAAAATAAT
The DNA here is from genome assembly GCA_030556195.1 of Anolis apletophallus. Classification (NCBI taxonomy): domain Eukaryota; kingdom Metazoa; phylum Chordata; class Lepidosauria; order Squamata; family Anolidae; genus Anolis; species Anolis apletophallus. The sequence goes on along the minus strand of JARBWK010000008.1, from coordinate 124,287,031 downwards.
TAAATAATTAAATAAATAATAATAAATTGAATAGAATAAAATACAAAAAAAAAAGAAAAGCAAATAAAAATAAAGAATAAAGATTATATATGAGATATAAAAATATACAAAAATAACTAAAATACAAAAAAAAAAAGAAAAAAGGCAAAGTAGTTGAGGTTGTACATAGATGGAGGTATATATTTAAAATAAAAATAAATGAATGGAATTACGAATAAATTCAAATTCATGTACATAATCAATTATTAAGAAAGGAATAAAGTACTGCTATAGGATAAAGTCTATACTTCATATATTATTTTATAGACGAAAGCTTTGGAACGAGCCCCTGACATTAAGCTTAGCTTGCTACTGTCCAAAAAAAAAAAAAAAAAGGAAAAGAAGGAGGAAGAAGCTAGGCGATACGGTGGCTTTTCCATTGACGTTTTGCTTGATTTTGTTTGCATTACAGATGGCACCTAAGAAGAACGTCGGTGGTCCTAAGGGAAAAGGCCCGGCGGCAAAGACGGCGAAGCGGGCATTGTCCCCGCAGGCCCCCCCTATGAGGGAAAGGGGGGTCTCTGCAGCGGATTTGGATGCCCTCGCTCAGAGGGTTCAACAGATTGAGGGAGAGATGGGCTTAAACGTCCAGAGGGGGGAGGCGAGGCCTGCTCGCTTAGCTGGTCGAGACTTGATATACGCTGATCTATTGTCTCGTCTTTCAGTGATAGATGCCGAGCGAGAAGCACGGAGACGGGCGGCAGATCGTCCAGCCGAACAGCCCCCAAGAGGACAGGTTGACCAGCCCGAGGAGCAGTCGCAGCCTGAGGCGGCGCCGATCTCGTCATCTGTGGCGACAGTACGGCCCCCATCTCAAGCGACAACTGTTGCAGCATCGCCAGTGTGCGAACAGGCGGAAACGGTCCAGGAGTTACCCCAGACGAATGTGGCGGAGAGACCCTCAACATCACAAGGTACAAACACCACACTATCTTGGCCCTGGGACCAGGGCCAGGTAGCACTCCCCCCAATGCACAACACTCAGGGTAGTACAATACAGGTTATTTCGACTCAAACCAGCCACGAAAAAGGGGGAGACGTTTCACGGCCTGTCACGTCGTCCTTGGTCACCCTCGAGGAGGCCAGGACTAGTGAGGCAAACAAATATTGGGGGACTGAAAAATGGCCCGCTCACATGACCCCTAGTAAGACAGTGGTCGCATTGGGTGCCCACCTTACGCAGAAGGTAATTGATAAAATTCTGCGTAACGAATATATAGACATCTTTTCCCTATATTTTAGGGAGTTGGATAAAAAAGAAAAAGAGGACCTGGATGATGAGCGGAAAGATGAATTAAAAAAGAGAAAGGTAGAGCACATCTGGGAAAATTGGCATGCATGTTTCGCGGTTTACGCGGCCATCATTTCAGAAGCCCATCCCGCTAGGGGCCCAGCACTGTTTCGTTATCAAACTTTAATCAGTGAAGCTCACATTAACGGCCCCGGGGAAGCATGGCTTATTTACGATAGGCGTTTTCGTTTGGAGGCTTCATTGGCCCCTGATATGAGGTGGGACTTGATCAATACTCAATTATGGTCCGAGGCCATGGGTGCTTTAAAGGGGTCTATGAAAGCAAAGGCAGACAGCGGGCAAACTATTGTTACTAGGAATACCCAGTCCTTTCGACGGGGGGGTCTGCAGCAGCAGGCCCAACGACGGGGGAACCTTTGCTGGGATTTTTCGGCCAGGGGTAGTTGCAACCGCAACCCATGCCGTTTCCAACACGCATGTGGTATCTGTTCAGGATCCCATGCAACACGAAATTGTTCCAGGGGAAGTTTTACCAGGGGCGGACCCAAAGATACTCAGCAGAAAAAGAATCCCGGACAATCATCTTTTTCCAAAGGGCCCCAGCCCAATTAAGCTAGACCACTTACGGGAGTGGTTAAAGTTATACCCCGATAAGGAAGCAGCGCGTTACGTTTGGGAAGGTTTCTCACGGGGCTTCCGGATACCGACAATGGGACCGCGCAGGCCACAGTTGGCAAAGAATTTAAAATCAGTTAATGGTTTGGAACATTTAGTTCAAGTTAAGATAGATAAGGAGGTTAAAGAGGGGAGGGTGATAGGGCCGTTTGACACGCCACCAGTTCCATGTTTAAGAGTCTCCCCATTGGGAATTGTGCCCAAGAAGACCCAGGGAGAATATAGGCTCATCCACCACCTGTCCTATCCTAAGGGCGGGTCAGTGAATGATTCCATCCCTGAGGAATTGTCTTCTGTTAAATATACTTCCTTCGATGCAGCAGTGCGGGTTGTCCGTCGATTGGGCTTGGGAGCCGACTTAGCCAAATGCGACATTAAGTCGGCATTTCGTCTGCTCCCGGTTCACCCGGCAGATTTTGATCTCCTCGGATTTTGTTTCCGTGGCCTTTTTTATATGGACCGAGCGCTGCCCATGGGCTGTTCGGTTTCATGCGCCGCATTCGAGCAATTTAGTACATTTTTAGAATGGGCAGTTAAGACAAAATCCGGCCTACAGGGGGTAGTCCACTACCTGGACGATTTCCTTTTTATAGGTAGGGCTGGGACTGGAGAGTGCAGATTTCTCATGCGCTCATTCCAACAATTGACCAACCAGTTAGGGGTTCCGCTAGCGAACGAAAAGACGGAAGGTCCAAGTACAGTTTTGACTTTTCTTGGGATTGAGCTCGACACCATTAATCAGTTTTCGAGGCTTCCCATAGAAAAAATAACCAATTTGACAAATAAGGTCCAGCAATTCCTGGGTCGTAAGAAGGCGACCCTGAAGGAATTTCAAGAGCTAATTGGACATTTAAATTTTGCATGCAGGGTGGTGGCGCCCGGGCGTGCTTTTTTACGCAGGTTGTGCGATGCCATTTCTGGCATTGAGTCCCCGCACCATTACTTGCGGGTGACACGCGCCATTAAGGCTGACCTGCTAATCTGGCTTAAGTTTTTCTCAAATTTCAATGGGATTTCATTTTGGAGACAGGAATTGGCCGTTATGGACGCATTGAAGGTGGCTTCAGATGCTTCAGGCGCTATAGGTTTTGGGGTTTATTTTGATGGCCAATGGTGTGCGGAACAGTGGCCACAAGCTTGGCATGACGCCGGCATTACGGCCGATTTGACTTTTCTTGAGTTTTTTCCCATTTTGGTAGCGGTCACAATATGGGCTGAGAGGTTTGCAAACTCTACAGTCCATTTTTGGTGTGACAACTTGGCGACAGTGCACGTAATCAATTCCCTGACATCAAAATCTCAAAGGGTCATGAATGCGCTTAGGCATTTCACACTCCACTGCTTGAAGTTTAACATCTTGTTTCGTGCTTTCCACGTTGCTGGGATCAATAACTCACTTGCCGACGCACTATCTCGTATGCAGATGGAGCGTTTCCGGCAGTTGAACCCGCGCCGACGTCCGGCCCCAATGCATGCCAGACCATCTTTTTGACGGTTGGGAGCACGCAACGTTAACTGGTATGGTGTCAGCTCTGGCTCCTAGTTCCATGAAGGCTTATTCAAGGGCAGTTAAGGAGTTCGAGGAGTTTAGGAGGGACTACAACATGCCACAGGCTATCCCGGTTCCTTACGAGCACATAGCGCAGTTTTGCGTGTTTTCTAGGAGGAGAGGTTTGGCCCCGCATTCAATCAGGGTGCGCCTGGCCGCATTGGCTTACTGGCTTAAGGCACAGGGCCTTCCAGACGCCACTAATGACTTCCGGCTGCATAAGATCCTGGCCGGATGGTCGCGCAGCCAGGGTCAGCTACGGGATACTAGGGAACCTATTACTCCTGACATTTTGAAAGGCTTGAAGCTAGTGTGGCCCAAGGTTTGCGCGGATGCCCATGAACAAATTCTGTTTCATGCGGCAGCCTTGACAGCTTTCTTTGCAGCCTTGAGGATTAGTGAGTTAGTCCCAACATCTAAGACTGATACATCCTTGAGGGCCCTGTTACATTCTGACCTAACCATTACGCAAAATGGTATAGAGTTGCTGGTTCGTTCTTCCAAGACGGACCAAGGGTCCAGGGGCACAGTTATCAAGTTATCAAAGTGTAGTGACCCTGATTTATGCCCAGTTACAGCTTTGGTGCTTTTCAATGGGATTCGGCGACAAGGGCCAGGTTATTTGTTCAGTCACCAGGATGGCACAGCGCTATCGAAGTACCAGTTTTGGGCTGTTACTAGTAAGGCACTGAAGATGTTAGGATTGGGTCACTTTAGATTTGCAACACATTCCTTTCGCATTGGTGCAGCTTCAGTGGCCAATGTTATGGGTTATGACGCGGAGAGAATAAAAACCCTGGGCAGATGGAAATCCAATGCCTACAGGAAATACGTGCGTACTCCGTTGTCATAACTAAGTTGTGATCTGTCGTTTCAGATCTGGTGTCGCTGAGCCATAGATGGAGGATCCTCGTCTGCGGGCACAGTTTTGTTCACTGGGCAGCAAGGCAGGCCATGAGGTCTCACTATGGCCAGCATTTGGGCCTCGGCTCAGTTGCTACTGTGGAGTGGCAGGGAATTAGAGGCATGCGTTGGGACGGTTTGCTCCCGCTTCTATTCCAGTCCAGGAGGGGCCCCTCCGGACGTGTGGTTATACACTTAGGAGGCAATGATCTGGGCCTTTTGAAGGGTAGGGCCCTGTACTTGCAAGCTTGGGAGGACATCTCTAAAATATGGCTAGCATGGCCTCGGGTTCACATTGCTTGGTCGGCAATCATCCCTCGCCTCCGGTGGTCAGGTGGCGGGGATGTCAAAAAAATGGAAAAAGCAAGAAAACGAGTGAACCCCATGCGCACGGGCGCTTGCAAGAGGTCGGGGCTCCTACATATTTCATGGGCAGATCTCTCACGTAAGTCCTCACCTTTATAGGGCAGATGGAATCCACCTGTCCGATGTAGGAAATGCAATGTTTCTTAATGATTTAATGGTAGGTGTTCAGTTAATTTTAGACGGCTTGGTGGGGGATGGGAGCTAAATAGGACATTTGCTCCCAATCCGTGGCGTAAATAGTTTAGTTTCCAAAGGTTGGTATACATTTAAGGTACCCCTTAAGGGTGTGGGACATTCAAAAACACTCACCTAGAGGTTAATTTTAGGGGTGAGGTGATGGTGAATGTCCCAGAACGGGGAGAGTCTAGTCTCAAAAGGTGAGAGAGATTTTTCCTGATGTTCCCTTGCGGGTTGCCCGGGTTGAAAGCTACAGGGGACCCAGATAGTGCGCCTAAAGAGCTGAGGGTAGACTTTAGAAGACGCTACCTTGGCTTACACACACCAAGTTGAACTGACACCAAAAGTTAGTTTAGTTACAAGTTAAATAGGTAACTATTTTAATAAAAGTTGCCCAAAATTTGAAACCAAGATATATTGTGTCTGTCTCTTTATTTCGGGGGGGTTGGAAGACAATACAATTCACCCTCCAACAAGTTGGGGGTGGATCACTTTGTCTCTCCCTCGGAGAAGAGATTGGTTGATTGCACAGAAAGTGCTGGAAGGGAGGTGGGGCTGGCACATCGTGGTGCCAGCCCTCATTTCTCCCTCATTCGGCTGGAAGCCATCGCCCCACACCGCCGCCCAGGATAGTATAATAATGATCGCTCAAATGGTTTCACATTTGGGGGTCGGATAGAATTCGCCCACAGGGTTTTGCCTATCCTATACTGTCTATTAGGGGCTTAGATGGAATGGTCGGCTAATAAAATAGCGAAGCGTAAATAGTTTAGTTTCCAAAGGTTGGTATACATTTAAGGTACCCCTTAAGGGTGTGGGGCATTCGAAAAACACTCACCTAGAGGTTAATTTTAGGGGTGAGGTGATGGTGAATGTCCCAGGAACGGGGAGAGTCTAGTCTCAAAAGGTGAGAGAGATTTTTCCTGATGTTCCCCTTGCGGGTTGCCCGGGTTGAAAGCTACAGGGGACCCAGATAGTGCGCCTAAAGAGCTGAGGGGTAGACTTTAGAAGACGCTACCTTGGCTTACACACACCAAGTTGAACTGACACCAAATGTTAGTTTAGTTACAAGTTAAATAGGTAACTATTTTAATAAAAGTTGCCCAAAATTTGAAACCAAGATCTATTGTGTCTGTCTCTTTATTTCGGGGGGTTGGAAGACAAAGGGTTTGCTTGACTGGGGGCCTTGAGGTTTTCGTAATCAAAGGGGAAAGGGACGGTTTGGCAACCTTCAAAGGACTATTGCTTCACAAACAGCATTGAGGCAAGAAACCAGCTGTTTAAGAGACTTTAAACCAATCTTTATTGTTCATAGAAGAAATTAACCACCAGGGAACTGGTTGTACTACAATAAAACTGTTTGCATTCTACAATACGGAGTTTTAAAAGTTTATACCAACCCCCTTTCTCAAAGGAAGACATCCCGTAATCCCTGAGACCAATAGTGACCACAAATCCCTCTTTAAATTACTCAAAGGGTCTCAGCGTGATGGCACAATTATGCCTTTGTTTTGATCCTGAATTCAAGTGCCTAGTTTCATGGTTATCTCTGGACATTTTACTCCCGTTTCTTTTATACCAATTGGATTACTTTTTTTTTTACTGTGGATTATTTTCTATTTCTCTGAGCTTCTTATATTCTTAAAAAATTGCTTGCTGATTTTACCCAGCTGGTGTGGTGTTTAAAGTCAGAGGTGATTCTGCTCTGGAGTATGACAGATGTAACCAGAGCATGGACTACCATGGTCACGTCTGACTTCCCAAGGTGCGGGCACAACTGGCACCCAAGTTTTAATTGTGCAAATGCTCCACTGGCCACCATCGAAACTTGGGGTTCCAGGCTCAGTGATGAATCCAGGGGAACTCTCAAGCTGTGAATCTGCATCCAATACAGGCTGTAACCCCGTCCAACACAGGCTGTAACCCTATATCCTGTTTGGCCTTACGTTTGGCCTTATGAATTGTCTTGATTCAATTTCAATTTGTTTGCCCTCATCCTTTTGTTCCCCAGCCTCTGGAGGCAAGCAGATGTTTTACTGGGAGTCCAAACCTCTCCCCATGACTCAAGGATGGTCACAGTACAGTAAAAAAAACACAAATATTATAAAGATATTCTACAAACACACATATTAAAATGCAGTTCCATAAAAGATACATATCAAAATATTTCTGTAAAATACACATGAATGATACAGGATTGCGACCAAAATATATGTCATGAGTTTAAAATCCATGCTTTCAATGAGATGGGCAGGCTTGGCAGAAGAGCTAGGTTTTAGATGGTTATTAAAATTCAGACAGCTCACCTAGCTGTTAGAGCTCTTCTGTTAGGTTGTTCAATGCAAATTGTACCTGGAATCTGCATTCCTTCTTTGCCATATTTTCTAGATCAGTGGTTCTCAGGATGGATGATATGGAGGACCAGGATCTTTTTCATTGTGCAAGGCACATACATTCAATTTGTTTTTGGGAAACATGCAAGGAATCTGCAGCCACATGGGGAAGGGATCACACTTCTCCCAGACTACAAGTTTGGTAGCACTACTTGCAAACTTAGCAAAATGGAGGGTGTTCTGTCCCCGCACTTACTATTAATCTGGATAGCACTGTGGTACAAAGAACAAATCGGAAACTATATTGGTAATTGAAGAAGCAACATTTCATTAACAGACAAAACTTAAACTTCTTTTCTTCCTGGGTATTACTATAAAGTATCTGTGAGGAAAGGTAAGTTCTTAGCATAAGTACATAGTTGTGGCTCTTGAATCTTTTCTCTTTCTTAATGACCATTGATTGTAGTTTCAAGCATGAATCTGAACACCAAATTTCCATAGAAACATAACATATATTTTTTACACTGCTCAAGCAACACAAACAATACTTCACAGTGACCACACCCGTTGTGTTACGTTGATTGTAGTTGTCTGTTTGACTCTGATGTTTTAACTTGCCTTGATATTACTTTACTATATAGCTCTGACCATTTTGTGGATCTTCCAATCCTTCTCACTCTTAACCTTCCAGTGCCGCACTAACAGAACATACCAACGTTCTTCTCATGAAACCAGAAAGGTCAGGAATGAGACTCTGCCCCTCAGAAGATCCTTAAAGGGGCAGGACGAGCGAGGTTCTAAATGCAAAGGGGAAGCGACTATCTAGATTGACCCTCTTCAGAACTGTACATAGAATGCTAAACCCACCTAACCAAAAGGGCATGATTTCGGGTAATTAGTGTGCGTGTCTCTGGTGGCATGACACACACCATGTGCAACTTGTCAAGTTCCCAATGCAGTCCCCCAGAAGTCTCAATCATCCAGTATTCCATATCCTCTGCTATAAAACTTATCAATCTTGCCATTGCTGTTTCTATGCTGAACATTTGAAATTTTTGGGGAAAGGTGTTTGCAATGATTCTGTGAAACTGAACATCTTCTGTGCAGCCTCATGGATATCTTTGTTTCTCAGACTATAAATGATGGGATTCACGAGTGGTGGCAAAACAGCATACAAGAAAGCAGCCAACAAATCTACAGGAGTTGAGGACAAGGCCTGTGGTTTAAAGTATGAAAATATAGCAGTTGAAAGAAATAAAGAGAAGACAGTCACGTGTGGAGTGCAGGTGGAGAAAACTTTTCGCCTGCCCTGGGATGATTGAATCTTAAATACTGTTGAGAAGATAAACCCATAAGATATCAATATAAAGGAAAAACAAACCGAGTCCACTGTTATTGCAATAGTAAAAGTAAGCCACTTATTCAGTGTTGTATCTGTGCATGAAATCCTCCATAATTGGGGCAAATCACAGAAAAATTGTTTAATATTTGAAGTACAAAAATGTAACCTGAATGTGCTTATAGTCTGCACTAGTGCATGGATTATCGCAATGACCCAAGAGGCAGCTGCCATTTGGAGACACAAATTCAAATTCATGATTCTCACATATTGTAAAGGGAGGCAGATTGCCACATAGCGGTCATATGCCATGACAGTAAGAAAGGACACCTCAGTCCCTGCAGATGTGAGAACTAGGAACACTTGGGATGCACATTCAGAGAAGGAAATTATTCTGTCATTTGTCAATGAGATAGCCATAGATTTAGGAACAGTTATGGAGATGTAGCAAAGATCTATCAAAGATAAATTGGCTAGGAAAAAATACATGGGGCTATGCAGGTGACGATCATAAGCTATAGTTAGAAAAATGAGTAGATTTCCCATCAAGGCTGCCAAGTAAATGGACAGAAACACCACAAAATGTAAAATCTGTAGCTCTCTGGTATCAGAAAATCCCAAGAGAATGAATTCGTTCACTGTGGATTGGTTTTCCATTTCTTCCTTGGAGGAATACGTCTCTGCAAAGAGAAAGGTAAAGAAATGTAATGTAAAAAAAGAGAGCAACAACAAAAAGTTACCCAAACTGTTGATCCCATATCGGTAAGAAATAGATATTTAAAAATGTTTCTGACTTGAAATGTACAAATGGACAGATGTTTTTAGCCATGGGAAGAAACTCATTGCAGAATAGTAGAGATAGTCCCTTGGGGTTTGATTGCAAGGAGAAGAAGAATATGAATGTTTATTTGATTTAGTACAATGGTTAGGGGAAAAGGGTGTCTTTTTACTTTAAAGAAATGGAATATCCTCATGCCCTAGAAGAGGATACTTCTCTTCTTAATATTATGAAAGAAAATATTACAAAATATTTTACCTTTTCTCTCTTTAGATGAGTGAATGAGTGGGATCACATTTAATGCAGTTGCTGCTACAGTGTTCAGAAACAAAGCAGTGCGGACATTACTATGCTGGCTGGCCTTAGATCAGTCATGGAGGAATGATATCACTTAACTACTGAAGACCTTGGATACCTTGTTACCCATCACTAGTCCCAAAAAGGTTTTAGAACCACTGCTCTATATACAGTATAGAAATCTTCCAGTACCTAAGGCCAAGTAGACTTTTATTCTCAGCCATCAGAATATGAATTTCCTTCTTGACCAGCAGAGCAAAGTCAGATATAGACCTTACTGTTTTAGGTTTAGATTTCATTTTAAAGTGGGTGCATTCTACAAATTGTACAGTCTACTTCTTGTAAGGTTCTGTCAATTAGAGCAAGGTGTGCTCTAATCTTAGACCCTTCCAATACTGGTAATCCCGACCAGGTGCGACCTTGAAGGCTTGAGCAGTGCTGAGAGAGAGCCTTGAGCTGTGAGCCACACCACACCAACATGGGAAGCAATGCCTTGTGTTATGATGACTCAGGGAGGATGGTACTGAGCATTCATTGGACAATTGGACTCATGACACTAACTCTGTGACCCCTGGGGTCATGCCCCAATGGACTACTGGGATTGCTGAATCATTTGGATCTGATGCAACCTCTGTTAAGCATTGCATGCTAGGGGGGTTGGGTCTTTGGGATGATGGACAGATGGTGGAGGCGGAGACTGTATATAAACTGTGTTGGGGCCGGGGAAAGCCAGATCTGGCTTCACAGGCAATGATACCTGGAATAAACTTGTAGGATCAAGCTGCTGTTTGTGCGTCGTCCTTACAGAGGTCTTGTCAAGAACATCCAGCGTTCATTACAGAAAAGCCAGATCTCCTCAAAAGCCTATCATGGAGAAATCCATCGAGGGCTTATCCAGTGAGATGCCATCCGCAAAGTCCAGACCCATGATGGAGGTGGAATGGGTGAGTCCTGAGGAGTTCTGGGACAGTGACTCGGATGAGGACGATTCGTGGGCCCCAAGTGAGGTGGAGCAGCAGCAGGCTAGAAGGATCCTGCAAGGCTTGTTCCCTCATTGGGTGATGGAGGAATCGTGGGAGAGCGCCCCTTCTTGGGAGAAGGAGGAGGAGGATGCGCCCAGAGAACCGGAGGAGCGCAGGAGCGCTTGCCAGGCGGTGGAGCACAAGAGTGCTCGTCTGGTGGAGGAACCGGAGAAGCGCAGGAGCGCTTGCCAGGCGGTGGAGCACAGGAGTGCTCGTCTGGTGCGTGCCAGGGATGGTCAGGTGGACCTGGCAGAAGAGGGGAGAGAGACCCCAGAACCTGAGTTAGCCAAGGTGACTGTGCCAAGGGAAGGGCCAGTTTGGAAGGCTGAAGAGACTGGGCAGGAGAGAGCTCAGTTTCCCATAGGGACCAGAGATGAGGCGGTCCGGGAATGGCAGCAAGTTTGTTGGAGGCTGCAAGTGTTGCAGAAAGCTCTTCGTTGTGGGCATCACGATGTGAGTGAACTGGAGAAGGAGATGGAGGTGCTACTGGAGAGAGTGGGTAGGCTCCAGGAATGGATGGATCTCACAGACGAAGAGGATGGACGCTTTGATGATGCCGAGGAGGAAGTCCAGTCAGAAGCAGGGAAAAGGTATGAAGCTGTTTTACCAGAGAAATTTGTGTGGACGGCCGAAAATACTGAAGAGTGCCATGCGGAGATGGAAGTCAAGCCTCCTGTAGGAGAAACTGCAGAGGAATGCCTGTCCTTTGAAGTCCCCGTCGGCAGTAAAGGGGAAAGCGAGACTGCTTTAACTTCAGAGGCTGCATTACCGGAGAGGAAGAAAGGAGAAGAGAGTCCCTTTCGCATGTTGGAAGGAATGTTGGAGCCAGCGAGTGGGCAAGAGGCTTCTTGTGTTGTGGAAGAAAAGGAGGAACCCTTCCTGCAAAGTGTTGGAATTGCGATTGCATGGTCTGCAACGTTACTCTTTCTGGGCCTGGAAGGTGGGAGTGCAGCAGAAAGAGGCCTGGTTCTTTGTGCAGAAAAGCTGTTCTCTGAAGTGGTGGAGGAAGATCAGTCTGGCAAAGTTACAGAGATGATTAAGCTGCCGAAAGATAAGATTGGAGTGCTGCTCAGCCTGGAAAGTGAAACTACCAAGAAAGGAGGAAGTGTGGGGAAGGCTTCTTGGCTGGAGAGGGTTGGAAAGTGGCCCAGAGGTGTTGAAGAGAGAAGGGAAGTGAAGCCTGTTCCCATTACTATGAAGCCTGGTCAAGGTGATTCCTCCCTAGAAGCAAGCCAACCTCTGGAGTGTGGCGAGACTCTTTGTGAGCTGGAGGTCCCGGAGGGAGGTGAGCTGGAATGCAGGAGTGATGGGCCGGCTGTGTTAGCAGAGCAACATGCTGAAGTGGAGGAGGCTGATTATGCTTTGAAGGAAAAGGAGTTGCCGGGATCCAAGGCTTCGGAGGAGAGTGTTGCTGTTTTGGCGTTGGCTGAGGAGGAAGAGCTATGGAAGGTGGCCTCTTCAGTGGGAATGCCCGTCGAGTGTCAACTAGCAGATATTCCTCAGGAGGAGCAAGAGGCAGCCGGGAGAAGTGGAGCTGTGGAGTTGCTAAATGGAGATTTCCAGTGCGGGTCAGCTGTGGAAAAGGAGAACGAGCAGTTGGCGAGATCCCGGATGGCTGATCCTGTGCTGAATGTAACCTTTGGGTTATTTGGTCACTCGGGGGGAGGATGGAATGAGGTGTTGTTGGAAGGTGTTGTTCCAGAGAAGATTTTGGTGCCTGAACTATGGAAGAAACCCTTTGATGAACTTGGCAATGTGCTGAACTTGGGTTTGGTGCTTGAACTATGGAAGAAACCTCTTGATGAACTTTGCAATGTACTGAACTTGAAACTTCTAAAAATTGAATTACATTCTAGCCTGTTGGTTATGAGTGAGGTAACTTTGGGAGGTGGCATGGTGAAAGGAATGTTTATATGTTGCCTAATTGTGGTCTTTTGGGGAGAGAAAGTGTTCTGGAAAGCAGATGTAACATGAACGGAATACTATGCTTAGATTAGACAGGAATTGATGGTGCAGAACTGGGATTGTATGACACTGGGATTTTGTGTATTAGATAAAGTAATGTGCCTAATGTATTTTATAGAATGCATTTAAATGCTTATGTCTCATTTATCATTGGAGGGATTGTTGTGTTGAATTAGAGATGCTGGGGATGTTTATGTAATGCTCTCATGTCTTAGAAATGTTAGATGGGGAAGGTATTATGTATGTATATTTTATGTTTGTGTTAGAGGTATGTTCCCGTGATTTAGAAGGATAGATACAGCCTTTGTTGGGATCTGCAATGAGGTTAATTGTGGCAGGAAGGTTGTGTTGGTTATGCGCAGATGGCCGTGCCTGCGTTTGGTATTGGAATATTCAGTTTAGAGGATAGGTTTTAGAGTTAGATTAGAAGTTGTGGTGTTATTAGTGTTTTAACTTTGATTGTGGCATATGGATAAGTTAATAAAGAGTTTGTGGTGTCTTCCTTGAGAAGAGGGGTTGGCGAGACTGCCCAGTTGATTTGTTCCTGGGTTTGTTGTGTTGATTTAGGTGTGTGGGTGTTCATCGCTTAGTTGGATGGTTGATTTCAATGCGATGGTTAGGATGAGCTAGAAGGGGTGTTATAGTTTTCCTAGGTGCTTTTCCCTATGTGAGGGGGTGTTATAGGTTGTTCAGTAGAATTAAGTGCTAGGATTGTGTGTTAGAATTGAGATTGGAGGTGTGGATTTTATGTAGATGTTCCCTTGTGTGGGAGCAGGTGATGGATAGAGGGTTTAGATAACTGAGTTTGGTTGCAGGGGAGATTGGTATGTGCCTCTTGCTAAGGTAGCAAGGGTATGAGATTTCTGTTAATAGAGTACTTGACACAGTTGAGTGATCCTGTGTGGCTGGTTGAATAGTTAAAGTTTGTTTGTAGTAGTGATTTATGGTGGTCTTAGGCCTCGTGGCTGGGTGCCAAGAGGAGTTAGGTCAAAGGATAGTTTGGGAGAAGTGTGGATGTTCATTCATTTAGTGTTTATTGTGCGGAAAGTTGTAATTTGGATTATAGTGTGACCTCCTGCTTGTGCAGTGGGGAGAGTTGTAGTTTCCCAAGTGCCTTCTGCCAGGGTAGTAGGATAGTGTTGCTGCGGGTCATGCCCCAATGGACTACTGGGATTGCTGAATCATTTGGATCTGATGCAACCTCTGTTAAGCATTGCATGCTAGGGGGGTTGGGTCTTTGGGATGATGGACAGATGGTGGAGGCGGAGACTGTATATAAACTGTGTTGGGGGCGGGGAAAGCCAGATCTGGCTTCACAGGCAATGATACCTGGAATAAACTTGTAGGATCAAGCTGCTGTTTGTGCGTCGTCCTTACAGAGGTCTTTTCAAGAAAATCCAGCGTTCATTACACTTCTTCTCACTGGAATTCCTGTACTTAGATGTACTTAACTCTTGACCTTAAAAAATTGAATGCTTTTGCACCCAATATACATTCCATTTCAATAACATTTACATCGCACCATAACCGGAAAGGGAAATCAGAGAAAGAAACAGACTGGACTCTGATAACTACTTCTTTAAGACAAAACTAAAAATAACCATAAATTATAGCAGGATAAGGTATGATATAAGAAAAATAAAGGGTCAGGGAAAAAACCCATAAGAAGGAGATAAGAAATTTTAGAGAAAGAAGGGAGAATGAAGGAATACAAAATGACAAAAGTCTAAGAAGATAGAAAAGGAGAAGCCTCAAATCAAAGCAGCCTGGAAGCAAGACCAAATAACTTTATAAATCTCTTTATACATTTCTCTCTGATCTCCTTTTGCCTACCCACCCCTGAAATAACGAGACCACACAAGCAATATTGGGTTCAAATTTTGGGCAACTTTTATTTTTAATTGTTACCTATTTAATTTTTCCTTAACCTAAATTAGTTTGTATCAGGAACCTGGTGACAAAGCCGAGGAGGTATCCCAGCCAGCTATACCCCTCGGCTAACTGTGGCGAAAAACCTATTTTCCTATAACCAAAAACCGGACAACTGTTAAGGAGAATGGACAGAAGTCAATTCGAAAAATGTAGCTATCAGACTCTGCCATTTTGGGTGCCATCAAGTCTTGCCTCACTGATAATCTAACTTTCCGGTGAGTGTTTAAACAAATGACCCACCCACCCCCCTCAACTGTGGGGGCCTTGTGTGAAGACAAACTTTGTATTTCCTCTCTATTTTCCACCACCAATGGCGGCAGGTGTCTACCTAGTCCCCATTCCCCACCAAGTTCTCAATTGCTAGCTTAATCCCTGTATGTAAATTGGATAGGAACAAATCATTACCCACATCGGAAAGATGGATGCCATCTGACCGGTACAAATGTAACTGCTCGTGAGAGATGTTGTTGTGTGCAATGTATGAGCCGTTGCCATGCGACAAAAAGGCTCGCATGGCACGGTTCACACTCTTTCTGTCTCGCTCAAGTCGACGAACGTCACCACCACCAGCCCATTTGAGCCGTGGAATGATGGCCGACCACACAACATGAACTCGCGGCCAATTCCGCCAAGTTTCGAAAATGTCCCCTCTTGCCTGTTGGTAGAGCGGCCTACCTTTTAGGAGACCCAGGTAATTCCCACCTAGGTGGATGACCAACATGTCAGGAGGTTGCGAGCCCCTGACGCCGAACAAAAACGGGATCAAACCTTCCCAACACATGCCTCTTTTTCCTCTCCACTCGACAGCAGCAATGGAGGGAAGGTGCAGATGCTGGCCACAGGAAGTCTTCTGAGCATGCCGGTTCCAAGTGAAGATCCAGGGGGCGGGCCAGCAATATATTGGCCACGCCCCCAGCCTAGATGGTTCCTGGAACCATCCATTCGCTTCGTGGGGGGAGGCAAACTTCTCTCTTCCCCCACTTCGTTGGGGAAGAAAGCCCTTTCTCTTTCTTTCTCTCTCCCCCCACTACACTTTTTTTCTTTCTTTTTCTTTCTATTTCTTCCTTCTGTCAAATAGACTTTTAAACTGCAATCTTTTAAATCTTTTTTAACTTTATATAGAAAATCATCAATAAACATTATAAATAAATGAAAAAACGTTCCTAATGCCTAGTCAGATTTGGACTGCCAATATTAGTACCTCTTCAGAAAATGGATTATTCTGTGTTGGACTGCCAGATGAGGAGTTATGAAAGCACTTAATGACTGCTAAATCAAGCTAATTTTTGTTCTAGTTGTTTATTTTATGGCTTAACATAAAAATTATTGTTTTAGCAATATTCACAAAATGTTACCTACTCCTCTAGTCAGGCAATTAACAGAGCTTATATTTCTTTACATCTATGCTTTCCTCTGCTGGACATTCATTTTACCCAGAATGTTATGATTTTTTTGAGTAATGGAATGGATATTGCTTGCTTAAACTCTACCTCCCACCCCTAATGCAGAGGTGGATTTTATTCTGTAGTTTTTGAGTTCAATACCCAATTAGTATGATGTTATTAAACTTAGAACATCCTTCATGCATATAAAGAACATCTGAATGAATATTATACTGAATCTCCTACTTTTGGCAAACTTGGGATACACTCCCACTCCCATTACTGAGCGTTTTATACCTAGCTGTATTATGATAGAAAAAACATTATTTTACAAGCATGTAACAAAATTTGGCTTCCAGTATTGAATACTGCAACATATATTTATTCATGTTATTTCATGTGTCAGCTTTAATGTGGTATATGCTAATAGACAACTTTTGAATTCTCTATTCAGTCTATTAAATGCATGCTCCCTTTGCTATGAGAACCTCCAAAATCCTCTTCCAATTTGTTCTTGGCACAACCCATTTTGCTAGTGTTGTCTGGTTATTTGGATGGTGTAACATTGCTCTCTCTATTATATAAGATTATGGTTTGGACAACAGAAATAAACCTTTCTCAGTAGGAGTTTCATGTTGTGTTCACTACCAATAATGGTAATATTAAAAGCTTAGATGGATATTTTACCCCTGTGCATCATAATTGAGTAGTACCAATATAATTCTATCATGAATTACTATTTGTGTACACTTTTTCTTTTTATTTGATAATTGTATTGTATCTTTTTTTTAAATAGATTTTATTTACATACAATAACATCTTACAATGTAAACAAAACACAAAACAGTGAACATTTTACATACACATAGCCCACCACCAAGGCTGTCACGATGCAAGGACTCGGCCGGCCCCTTAATCACACACACAGAGACGGTAATCAGCTAACTATTTATTGAGTAATAAAGAACAGATCAAAAGGTAATTGTCCATCAAAATATAGAAAAGTTCAATCCAAAAATAGGGTATGCGTAGTATAGTCCAAAAGCAGGGTCTTAGCAATAGTAAAGTCCAAAGGCAAAGGTCTTGGCAAAGGCTTGGCAAAGGCTCCGCAAAACAAAGCGGATCAAGGAACAAAGCAAGATTCAAACAGGGCCCAAGAAAACTTCTTGGCAAGGCACGAGTCGGCAACTTGGCTCCGTGATCCTTCGCTCGCTTCACTTCGCTTAGATTAGAAGTGGCCGAGGCACTGAGGATCCTTTCCCACGGATCCTATACTTAAACCGCGGGGCGAGGCCCCCAACGCTCTAGGCTTCGGCGATAATCTGTACTACGGGATCTAGCGCTTCTCTGACGCTCTAGACTGCGGTGCCATTCCCTCCTACTGGACTCGATGCTCCGTCTCCTATCAAAGCTTCGTCCTTGCCTCCCAGCACCTGGCTCACTATCTTCATGAGAGTCGAACTCCCTTTCAGCTTCCATGGCCTCATCGCTCATGTTTTCCCAAATTCGCTCCTGTGATCCGTACCCACCTGGTTTCTCATAACATTCATCGCTATCAGCACTTTCTGAATCAGCCTGACCTTCCCATTCTTCATAGGCATCCGGCCATCCCTCATCCCAAGCCAGACTCTCTGTGGGAGAGGAAGGCCCAGCTAACTCGTTAACCCCTTCCTCCATTTCCTCCTCAGCTGCGGCTGGCTCTAATGCAAGTGGGACCCCCGGTGCTGCCCCCTGCAACTGGGTTGCTACAAAGGCCTGAACAGGTATCCTTTCCTTCGCCATATATTTATAAATCGACCGTTAATCAAATGTCATATCCAAAATTCCTGATCAACAGGGTTATATTGCATTCCATTTTCACTCTCTAAAGTGTATTTAATAAAGACCGACCAGTATGCCTCAAAATCTGATCTATTAGTTTCCCCCCTGAATACTTTCATTTCCATTGTTAGTTTATCATTTAAGGCTACGTTCCATACCTCCCTATACCAAGCTTCCAGTGTAAGATTAGTTATTATTTTCCAGTTCCTTGCTATTATAATTCTTGCCACAGTGAATAAAATAATCATCAATTCTTTTTTTCCATTTCTAAATTCAACATTGTAGTGTCCATTAGTAATGCTAACCTAGCATCCGGAGTAATATTTAGCCGTATAATATTGCTTATTTCGTTAAATATATAATTCCAAAAATTCTTCACTTGGGGGCATTCCCACCATAAATGAAAATATGTCCCTTTGTGCATGCCACATCTCCATCTGATGTTGTTTGACCGGTGTGGTATACCATCTCCATATAACTTTAAATACATTTTCTTTTAATCTTGTTGATAGATTCTTAACCACTCTCCACTTCAGAACCCTTTTCCAATCAAAATCTGTCAGAGGCCCTAAGTCTCCTTCCCATATCTTCTCAAACAGCTTTAGCCCTGTTTCTTCACCAATTAATCCATTATACAGTATATTTTCCCAATTAATCCTTTCCCTGTTATTTCTTGGGTTTTAAGTTTACTTAGCCATTCCTCATATTTATTCAATGCTCTGCATCTGGGATTTTTACTTAACCAGTCCTTTTTCCAGTTATATAGCTGTTGTCTCTCAAACCAATTCAGATGTAGCAACCCAGTTCTCTTTTGTGCCTGGGGGGCAGGGGGCAGCACCGGGGGTCCCACTTGCATTAGAGCCAGCCGCAGCTGAGGAGGAAATGGAGGAAGGGGTTAATGAGTTAGCTGGGCCTTCCTCTCCCACAGAGAGCTTGGCCTGGGATGATGGATGGCCTGACGGCTACGATAACTGGGAAGGTCAGGCTGAATCAGAAAGTGTTGATAGTGACGATTGTTATGAGAAGCCAGGTGGTTTCGGGTCACAAGAGAGAATTTCGGAAACAGTGGACGATGAGGCCATGGAAGCTGAAAGGGAGTTTGACTCTCATGAAGATAGTGAACCAGGTGCTGGGAGGCAAGGACGAAGCTTTGATAGGAGACGGAGCATTGAGGCTAGAAGGAGAGGCTGGCACCGCAGCCTAGAGCGGCGGGGTCCTCGCCAAGGGGATTAAGTATAGGATCCGTGGGAACGGATCCTCAGTAGCTCGGCCACTTCTATTCTAAGCGGAGTGAAGCGAGCAAAGAACTACGGAGCCAAGTTGCCGGCTCGTGCCTTGCCAAGAAGTTTCTTGGACCCTGTTGGAACCTTGCTTTGTTCCTTGATCCGCATGGTTTTGCGGAGCCTTTGCCAAGCCTTTGCCAAGTCTTGGCCAAGCCTTTTGTCAAGCCTTTTGCCAAAGCATTGCCAAGCTTTTGGTTTGGATTACTACAGACTCTTTCCTTGTGGATTGAACTTTTCAATATTTTTATGGACACTTACCTTTTCACCTGTTCTTTATTATTCAATAAATAGTTAGCTGATTACCGTCTGTGTGTGTGTGATTAAGGGGCCGGCCAAGTTCTTGCATCGTGACATCAGAGCACCTTGTTCTTCTAACTGATCAAACTTGCCCATTGAATTTTGTATCCATTCTTTCCAGGAAAGAGCAGTTTCCACCTCCACTAAATCTTTATATTCTAGTTTAATTCTCAGGTCTTCTGGAAAATTCTCCAGTAACACTATTGGGTTTTTTAAAATTTAACCCATATTTCCATAACATCTTTAGCCAGGTTATTTTTTTTAGTTATTTTGTTGTTGTTCTGCTTTTACTGTGTATGTGCTTTTAGAATTGTGGAAACCGCCCCGAGTCTGTGGGAAGGAGCGGTATAGAAATTGAAATAATAAATAAATAAAAATAAATAAATAATATGATGTTATTAAACTTAGAACAACCTTCCTACACATAAAGAACACCTGAATGAATATTATACTGAAACTCGTACTTTTGGCAAGAGTTTAGATACACTCCCCATCCCCATTCCTGAGCGTTTTATATCTAGCTGTATTATTATAGAAAAAATATTATTTTACAAGCACGTAACCAAAATTGGTTTCCTGTATTGAATACTGCAACATATTTTTATTTCATGTGTCAGCTTTAGTGAGGTATATGCTAATAGATAACTTTTGAATGGTCTATTCAGTCTATTAAATACATGCTCCCTTTGCTATGAGAACCTCCAAAATCCTCTTCCAATTTGTTCTTGGCACAACCCATTTTGCTGGTATTGTCTGGCTATTTGTGTGGTGTAACTTTGCTCTCTCTATTATATAAGAGCAAGGGGTCTTGATTATAGTTTGGACAACAGAGATTATCCTTTCTCAGTACGTGTTTCATGCTGTATTCACTACCAGAAATATTAATTTTAACTGTTGTATGAGTAACAGAAATTTACCAAGAATGGTAATATTAAATGCTTAGATGGGTGTCATAGAAATTACACCCCTGTGCATCATAATAGAGTACTACCGATGCCATTTTAGGATGAATTTCTATTTTGTACACTTGTAAAGATCTGAAAAAGTCAATATCTTGCTGATAATGTTAAAGATTAAGGTTTTTCTAGTATTCTTTTCATAGCTAATGACCTCATAGATGCTTATTGATTGATTCCATTAGTTCTCTAATATCCATTGCTTTCTAACCCTTGAAAGTATTTCTGCATCTTAATGTAAAGTGAATAATAATTCCTTTGCTAAGAAAATAAGGTTTTTTCATGTGTCAGTTTAG
The DNA here is from genome assembly GCA_030556195.1 of Anolis apletophallus. Lineage (NCBI taxonomy): Eukaryota > Metazoa > Chordata > Lepidosauria > Squamata > Anolidae > Anolis > Anolis apletophallus. The sequence continues at coordinate 124,266,369 of JARBWK010000008.1, read as the reverse complement.
AGTGTCGGAATGTTGGTGGTGCAGGCCAATCAGAGGCGTTATGCAAATAATCCCACAGTGGAAACCAATCAGAAAGCTGGCACATATCCACATACATACAAACATTCACTTTGTTGTCCCAGGCCTGGGAATACAGTGGGACAGGACTACCATACAACAAAAGGAAGATACAAATCCCAACTCATCCTGAGCAAACTGCTAAAGGTCTTTTAATGTTATCAACAAGAGGCAAAACGGCCATCTGTCAAGAGTCCTTTGATTCTGCTTTCCCACCATGTGGGTAGAAGAGGTTAGCCACAGAATATGGCACAGCAACGCGTGCACGGGTCAGCTAGTGTTCTATAAGCATATAAAAATAAGGTTTTCATAGGCATTCCACAGATACATAAACACCACTTGTCAGTTTTCATCAGACCTCAAAACATCTGAGGATGTATGCTATAGATGTGAGTGAAACGTCAGGAGAGAAGATCTCTTGAACATGGCCACACAGCCAAGAAAACTCACAGCAAACCAGTGATTCTGGCCATGAAAATCTTCAACAACACAAGGTTTTTATAATCCCCAAATCAGAGAAGTAAAACTTTATGAGGGAAAAAATCCTCTACTATATCCTATCCACTAGGAAATATTGGAAATAATTGCTTGAAGTAAAATGCTGCTATAGTAAAATGCTTTTAATGGATAAGTGCAAATTATGTCAGTTAATCTTCTTAAACCTCTTCCTCATTAAAGAGAAATCAAACATTCAGTTGTCAACCATGCCTCTTTCTTTGAAGAAGCTCCATAGTGCTGTACTACAGAAACAGCCCAAAGCTGCTCGCTGACTCAAATATAATCAAATAACTCACCCCTGCTCCTTTCTTTCAGATGAGCTCTCATTCGAGAAAGAAGTTGAGTATGTAGAGAAAATACTTATGCCTTTATACCCCAGTTTTGCTGGAAGTTTGAAGGACCACAAGACATCACAGAAACAGAAATACATTTCAAAAGTTTTTGCGTCATTCTCACTATTCTCAAAGGTTTAATTTAAGTGAGAGAAAGTGGAAGACCTAATGATGCAATGTTCAATAGTTTGTTTTTATTCCCCGAATGAAAAAAAATGCATGTGCAGACGTTGGAGACTAAAGTTTGTTTAGTAGAGTAAATGGACAGAAACACCACAGAATGTAAAGTCTGTAGTTCCCGAATCCCTGGTATTAGAAAATGCCAACAGAATGAAGTCATTCACTGTTGAATGGTTTTCCATTTCTTCCTTTGAAAAAATATTGTTCTGCAAAGAAAAAGGGGGGGAACAATACAAAGTCATTGTCCCCCCCCCCCCATATTGATGATCTCACATCACTGTGGTTTCATGTATATGTAGCACAGCAGTTCTCGTTTGTGCCTGGGGGCCAGGGAACAGCACCGGGGGTTCCATTAGCATTAGGGCCAGCACCGGCAGAGATAGATTCTGAAGAGGATTTGGAAGGGTTACCTGAAGGAGCATTTCCCATCACTGGGACTCTTTCACCCACAGAAAGCTTGGCTTGGGATGAAAGTTGGCTTGACCCCTATGCAGACATAGATGATAACCAGGTGCAAATGGAAAGCAGTGATAGCAAAAGTTATGAGCACCCGGGTGGGAGAGGTTCGCAGGAGTTGCTGAGTGAAAACATGGAAGGAAGCGGCTGGGAAGATTCTAGGGAGGAGAGCTCTCATGGAGATAGGGACACAGGTGCTGGGAGACAAGGCCGAACCTTTGATAGGAGAAGTAACATTGAGTCCAGGAGAAGGGGATGGTACCGCAGCCTAGACAGGCCGAGGTCCGTCAGCAAAGATTGGAGACGACGAAGCCTAGAGCGGCGGGGACCTCGGCCGAAGGATTAAGTATAGGATCCGTGGGAATGAATCCCCAGTGCTTCGGCCACGTCTCTTCTGAGCAGACGTGTAGCAAAGTGGGTCCACGGAGCTAAGTTGGCTAGTGGCCACCAAGTCTTGCCTTGCATTTACCTTGCCTTGTTCCTGAATCCGCATTGCTGCGCGGAGCCTTGCTTAAGCCTTTGGATTACCTTGCCAAGCTGTTTTGGACATTGATTGCTTCAAGCCTTTTGGATTACTTTGCTATTCTTATGGACAATATACCTTTTGAACTGTTTTATATTCAATAAAGTAGTTAGCCTTCAGTCCGTCTCTGTGTGTGTGATTAAGGGGCCGATCAAGTCCGTGCATCGTAACAGTTGGCCGAAGCACTCCAAGAACCCCTTTTTCACATCACGGGACGCCGCAGGAAGCGCACAAAGAACGTTGCCGCCATGGTTCAGCTGACGGATGCCCAAGTGGCCGCGATGCAGCAAGAACTGGGGGAGCTAAGAACCAGGGCCGGATGGCACCCCGGAGTATCCACGCCGGCCCGCTTCGGAGGCAACCCGGCTCAAGTCGAGGTGTTCATCGGCCAAGTGGACATGTACCTGGAGCTGCAGCCCAACGAGTTTGCCAACGATCGGGCCCAGGTGGGCTTTGTCTACAACTTGTTGGAAGGAACGGCGGCAGCGTGGGCGACTACGTTGCTCCGGGCCAGATCCCCCCAGGTGGCCACGTTGAGAGACTTTCTAAACGCCATCAAGGCGACTTGGGGAGACCCAGTGAATGCGGAGTTAGCCGAGCGGGATTTGGACCGGCTATCGATGAGGGACATGTCCTTGTCCCAGAATATCTCCCGTTTCCGTGTGCTGGCTGCCCAGGTGGATTGGAACCCCTCTGCTCTCTGTTACCAATACATCAAGGGGTTGTCATCAGAGATGCAACAGGAGATGCTGAGAGGGCATGGCCGTCCCGCGGACCTGGAGGCGGCAATCACCTTGAGCTTACGAGTGGAAGCAGGATTGCAGACCCGGAGGCGTTGGGACAAAGGGGCGGTGGACAAGCCGGTGGCGAGGAAGGAGTCGGGAGCTGGCCAATTCTTGCCCCGACAGTTTGCCCCGACTCCCCAACCCATGGATGAGCCGGAGCCCATGCAGCTTGGGACGGTGCGCCCTAAGGTAGATTCGGCAGAAAAAGCATGCCGTCAACGCCTAAATCTGTGCTGGTATTGCGGAGGAGCTGGACATTTTTCTAGAGAATGCCACCAGAAGCCGCGGGGGAAGACTCCTCGAGCTTCAGCCGCCCTCGGAGGGGCTCCAGAGGCTGAAGAGGCAATCCAGGCGACGGGGGAAGGGCCCGGCCGGGTGTAAGAGGGTTCGCTCACTCGGCCGACGTCGCTCATCTTCCCCCTGAACCCAAGACTGGACAATTGTTCTTAGTGATGGTCAGCCTCTGGTCGCCAGAGAAGGGGCCGATGATGGTCCATGCCATGATCGACTCAGGGGCTACCAATAACTTCATTGATGCAGACTATGCCAAGTCTGCTGGATTACAATTTCTTGAACTCCAAGAGCCAAAGGGTGTGCAGACTATTGATGGGAGAACTTTAAAAACCGGGGCTGTGACTCACTATACAGCCCCTACCAAAATGTGGACCAGTTCCCACAAAGAGGACATTTCCTTTCTTTTGACCAAGTTACCAGATTTCCCTATCGTCCTGGGCATTGTGTGGCTCTCACTCCATGATCCACAGATCTCCTGGGCCAAGAGACAGTTAATTTTTTCTTCCGATCATTGCCAGAGCCACTGCATGACGGCCCGGGCTTGCCAGGCTCAGGAGGTGGAGAACGTTGCCACGTTGCCCAAAAAGTATGCCAGTTTTTGGGATGTCTTCAGTGAGAAGGAGGCGGAACGCTTGCCTCCGCACCGGCCCTACGATTGTGCCATTGAATTAGAACCGGGAGCCCCTATCCCGCGGGGGAGACTCTACCCTCTCTCGGAACCAGAGCAACAGGCTCTCCGAGAGTTCCTGGATGAGAATCTGCGGAAGGGCTTCATTCGGCCTTCTCAGTCCCCAGCCGGGGCGCCCATTCTTTTTGTCAAGAAGAAATCGGGGGAACTGCGGCTCTGTAATGACTATCGGGAGCTCAACAAGATCACGATTCGGAACCGCTACCCCCTACCCCTGATCCCTGAACTGTTGGAGCGGATGCGGGGAGCCAAGGTGTTCACTAAACTGGATTTGAGGGGTGCTTACAATCTGGTGCGGATTCGTCAGGGTGACGAATGGAAGACGGCATTCCAGACCAAGTGGGGAAGTTTCGAATACCTGGTGATGGGATTCGGTTTGTGCAACGCCCCAGCCTGTTTCCAACATTTCATGAATGACATTTTCCGAGACCTGTTGGGTCGTTATCTGGCAGTCTACTTAGACGATCTGCTGATTTTTTCTCCGGATCAGGCGACCCATGACCTCCATGTCAAGGAAGTGCTCCAGAGACTGAGGGCCCACGGACTCTATGCCAAGCTGGAGAAATGTGCTTTTGACCTGCGTGAGGTGGACTTTCTGGGCTACCGTATCTCGCCTACGGGCATTGCCATGGATGACACCAAGGTCCAAACTGTGGCTGACTGGACGGCTCCGGCCAGCAAAAAGGACATTCAAAGATTCCTGGGCTTTGCCAACTACTACAGAAAGTTCATTCCTGACTTTGCCAAGTGGGCTGATCCTATCACCCAGTGCCTGCGGGGAAAGGTGCCGTTCCAGTGGACACCGGAGGCGGACGTGGGGTTTCGTAAGTTAAAGCAGCTGTTCACCACCCAGCCGCTTCTGCAGCATCCAAACCCCCGCACCCCTTTCATCGTGCAGGCTGTCGCATCGGATGTGGCAGTGGGAGCGATCCTGCTACAGCCGCAGGGGACGGACTTGTTGCCCTGTGCCTACTACTCCCGGCAGCAAACAGCTCCGGAAAAGAACTATACCATTTGGGAGAAGGAGCTCCTGGCCATCAAGGTAGCTTTTGAAGTTTGGAGACATCTGCTTGAAGGGGCCAAATTCCCGGTGGAGGTTCACACCGACCACCGGAATTTGGAGCACTTGAAGACCCAGTGCAAATTGAACCAGAGGCAACAGAGATGGCCCCTGTTCTTTGAGAGATTCAATTTCCGCATCCACTATGTGACCCCCAAGCAGACCAAGCAAGCTGATGCCCTGTCTCGGAAGCCGGAGTATGTTCGTGGTGGAGAAGGGCTTTCCGAGGCACGTTTGCTTAAAGCAGAAAACTTTGCGGCTGCTCGGGCGGCCCCGGTGAACCCTCCAGTGGCCCCGCCGGCCCCTGGGGACAAGAGACCTCTGAGTGACCGGGTCCAGGCGCGTCAACGAACTGACCCTTGGGTGCAAGAGCAGCTGACTAAGGGGGCGCAAGCCCCTTTCCAGGTAAAGAACGGGGTGCTCTACCACCGCGACTCTGTCTGTGTTTCCCCTGGGCCCGAGCGGGAGGACATTCTCAAACTTTGCCACGATAGCCGGGCCGCAGGTCATTTTGGGCTGTTCAAGACCCTACAGTTGGTGTTACGGGATTTTTGGTGGCTTAAAGTGCGGAGGGATGTAGAGGACTATGTGGGCTCTTGCCCTGTGTGCCAGCGGGCCAAGAATCAGGGGGGCAAGCCGGCCGGTTTGCTCCAGCCGCTTCCGACCCCTTCCGCTCCCTGGAAGATGATTTCGGCCGATTTCATCACCGACCTGCCCAAGTCCAAGGGTTTCACCACGATCCTGGTCGTGGTGGACTGTTTCACCAAGATGGGACACTTCATTCCCTGTGTGGGGGTGCCTACTGCCAAAGAGACTGCTGATATGTTTGTGCAACATGTGTTTCGGTTGCATGGCCTTCCACAGAGTTTGGTGACGGACCGTGGCACCCAATTCACTTCCCAGTTCTGGAAGGCTGTCCAGAAGTTGCTGGGGATTGATGTGCGGATGTCCATGGCTCATCACCCCCAGTCCGACGGGCAAACCGAAAGGGTTAATGCCACCTTGGAACAGTATCTACGGTGCTATGTCAACTATCAGCAAAACAACTGGGCGTCCTTGTTGTCTTTGGCGGAGTTTGCCTACAACAATGCGACGCAGGAATCCATCAAAGAGACTCCTTTCTTTGCTAACTATGGACACCATCCTCGGTTCTACCCTCCGGTAGACCCGTCTGGGGAAGTGCCGGCGGCGGAAGATTGGCTTCGGGATCTCACAGCGCTTCAGGATTTGCTACGTACTCAGGAGGGCCCCGAGCTCCTGGTGGGGGATACCGTTTGGCTGTCTACCAAGAACCTACCCACGCAGAGGCCTAGCCGCAAGTTGGATGCGAGGTTTTTGGGCCCTTACAAGGTGTTGGAGAAGGTGGGGCCTGTGGCTTTCAAACTACAACTCCCTGCTGACATGAAGATCCACCCTGTGTTTCACCGTTCCTTGCTCCGCCCGGCGAAGGGGGTGCGGCCTGATGTGACGCAGCCGCCCCCTCCCCCTGTGATGCGTGACGGCGAGGAGGAGTTTGAGGTACAGGACATCCTGGATGCCCGCATCAGATACCGGAAGCTGCAGTATTTGATTGACTGGAAAGGTTTTGGGCCGGAAGAGCGTTCCTGGACGCCGGCTCGAGATGTTCACGCCCCGGACATTGTTGCTCGGTTTCACCGCAAGTACCCTGACAAACCCAAGCCTCGAGGGCGGCCTCGGAGGGGCCCTGAGGGGGGGGGATAGTGTAGCACAGCAGTTCTCGTTTGTGCCTGGGGGCCAGGGAACAGCACCGGGGGTTCCATTAGCATTAGGGCCAGCACCGGCAGAGATAGATTCTGAAGAGGATTTGGAAGGGTTACCTGAAGGAGTGTTTCCCATCACTGGGCCTCTTTCACCCACAGAAAGCTTGGCTTGGGATGAAAGTTGGCTTGACCCCTATGCAGACATAGATGATAACCAGGTGCAAATGGAAAGCAGTGATAGCAAAAGTTATGAGCACCCGGGTGGGAGAGGTTCGCAGGAGTTGCTGAGTGAAAACATGGAAGGAAGCGGCTGGGAAGATTCTAGGGAGGAGAGCTCTCATGGAGATAGGGACACAGGTGCTGGGAGACAAGGCCGAACCTTTGATAGGAGAAGTAACATTGAGTCCAGGAGAAGGGGATGGTACCGCAGCCTAGACAGGCCGAGGTCCGTCAGCAAAGATTGGAGACGACGAAGCCTAGAGCGGCGGGGACCTCGGCCGAAGGATTAAGTATAGGATCCGTGGGAACGAATCCCCAGTGCTTCGGCCACGTCTCTTCTGAGCAGACGTGTAGCGAAGTGGGTCCACGGAGCTAAGTTGGCTAGTGGCCACCAAGTCTTGCCTTGCATTTACCTTGCCTTGTTCCTGAATCCGCATTGCTGCGCGGAGCCTTGCTTAAGCCTTTGGATTACCTTGCCAAGCTGTTTTGGACATTGATTGCTTCAAGCCTTTTGGATTACTTTGCTATTCTTATGGACAATATACCTTTTGAACTGTTTTATATTCAATAAAGTAGTTAGCCTTCAGTCCGTCTCTGTGTGTGTGATTAAGGGGCCGGTCAAGTCCGTGCATCGTGACAGTATATCAGTGATTCCCAACATTTTTGACCAGGAACCACTTAACCAGGGACCACTTTGAACAGGGACCATTTTGACCAGGAACCACTTGCCCAGGGACCACTTGACCAGTGGCTACTTTGACCAGGGACCACTCTCCAACATTAGTATCAAAAGGTTTACAAATCAGTTTTTGGTCAACTTTAGATTTGGTTTGGGGTGCTGATTCGGAAAATTGCATTGGATAGACCATATGAGCTCTACTCTCTGATACAGAACATATGCCATGGTTAGAGACAGGGAAGGAGGGGCAGGCACTGCAAATTGAGTGGAAAATAAATAAATAAAATAATTAAAGAGGAAGGAGGCTTGTGAACCAGATTTTCATTGCCGTGGCCCACTGGTGGTTTATGGCCCACAAGTTAAGAACCACTGATGTATATGTTAAACAGAATGGGTGACAAAACAGAACCCTGAAGAACCCCACAGGTCAATGGCCGGAGGTTTAAACAAAAATACTTCAGCATCATCTTCTGATTATACCCCTCCAGGAAGGATCAGTGCTTTTCAGTCCCATCCCAGTGAGACAATCCAGAAGGATATCATGGTCAATGGTATTGAAAGCTACCAAAAGGTCCAGGAAAAACAACAGGGGCACACGCACCCTGTCCAGCTCTCTGCCTAGTTCATCCACCAAGGCAAACAAAGCTGTCTCTACTTCATAGCCAGGCCTGAAACCAGATTGAAATGGATATAGATAATCTGTTTCATCCAGAAGCCCCTGGATTTCAGAGGCCATGACACGTTCTAAAACCTTGCTCAAAAAGGATGGTTAGACACTGGCTGATAGTTATCCATTATGGAGGATTTCAGGGATGGCTTTTTAAAGATAGGTCTCATAACTGCCTCCTTTAGGAAAGCTGAAAATCTGTGTTGTTCCAACAGGGCATTAACCACCATATTGACTCATTCTACCAGTCCCCCTCTGGCCTATTTGATCAGCCAGGAAGGGCAAAGATCTAGAAAACATGTGGTAGCTCTCACCTCTTTAAGATCCTGTCCACATCCTCAGGCTGCACAAATTGAAAGGTTTCCATCAACACTGGACAAGCAGGAGGCACATTTCCATCCATTGGAACTGTATCAATAACAGCATCCAAGTCGGAACAGATCTGAGTGACTTTATCTGCAAAATGTCTTCAAATTATTCACAGTGCGCTATTTAAGGCCTGGTGAATTTTCCATCAATATCGTGCTAGTCTGTCTCACTTGCATCATCACCAACTCTGTGGAAAACTTCCAACTCCTTGGAAAACCAAGGTTTGGCTTTGCTCCATGAGAGGGGATGCTCAGGAGTGATGGTGTCCACCATCCTGGCCATTTCCCTATTCCAGAGGTCAGTTTCAACAAAATTCCCTGCCAAGATGGCAGGAAAATCCCCAGGAGCTGCCAGCAATCCATCCAGATCCATAAGCCTCCTGGGGATGTTCCCTCATCCCTGTGGAGGTTTGGCTTCCAGTGAATTTAAACCTGACCAGTGATCGATCTATGACAATAGAACTGTGGCAACTTCATCCACACCACTACCAGCATCATCCCATCCTGCACAGAAAACTAGGTCAAAAGTGTGCATAGCATTGTGAGTAGGACCAGACACCACTTATGACAGATCCATGGTATGGAGGCCATGAAGTCCTGAGCCACTCTCGACAGGGCAGTCTCAGTTTGGATGTTAAAGTCTCCTAGCACTAGTAGCTTCTGAGACTTCAACATCAACCACAGGACCATCCCAACTAGCTCAAGAAGGGAGACTGTTGAGCAGCTGGGTGGGTGGGACACCAACAGAATACCTATTCTGTCCTGGCTCCCCAGCTTTAGTTAAATACACTCGAACACTGTTTACTGTGGGATGGGGAACCCGGTCAAGTGTGTGGAATCATGATAGAACACTGCAAGTTCACCTCCTCCCACACCAGGCCCTCCCTGCTGCTGTACAGGAAAAGCCTGGCAGGCATTGATAGGCGAGATTATCTCCCTGTTCCCCTCCCATGTTTCATCCACCCACATCAGACCAGGTCAGCATGCTCAACCAGAATCAAGACTTAGGTGGCATTTACTGACCTGGCATTCAACAGCAGCATTTTCAACCTGGGGAGATTATCATCCTTCAGGCTATTATAGGAGACAGTTTGGGGGCAATAATAAGCATTGTATTTCCTTCTCATTTTGTTGTTACTGAGACCATCTTCTCCTTCTGCATCTCCCTCTGCCTTGTATGACTCCAATAGCTGCACCTAGAGTGAAATTTGAGCTAGTAAAATGGTGAAATATGTCAAGCCAGGAAGCCTGCATGGTATACTGGTATGAGTGTTCTATAGCCCAGAAAACCTGCTGAACTAGGACACTGGGAGACCTAAGTTTGAATCCCTTCTTGGTCATGACAACTCACTGGACAAGTCACAGACAAGAAGGCAGAATACTTACTTACCTACTTACTATGCTTATACCCTATCCTTCTCACCCCCAAGGGGAGACTCAAGGCGGCTTACAAACTATGGCAATAATTGAATTAACTCTGTGAATAAATGTTTGAACAAATTTTACGAAGAAAACTTTATGATATGTTCTGGGGTCACTATATCACTTTGTATTCTTTTTCTTTCTTTCTTTCTTCCTTTTTAATAGAAATTGTAGCCTCTTATTTTTATTCTATTGTTATCTTCTACAAAAGCAAATGTTAGAGAATATATGGTGTATTATTGTAAAATTTTCAATTTTTAAAGAAAAGCAAAGGATCTATACCTTTTATAGTTGACTAACTTGGAGACCCGGCGGTGCCTGGGCCATTTGAGAAGTGTAGCAGGATGTAGAGTGGGTCATGGGGACTCTGTGTGCCAAGTTTAGTCTTGATCCATCAGTAATGGGAGTTGCAGTGGTATCATGAAATTACTGAAGGTAGTGCAAGTCCCATCATCTGTGATCCACCCTCCTCCAACCTGCAGCAGAATGTAGAGTGGGTCATGGGGGCTGTGTGTGGCAAGCTTGGTCTGTATTGGTGAATGGATGAGGGTTGCATTGTTTTGAGGAAGGGAGTGAAGGGACTTCAAGTCCCATCATCCGTGGTCCGTCTCACACAAAACTGCACCAGGATGTAGAGTGGGTCATGAGGGCTCTGTGTGCCAGGTTTGGTCTTGATAAGTCATTGGATTATGTTTGTAACAGTCTTGGAAAGAGAGGGAAGGTACTGCAAGTCCCATCATCCATGGTCCGGCCCCCTCCAAATGGCAATAGGATGTAGAGTGGGTCACTGGGGCTCTGTGTGCCAAGTGTGGTCTTTATTGGTGTTAGTTGGGGGCCGCAGTGGTCTGTGGGATCAGAGGGGTGTGAAAGTACTACAAATCCCATCATCCATTGTCAGTCCTCTCCCGAACCTCACCAGGACGTGAAGGTAGTCATGGGGGTAATGTGTGCCAAGTTTGATCTCGATTAGTAATTGGATAAGGGTCGCAGTGGACTTGGGAAGTGAGTAGAGGTACTTCAAGTCCCATAATCCATGGTCCGCCCTCCTCCAAAGTGCACCAGGACGTAGAGTGGGTAATGGGGGATGTGTGTGCCAAGTGTGGTCTGTTTCAGTCCTTTTAGGTGGCCGCAGTGGTCTGTGGGAACCAAAGTGTTTGAATGTACTAGAAATACCATAATCCGTGGGCCATGACCCCCAAACCGCACCAGGACGTAAAGGGGGTCAGGGGGGTTATGTGTCCCAAGTTTGGTGCAGGTCCATCACCCACAGTGGTCGCTGTGGTCTGTGAAAGTGGCAGCCAATCAGAAAGCTGCCACATATCCCTCCGGACACATACAAACATACATACATACATACAAACATTCTGCTTTATTATATAGAGAGATAGAGATATAGGTTAATCTGAAACTAACATGTGGAAATGTTTAAAACTTTTTTAAAGCGGCATAATTTAAACTCCAAATAGTATAAATACATTCTTATTTGCATGTGCTTTTCAATACACTTCATTGACCTAATTATGGCTGAAGATACTCAGACTAAAAGAAAACATTGCTTCCCAGGAGAGATCTTGGGAATTGTGTTGGACTCTTGAGGCCATGACTCAAAGAACATACGAAACCTACCTTGACTTCCAATGATTTGCAGGTGAAGATAAGGAAACTAATATAAAATGCTCTTTGTTGCTGTCAGACTGATCATGATAAAACACAATGGAGAAAATGGATCAGAATTTGCAGTCAATCCAGCTGGAAAAAAATGTGAGTAATTAATCTGTATATGTTTCTTGAATATTGAACAAATACTTTCCCATTTTTCTTGCAATTACTATTACAGTTAGAACTGGTTGTAATCTAAATTGTTTAGATTAGATAAATGGAGTATAACCAAAGAGTATCAGAACAATATCCTCCTTCTCAGATTTTTTTTCATCTATGGTATTATGCTGGGTTATTTCACTACAATTGAAAGCAAATATGGTAGTAGTGAAAGTCACCCATTTAAAAGACAGTCTGATATAAACTTTTTAAAGGGACCTCTGTACCTTTCATTTTATTTTTAGTTAATCTGAGTTAATCTAACTGCATGTTTGCCACTGCCTTTCTCAGGCCCGTTCCATACTACTCCTATATCCCAGAATCAGATCCCAGGCCATTTCCACATAGCTGTATAAAATCCACATTGAACTGGATTATGTAGCAGTGTGGACTCAGTTCAAAGGTAACCCAGTTCAAAGCAGATATTGTGGATTATCTGCCTTGATATTCTAAATTATATGGCTGTGTGGAAGGGCCCCCAAATTATCTGTTTATCCCAGGTTATCTGTCAGTGGAGACTCATATAATCCAGGTTAAAGCATGTAACCTGTAATTAGATCCTGGGATATAGGGCAGTGCAGAAAGGGCCTCAGAAAGGTTTATAGTAACTCAAAATCCCCAAACATGTTGCTGGTTCATTATAATACACCACACACACTTATTTTTTGCAGAAAGCATACAGAAGCAGATACACAATGTGACTTCCTAGGACATTTTCACCGGCACAGGGCTAAATGTGCAGGTGAAATGTCCTCAAATCCCAGTGGCTACAAATCTTATTGTTTAAACAAAAGCAATCTTGGATGCTAAAAATATAAAACAAGGATTTTTAAAATCCCACCCAACACAACATATCGACTCACTTTCCCCCCGAAGACTTTATGCTTTTTGTGTCTATTGAGGCAGTGTTTCTCAACCAGTGTGCTGTGAGCGATCATCAGGTGTGCCGCGAGAAAAGCTCTCTGCCCCCCTTCCTTCCCCCCTCCTCCTGCTGAACTCCTGCTGCTTTGGAGAGGAGGAAGAAGGGCCGAGCGGCGGCGAAGAAAAAGAAGAAGGGGCCGGGGCGCCGCCTCCTTCGGCCGTTTCCCCATTCAGCCTCCAATCCGCCATGACTCCCACCACGGCTCTCACCCCTCGCTCGCTGAAGCCGCGCGGAGGAGCCCCACCTACTGAAGCCCGTCCACCGCTCATGCTTCTCCTCTGTGGGAGAACTGAAGCCAGGGGGAGGGGGCGGGGCATGGTGCGGCCTGGCTCCGCCCCCTCCCCCCGGCTTCAGCGCTCCCACAGCTTCACCAGCCTTGAGGGGGCAGTGCAAAGCCAGCATTGTGCTGGCTCTGCCACCGCTGGCTTGGCACTTCCCCCTCAAGGCTGGCAAAGCTGTTGGAGAACTGAAGCCATGTGGAGGGGGCGGGGCATGGCGCGGCCTGGCTTCTCCCCCGGCTTTGGCACTCCCAGCAGCTGCTCCCAGCAGGTCACCATCCCCCAGCCGTTCTTTACTGTGTTAGAGTGTCATTTTGGTTGGTGGTGTGCCCCCGGAATTTTTTAATGTTAAAAGTGTGCCGCGGCTCAAAAAAGGTTGGGAAACACTGTATTGAGGGATTGACCATACAGCAGAGAAGCAGAGGGGAAGTGTTATTATCAGCGCATTGGTAAAATGAGATTTAAATTTGAGTAAATGCAACTAACCTCTCACTTCTTTAGGAAAGGTGATTTGTGGGTGGCTATGATTGCAGATTTATTGGGGATGTTTCTATGTATTTAAAATATGTCTTAGGGCCCTTTCACACAGCCCTATATCCCAGAAAATCAAGGCGGAAAATTGCACAATATCTGCTTTGCACTGGGTTTTCTAAGGGCCCCTCCACACAGCCTTATATCCCAAAAATTCAAGGCAAGAAATCCCACATTTTCTGTTTTGAACTGGAATACATGGCAGTGTAGACTCAGATAACCCAGTTCAAAGCAGATATTGTGGGATTTTCTGCCTTGATTTTCTGAGATACAGGGCTGTGTGGAAGGTCCCGAGTCCATACTCAGATAATGTGGGATTTGGGCACAGAACAAAAAAACATGCTGTATGTGTCCTTGAAGCCAAATATTCAGAATTTTCAAAGCTGAATCAAAGGATATTCCAGTTCTTAGCCCTCTAAATCCAAGATAAGGGTTTGGAGCATGAAAAGCTTTTAAGGCTTGTTGCTCAAAACTTCACCAAGCTGCACAGAGGGGGGGGACGGGACCTTAAATGTACATAGTAAGTGGAAAACAGCACAAATTGTGGGTTGATATTGTACAATAGCAAAACCTTTCATTTACTCAAACCCTATTTTGAATCAGGATCTAGTTCCTTTAGATATTAGAGCATCTGGTTTTTTTAATTTTAAAAAGTGCTATAAGGCTGGTTGGCTACATTAGAAATCAGAGAAAGCATTCAGACAAAAACATGCTTGCTATCTATCATTTAGATTGAATAAATGTGTAAGTCCCTAATGAAAGGCACGATAATGTATTGCAAAGTATGCAACGCAGGTGGTTAGTACCAATAGCAAATGACTCATTCTACCAGTCGTGCCCCCTGTTTCATCAGCCAGGAAGGGCAAAGATCCAACTTCTATGGGCCCAAGGGCCGGAATTCCGGTCACTGATCACCTGGGGGGCCGAAGGGTCTGCCTCCGCCACCAGCTCCGCCCCCTCCCCGGCTCCAATTTACTTGCAATTGACCTTGAGTTGTGGAGTTGTAGTTCACCTCCATCCAGAGAGCACTGTGGACTCAAATAATGATGGATCTGGACCAAACTTGGCATGAATACTCAATATACCCAAATGGGAACACTGGTGGAGTTGGGGGAATGTTTCCTAATACCTTTGAGTTATTTGAGTCCACACTCAAATTGGGACACACCAAAAAAAACCAAACACCTCAATGCCGTCGCAGGGCTTGATGGGGCCTCCTTTCCCAGAGGCGGGTGGAGGAGGCCCAAAGAGCTCCCTCCCTCCCTGAAGGGAAAACAAGCTGCGAGGGCAGGCGCAAAGGAAGTCACGTTGCGCCCTGCACGTGGGGGAAGGCAGCACAACGAGGGGGAGGGGAAGGAAGCATCACCAAGGAAACCGCCGCTGAGGGACCCCTCCCCCTTCCTCACCCAACGTCCCACGGTTTTTAGATTGATTGATTCGAGGCTTACCCATACTGCGGGAGCCCCGCCACAGGGCTGAAGCGCCAACGCCAACGCCGTCCCCGAAGAGCCCCGCTGGAGCTGAGGCCAAGCTCAGGCCGGGCGCGGCGGCTCTCCCATCCGTGGGGCGGGAAGCAAGGGCCCTCCACAGGAAGAGGATGGAGCCAGGAGGGGCTTTCCCTGCCTCACTCCCCTCCTCCCTCTCTCTGAGGGAATGGGGGCTGGCCTGGAAGCAGCTGTGAGGGAGGACGAGGCACGTGCCCAGGCCGGCCGCAAATCCTGCGGGACCCGAGATTTCGGCAGCTATCGCGAGACTACGCAGCCACAGACGGGATTTTGACCTCCCTCGAAATCTCGTCTGTGGCTGGCATAGTCTCGCGATGCTTGCCTAAACCCGGAAGTAGGTATTTTTTGGTTTTTAAAATTATTTTTAATTTGTATTTTATTAAAACAAGTTAGGGGGCCGGAGGGAAGGGGCTCGGGGGCCGTGTGCGGCCCCAGGGCCGCCTGTTGGACAGCCCTGATCTAGAATACATGTGGTAGCTCTCACCTCTTTAAGATCCTGTCCACATCCTTAGGCTGTACAAACTGAAAGGTATCCATCAACACTGGACAAGCAGGAGGCACAGTTCCATCTATTGGAACTGTATCAATAACAGCATCCAAGTCGGAACAGATCTGAATGACTTTAACTGCAAAGGGTCTTGCAAATTATTCACAGCGGGCTGTTGAATAGTCAGTATTTTTCTCTTTGAGGATTAGTGTGTAATAGCTTTCTGACCACTCGAAACAGTTCTGCTGGGCAGTTTGTTGTAGATGTAAAAATAATGCTATATGGCTAGTTAGATTCATTAGAACCCAGAGAAAGCATTCAAACAAAAAACATGCTTGCTACCTACTAGGGAGAAGGAACAAATCTAATGAAAGGCACAATAATTTATTGCAAAGGATTTGGTGCTGCTGGATAGTACCTATTAGGCATGGTTAGGTCAGGTCAGAATCTTCATAATTCAGAATAAATTACGAAGCAGTGAGTCGGAAATTATTCAGCGTTTCCCCGCTTCTGGTCCCTGGCCTCGGCTCAAGCCTGGGAAGCGGTTTTAAAACAGAGTGGATTAATTTCCTCCCTCTCCTCTCCCTTCACTTCTGTCTGGATCCTGGGAAGTGTTTTAAAACAGAGTGGATTAATTTCCTCCCTCTCCTCTCCTCGCTCTCTGGATCAGGGAAGCATTTCTGGAGCAGAGTGGATGAATTTCATAGCAGAGTCTCCTCTCCCTCTTCCTCCTTTGCCCCCCCCGCTCCAACTACTTTCAAAGTCCAACCATTGAAACAGGAAATAACACTTCAAACTTTTTGGAAGTCCCTTGCTCCCCCCCCTGTGAAATTAGAATTAGAATAAAACAACTACATTCAAAGTAAGACCAACCATTGAAATCAAACAAGCCTAATACTTTCAAATATATTAGTTACTGAAAAGGATTCGGAAGTCCACCTCGGATGTTTGAAAAAGTTTTGAACTTTTCCCCCTGTGAAACTAGGAATTGAATCAAACCAGGTCAGCACCCCTACATCCCCGTGTAAATGAGTTTTGAACCATTGTTTTAAATCAAACAATGGGCTGAGGTCCTTCAGCATACCTTCTTATGTTCTTATCATTTGAACAATTACTTTGGATTTGAAATTCTGATGTAGAATTGATAGTTTATGATTGGAATCTCTACGAGATGAATTAACTCTCTCATACTTTTCTGCTTTCTTTTCTTCTAAAGGTGAGCTGAGTAAACAGTAGAAATGGATAATCAGTCTTCTGTCTCTGAATTTCTACTCCTTGGATTCTCAGAAATCTGGGAACGAAAGATTCTGCATTTTATCCTGTTCCTGATTTTGTACCTTACAACTGTAGCAGGGAATGCTGTCATCATCTCTGCAGTAGCTTTGGACTATCATTTGCACACCCCCTTGTACTTCTTTCTGATGAACCTGGCAATTCAGGACCTGGGGGCTGTTTCAGTTATTATCCCCAAATATATTATCAGTGCTTTTATAAATGATAGACATATTTCTTATGTGGGATGTGTAGTTCAAGTCTTTTTCTTTATCTTCTTTATGGGATGTGATACTGCTCTCCTTACAGTCATGGCATATGACCGCTATGTTGCTATTTGCAATCCATTACAGTATGGAATGATCATGAACAGAAGAGCTTGCACACAAATAGTAGTTAGTGCATGGTTTGCCGCCCTTCTCAATGCCATATTACACACTGGTGCAACTTTTGCAACCCCTTTCTGTTCAAATGTTGTCAATCAGTTCTTCTGTGAAATCCCAAAATTACTTAAACTTGCCTGCTCTGACTTATATCAAATTGAATTAGGAGCTATTGCATTTAGTTTTGCGACTTGGCTTAGCTGTTTCATCTTTATTATTGTAACATACGTGCACATTTTCACTGCTGTTCTGAAGATTCCTTCTGTTCAGGGAAAGCAAAGAGCTTTCTCAACATGCATACCCCACCTCATTGTTGTCTCTGTATTTTCACTGACCACTGGCCTTGCCTACCTGAGGCCCACTTCGAGCACACCATCAACTCTGGATCTGCTATTTACCATAATGTATTGTATTCTGCCACCTATGCTGAATCCTTTAATCTACAGCATTAGAAATACAAACATCAAGGTTTCTCTGTCAAGACTTTTAGGCTCGAGGTCATCAATCAAGTAAACTTTCCCTATTTGCCTTTTATATGTTAATATTTTATGTTCCTGTTTGTCTATTTCTATTTTTATATATGTACTAGCTTGGGTACCAGGTGATGCCTGGGTTATTTAAAAAGGGAATTGTTTGGGGTTTTTTTGGATGTTATTAATGGACCCATTAGAAATTGGTCCATATCTACAACTGATGGGGTTAGCAGTAGTCTCTGGGTGTGGGTGAAGGTACTGCAAATCCCATTGTTCAAGGTCCATCCTCACCCAAACCTCACCAGGATATAAAGTGCATCATGGTGGCAGATCTGTCATTGGCGGGGGTCGCAGTGGTCTCTGGAGGCTGGTGAATGGACTGGAAATCCCATCATATGTGGTCCATCCTCCCCAAACCTCACCAGGAAGTAAAGTGGGCCATGGGTGGTCTGTGTCCCAAGTTTGGTCCACCTCTGTCATTGGTGGGGTTTGCAGTGGTCTGTGAAAGCAGGTGAAGGTAATGTAAATTCCAACATCTGTGGTTCCTCCTCTCCCAAACCTCACTAGGTTGTAAAGTAGGTCATGAGTGGTGTGTGTCTGTCATTGGTGGAGGTTGCAGTGGTCTGTGGAAGCAGATAAAGGTGCTAGAAATTCCATCACCAGGGGAAAAGAAACATATAGACCCAGTCACCCAAACGACAAGGAATAGTTAATGGACATGGATACTCTAATTACTGAATTGAAGGATTTCAAAAATTATGGGGGAGAGACAACAGATTTAAGAGATATAAGAAGACCCGATATGGATATACAGCTAAAGAAAATGAACAAAAAGAAAGAAGTGACAATTTTAGACAATAAAGAGAACTGTATCAGACAAATAAGAACAAAACCAGTGAATAGGGAAGATGGAAGTCAACAAGACATTCCCTTTCTATCTTCTCTCACTACCCTTGCCTAATTTTTTCCACCCAGGATCCCCGATCAATCCATTACCCCCAGCACCTTTTATTCTCACCCCTTCCCTAACCCTCTTTCCTCCCTCTACCCTTAATCTTTCCTAACCCAAAATCTTTTTCTATCTTTTATCCATATGTAACCAAAACTTTCAATAAAAATTATTAATAAAAAAAGAAATTCCATCATCTGTGTAGCAACCCAGTTCTCTTTTGTGCCTGGGGGGCAAGGGGCAGCACCGGGGGTCCCACTTGCATTAGAGCCAGCCGCAGCTGATGAGGAGATGCAGGAAGGGGTTAATGAGTTAGCTGGGCCTTCCTCTCCCACTGAGAGCTTGGCTTGGGATGATGGATGGCCGGACGGCTACGATAACTGAGAAGGTCAGACTGACTCAGAAAGTGTTGATAGTGACAATTGTTATGAGAAGCCAGGTGGTTTCGGGTCACAGGAGAGAATCTGGGAAACAGTGGAGGAGGAGGCCATGGAAGCCGAAGGGGAGTTTGACTCTCATGAAGATAGCATACCAGGTGCTGGGAGGCAAGGTCGGGGCGTCGATAGGAGAGAGAGCATCGAGTCCAGCAGGAGGGGGTGGCACCGCAGCCTAGAACGACAGAGAGGTGCGAGATCCCGTAGCACAGATTGGCGCAGAAGCCTAGAGCGTCGGGGACCTCGCCAAGGGGATTAAGTATAGGATCCATGGGAACGGATCCTCAGTAGCTCAGCCACTTCTATTCTAAGCGGAGTGAAGCGAGCAGAGGACCGTGGAGCCAAGTTGCTGGTTCGTACCTTGCCAAGAAGTTTCTTGGGTCCTGTTTGAACTTTGCCTTGTTTCTTGATCCGCATTGCTTTGCGGAGCCCTTGCCAAGACCTTTGCCAAGCCTTGCACCAAGCCATTGGATTGGATTATTTACAGACTCTTTCCTTGGATTGATCTTTTCAATATTTTGGACAATTTACCTTTTCACTTGTTCTTTATTATTCAATAAATAGTTAGCTGATTACCATCTCTGTGTGTGTGATTAAGGGGCCGGCCGAGTCCTTGCATTGTGACAGTCTGTAGCCCATCCTCTCCCAAACCTCATCAGGACATAAGATGGGTTATGAGGGGTGGTGGTCGGAGAGGTGTGGGATGCGTCAGCCGGAGTAGACGCACTCGAACTTCGCTCCCCAATGGCAAAGAAATAAAAGCTTTAAAAAGCTTTAAAAAGCCCAATGAGACCATAAATCTATCCATAAAACTATCCTCAACCTGGAACTGGACTGAAAGAGAAGCTGGGAGGCTGCAAGCGACGTGCCTGGAGCTATAAATCTCAGGAAGGATAAACAGACCAGTGGAGGAGGAAGCGAGGAAAAGCGAAAGTAAGTTGCTGTGATGGCGGAGCAAGCAGAGTGGAATAAAAAATTGGATAGAATAATTAAAGAACTTCAGGAGCTTAAGATAAGTACTGATTGCTTAAGAAAAGGAAACGATGAAATAAAAGAGGAAATTAAAGTGGTTAATACCCGTCTCGGACTCATCGAAGATAGGGTGGAGAAATATGAAGTAATGATGAATCAGTTTGCTGATGAATCTAGGAAACAGAAAGAGGAGATATGCAATTTAAAATATGCAAATCAACAACTCCTAGACAAAATTGCTGACCTGGCAGATCGTTCCAGACGTGCAAACATACGTTTGAGAGGAGGAGGAGGGGAAGATTTCCAGATCAAGGAGAGCCTGAAAGAGGACATTGTTATATGGTTACAGGCATTGACTCAGATTTCATCAGAGCAGATAGAGAGAGTGCATTGGGCTAATCGAGGGAAGAAAGCACCCAAGGACATTCTGATTAGATTTTCAAGAGAATCAGATAAGGAATTTGTTTTTCGAAGACTTAAAAAAATTAAGGACTTGAACTTTGCTGGCAAAAAAGTTTGGCCACTCATAGACTTATCACCAGAGACCCTTAGTAAAAGGGCTGGAATGAGGGAAATTACAAGAACTCTAGAACAGAAGGGCCAACGTTATTCCTGGGCATTTCCTGCAACATTAATTATCTTCAAAAATAATAAAACATACAAAGCTGTGGATTTGGAGAGTGGGAAGAAAATGCTCAGGCAACTAAAATTGGACGGAACGGCGGAATCAGAGGAAGAAGAAGAGGAAGAAGAAGAAGAGGCAGCAGCCCAGACTACTAAAGGGAGTAACGAAAGGAGTAAAAATGTCAAGGACATTCACAAGACAGCTGGAAAGATAACAGAGTTGGAGGCGACAAATGCAGAAGGAGGACTGACAGAGTTATGTGCACCTCAAACACTATTTGTTGTCGGACATGAGAAGGAAAAGGAAGGGAATAAGGGGCAAGAGAAAAGAGTTTCAAGTGAGCTGAAGATGCTGGATTTCCAAGGACTGAAAGATGTGGAGAAACTGATTCGAGAATTGAAAAAACAGAAACTTAAAGAAGAGTCAAGAAGAATGGAAACAAGATCCAATATGGGGATATAGAAAGGAGCAGACTCAAAATAATTAAACTGTGATAAATGGGGTGCAAGAACTTGCAGGAGGGGAGCTGGGGAAGAGTAACGCAACCTCTTGGAGAGTCTGGGGATGGAAGGGGACAGATCGAACTCTCTTTCAGGTCTTCCTCTGAGAGGAGGAGGGAGAAGACCGGACTCTGGGGGGACTGGGGAGGGGAGGGAAGATGAGCAAACAGGGAAAAGAAACTACAGGGTAAAGGTAAACAATATCTTGTTATGGGGGAAATTGTAATCATGTCACATAACTGTAATGGCTTATCATCTCCACAACGAAGGGCAAAACTGATGAAAATGGTGAAAGATAATAAGGTTGACATACTTTTTTACAAGAATGTCACAAACGGCCAGGGGACAGTACCCCACTATTGAATGACAGGATTTGGAGCCAGATTTATGAATCTAGAGGTTCAAATAGAGCACGTGGTGTAGCTATTTTAATTAAAAGTACAATAGACTTTCAGGTAGAAAAAAATAAAAAGGGATTCAGAGGGGAGGTGGGTAATGATAAAAGGAAATATAGGAAAAATTAGAATAACCTTGGTTTGCATATATGCCCCAAACAAAAATCAAAAAAGATATATAAAACAAGTATTTAGAAAGGTGGAGGAATTTGCACAAGGGGAAGTGTACTGTGCGGGAGATTACAATCTGGAATTAGTAACAACAAGGCAAAATAACAACAGGAAGTTAAATATAAGGGAATACAACATGCAGGATCTATTAGAAGGGGGAACCAGAGAACAATAGGGGGACATATTATTCAGGAAGACATGATATATATAGCAAAATAGATTACATTCTTGGGAAAAATACAAACCAATCATTAATTCTAGAGGCAAAAACACTTCCAATACATTTGTCAGATCATGCACCACTAAGAGTAAAAGTAAAATTAGAAATAGAGAAAAAGAAAGAATCTGGAGATACAATACAATTTTAAACAGTAGAGAGCAAGAGTATGAAATAATTAGGAAAGAAATAATCAAGTATTTTGAGATTAACGACAATGGACAAGTAACTAAAGATATAATTTGGGATGCAAGCAAGGCCGTGATAAGAGGTCATTGTATAAGTCTAGAGGCAAACCTCAGAAAGAGATGGAGATACGAACAGGATAAGAGAATAAAAGAAATAGAAACTCTGCAGTACAAACATAAAATAACTAGGGATAAAATGATCTGGAGAGAATTAAAGGAGAAGAGAAAACAATTAGAAGCCTTGGAGGAAAGGAATATAATGAATAAGTACTTATATGTTAAGAGTTATTCCCAAAGTTGGAACATAAAATCAATGAAGAGGATGGCTTATTATTTGAAAAAGAAAAATGAAAAAACCTGGATAAAGAGATTAAAAGATGAAAAAGGGAGAGAACAAGAGGAGCAAAGTAAGATCAGGAGAGATAATGACAAAATATTACAAGGATTTATATAAGGAGGAGGGGGGGTAGCACAAGGGAACTTAAATATCAGAGAAAAATTGCAGAGGAAGACAGAGAGTTGTTAAATCAACCAATAACACAAGAGGAAATATTAAACGTAATTAAAGGGTTAAAGGGGCTAAGTCTCCAGGGCCAGATGGATTCCCAGCGGAATATTATAAAGCATATATTGAAGAATTGGTACCACATCTAACAGAGTTGTTTAATGAAATATACATTAAGCAAAAAGTCCCACAAACATGGAAAGTTTCAGAAATTATCACCATACCAAAAAAGGGAAGAGATCTAACACAACCAGGGTCATATAGACCTATCAGTCTATGTAACCAGGATTATAAAATATTCACAAAAATTTTAGCAAAAAGATTGGAAACGATAATGCCAAAAATAATTAAAGAAGATCAATATGGATTTGTAAAGGGAAGAAAAATCGGGGATCAATAAAAAATGTGGTAATTGCAATGAATCAGGCAAATTTGAATAAGGAAAAATTGGAATACTCAAATTGGATGTCTATAAAGCTTTTGATAAGGTTAACCATAAATATCTGTTTAATGTATGCCAACAATTGAATATGGGGGAAAATTTTTTGTAAAACATTGCAGCAACTGTATAGTAATTGTAAGGCAAGAGTAAGAGTGAACAACAGAAGGACAGGAGAGATACCTATTCTAAATGGCACAAAACAAGGGTGTCCATTATCCCCCACTTTATTTGTAATAGCAATAGAGATACTAGCCGAAAGTATCAGAAATAGCACCAAGTGGACAGGGTATAAAATAGAAAAGGAGGGAGGAAGAAAAGAAGAAATAAAGCTGAACCTGTTTGCAGATGATGCAATGATTATTACCAACCAACCATTAATTATGATAAAAGATATGATAAAAATATTGGAAGAATTTAGGAGCATATCAGGATTATTTGTTAACATTGAAAAGTCAGAGATATTATGTCTTAATACCCCCAAAAGAACAATTGGAGATTAGAAAAATATCAGGATTAAAATTAGGATTAAAGAAGATAAAATATTTAGGAGTGTGGATATATAAAAATCTAAAGAGTATAGTTGAGGGGAATTATAAACAAAAATGGAAAATAATAGAGAAACAACTTAAGAAGTGGGAAGGGAAAACGTTAGCAAGAGTGGATAGAATAAGGGTATTGAAAATGTTAAGTAATACCAAAAGTATTATACCTATTCCAAACATTGCCAAATGCAGTAGAGAGGAAGACATTAAAGATATGGGATAGAAGAATAAAAACATGGGCAGTTGGAGGAAAAGACCCAGAATAAGGGACAAATGGTTAAATGCCAAAGAGGAAGAGGGAGGCTGGGGATCCCAAGTTTAGAAGTTTACCATGATGCATTTCAAATACAAAGATTGTTGGAAATACAATACACGGGGAAAAAATGGGTAAATATGGAAAAGATAATAAATAATATTAAAGGAAAAGAAATAATATTTACGGATTGGAAGAAGAGAGAGGAAACAGAATTTAAGGAACCCTTTAAAGGAACAGTAAAAGTGTGGAAAAAAAGAAAGAAGAAGTTAAACCCAGGCAACGAAAGCAAGGTGGCAACTATATGGCAAATGAATTATAATAATGATGTAAGCATAGGTAGAACACTGAGATTAATCGAAAGTAGAGGGAAAAGGTTAGTGGAGGATTTGTACACAGAGGATGGAAACCCTGTTGAACAAAAAAGAAATTCAGAACTGGATTGGGTCAGGGGAACTGGATCCAAAGCTGGGCCATAAGACAGGAAATTTTCAGACGAAGGGAAAAAAATAAGAGAACGGGATAGTCCATTTGAGAAGGTGATTAGGAAATGTTTGAGAGGGGAGAAGAAAGTGGCAGGAGATCTGTACGAACAAATCATAACAGTAAAAGAAGAAATAATAGAGGAAATTTTCCAGACATGGAGATTGGACATGGAAATTGAGAGGGAAGACATCAGAGGGAAATAAGTAATATAGCAAGAGACAAGTATAATGCATTAAGGGAAACCAGAAGGAAACTGTTACAAAAATGGTACAGAACTCCTGCACAACTTTCACGCTTTGTACCAGGGATGAGAGATAAGTGTTGGCACGGCTGTGAACAAAGAGGGTGTTCAATCATATGATATGGGAATGTGATAGAGTGCAAGGTTACTGGAAAATGATTGAAGGAGAAATCAATAGAATGTTAGATTTACATATTGTAATAGTTAATAGAAATGTATTACATGCACGGATAATAGGAGTGAAGAATATGCAAAAGAAAAATTGATTGATAAATTAATAGCGTGTGCACAGATAGTTTTAGTGAGGGGTTGGAAGGATAAAACAAAATGGACATTGACCAACTGGTATAATTATATAATTAATATGTTAAATGTGGAAATAACAAATTGTAAATGGAATAATATAGATAAAATTGAAAAGATAATAATAACAAAGAGGATGTGGGAACCAGTTAGAAATTATTTAGAAAATGTGTTAAGAGGTGGAGTAGAAAAATTAAGACTGAGACTGATATTTCAAATGTAACCTCTGTAGTTGGATGTATAAACTGTATGTACACTGAGGGGAGGGTGGGAGCGGGGAAAAAACCAATAATTAAAAAAAAAATGAGGGTGGTGGTCTGTGTCCCAAGTTTGGTTCATGTCTGTCATTGGTGAGGGTTGCAGTCGTCTCTGAAGGTGGGTGAAGGGACTTCAAATCCCATCATCTATGGTTCATCCTCCCCAAAATTTCACTAGGACGTAGAGTGGGTCATGGGGGGGGGGGGTGTCTGTGTCCTAAGTTTGTGGATTGCAGTGGTTTCTGGAAGTCAGAGCCTTGGCCATAAAAATACATTGTCCGCCACATACCCACATACATACATACATACATACATTGATATTCACTTTTATTACTATAGGTGGATAGATTTGTCTGAAAAAAGCAAAGAAGCAAAAATTGGAAATGTCTCCTTTTTCTGATACTATTTTGATCTATTCCAGATATCTTATGAATATTAATTACATCTTTATTATGTTGTTACGCATTATGCTTAATAAATATTTATTCCAAGAACACTTTTTTGTGCATTACTCAGGGAGGTACCTCTTGACAGAAACTGAAAAAGTTGTAAAAGTCAGGCAGGCAGGCAGGCAAGTTGAGCAGAGTTAGAATGAATCCCTGTCCATCTTAGAAAAGGTCAAGCTTCATTTAAAAGTATAAACTGATTTTTCCAAACTCTCCCCTTCCTGCTGACAAAGGAATGTTCTCATTGTTGTATTCCTGACTTGTTTATCTCTGCTGAACAGAGATCCTGCCAAACTAGCTCAGACTGTTAGATATACCATTGTAAAGTATTGTGCAGTTTCCAGAAATTGGGCCATCCCATTTGGATTTGAAAGAGGGAAATATTTATATTTGATTGACTTCATCTCATGTATGCGATGCAAATTGTCTGTATCTCCCCAGATAAAAGTCAAAACAAGTGCCCAGAGAAACAGGCAGAGGTTATGTTTACATGTGCCCTTGTTTTGTTTTTGCTTTGAAAATCAGTTAATTCTTGACCTGGTTTTTGGGAACTATTCTGGTTAATTGTCTGTTTTCAAAAACATTAGTTCATGAGATCCTTCATAGAGCTTTCCCGCTAAGCCAATAAACCCAGTGCACTGCTCTTATCAATCTGTCCTACTGTCCACTGCATCTGACAATATTCAAAATGTGAATAAAATGACTGAATATATATTTGGCATAGTTATTCCTATCCAGTGCAACCTGAATGAAATCCTATGAGAATGATCTTGGATCATTTTCAAAAGCCTTTATTGGGTATGCCATAAAATGGAGTAGTAGATTGTGATGCATTGCACATGAGTTCATCACATGAGGCTTTCCTTGTTCTAAAGAAAGGTTGCTTGTAGAAATGTTGTGTTGGAACTGTTGAATCAACTTTCAAATCTTGGGGACATTATAGAATTGCAGCATTAGTCGGTCCTAAACCTTTCCACATGTAGGATTTAGGATTATCCTCCCAGTAACTTCTCCAAGGCATACCTTCAGCTTCTTCCTTTTTTCATCATTTTCTTAGAGGTCATTTCGTCATTTTCTTAGGGGTCTTCCCACTCCCTGATTTGAATCTTTCCTTTCTTTTTAGTAGAATTAATTGTAGCTTTCCCTCTCCTTTTTCTGGCTCACACATGCATAAGGTGCATTTCCATTATAGAACTGCAGTTTGACATCATTTAACTGTCATAGCTCAATGCTATGGAGTCACGGGAGTTGTAGTTTTAGTTTTACAATGCCTTCAGCCTTCTCTGCCAAAGAGTGCTGATACTTCACTGAACCACAAATCCCAGAATGTTGCACTCCAGACCAGGAAAGCCCTCTGACTTTAAACACCCACAGCTGAGTAGAAAAGCAATCCGTTTATTGAAGTTATTTAAAAAATAAGCACTCAAAGATGTAGGCAAAAACTGATTTTGCATCTTGAGACTTGAGGTATGTTTTTGGCTTTATATGCAAAACATTTATACTGAGCTAATAAAATAATCCTAATTCCTGTTTCTGGCATCTTCTTAGGGTTTGGTATAGCACTTCACTAAATATGGCCAATGCCGAAAAGTGAATGCGCTTCATGAAAATATTAGTTCTGCTCATCTTAAAAAAACTTGAATTCAAAAATTGTTTCATAGCAATCTTTTAAATAGTCTGATGATACAAATTATATTTTTTCCAAGTTTCTGTCATTTTCAAGTACTTAGGTCAGTGAAGTGTGAGTCCAGAAACCTATTTTCTTTTATTTACAACCATATCAGTGAAGTGTGAGGACAGAAATGTAACTTATTGCCTGTATCCTCTTAGTACTGAGCTGTGATGGTGACCTCTGAGAGTAAAACTCCAGAAATGTAATTTGTTTGTACTATATCTTTACTACTGAAATATGATTGCCACTCCTGGGAACCAATCACCAGAAGCTGGGGAGAAGGGTGAATAAGTCTTCTCCTTAGAATAGTTTTTCCTCATAAATAAAAAGGGAAGACATATATAAAATGGCATGGATGTTTAGCGATGTAAACAGCCATAATATATTAATGGAGAAGAAAGTGCACCTGAAGGTAAGAAAAACCTGTAGATTGGAATTTTTTTTATTATTTCAGGAGTTCCTAAAATGTCCCCATGCTGAAAACTAAAACAAATTTTCCTTCCTTCTCTGCTATCTTTTAGTTTGTTTCATAATTTTTATCTTATTCTTGTTTATCTCTGTGCTAATGACTTTGATATAGAATAGAGTAATTCATGTTGCAATGCATAAACATTTTAGATGTTTGCCACTTAATGCTTATTTACCTGAGTGCCAAACCCACTGAATATATTATGCCTTACTTCTAAGAAAACAAAGATAACACTTAATTGTTCAAATGAAATATGAAGGTTATGTGGAGATTAATTATCAGCCACAACATTTGCAGAGATTTCAAGATTATCAGGATAATTTTCTTAACACAATTTATAGAGAGAATGTTTATTCATCACGACTATTGGTCTCTGAAAGAAAGGACATACTGGTAATGCATGAATCAGTTGTTTAGTGTCTATTTCATTTCACACTAGCTGAACAATTGTGGAATTTGTTTCCAAAAGGTACCAAATCTATCAGAACATATTTTACAGGAATAGGATATACTCTCTCTCTCTCTCTCTCTCTCTCTCTCTCTCTCTCTCTCTATATATATATATATATATATATATATATATATATATACACACACACACACACACACACACACATACTGAGAATATATCAATCGGTGGTACAAAACAAGACAAATGCAACCATACAGATTACCAGCCATATGTCTATTAGAACAAGAAAACCACAACGAGTGGTCATCATGGCTGAGCAGACTTGGCCACACGGTCAATAGGCTAGGTTTTGCACCCGAGTTAATAAATCTTGGGGCAAAAGTGTGTTCAATTGTATACCAAAGAGCTCTCGATATTGCTGCACAAAATGTTCTAATGATCATAGCGCAAGCTAGAGCCACTCCATACCTGCCTAAAATTAAATGTAATGTGGGCATGGAATCTTATCTTTCCTTCATGCTACCACTATACATTAGAAAACTTTTTACCAGGGCTAGATTCGAGCAGCTCAACATTAAGTCCAAGCTGGGACGACGTAAGAAAATTCCCTATACGAGGAGAACCTGTGGGTGTCGTGAGGTAGACGCAGAAGTGGAGGACTCAGAACATTTTTTCTTAAAATGTCCCTACTACAACAGGATTTGACTTTGCTATCTAGAGCCTCTGCTGGAGATTCATACTCATGTAGAGAATAAGGAGAAATTGCACATTATCCTACAGGGTTCAGATAAAAATTCTATTCTAAAACTGACACTTTTTATGCAAAAAGCACTGGCCATCCGTGAGAAGATGGAAGCAGAGAGCTGTGATATTACTGTCATTAACAAAATTTAAATTTAAAAATTTAATATGGTTATGCCGTGAGGTCTATTTACCCTTGCCCCCGCTCAAATTTTATTCTAAGGAAATAATTAATTTTTAATCTTTTAATCTTGTAATTTTGCAATCTTTTAACCAATCCCCCTGCAGTTAGGAGTGGGTTGACAGGATGGTAGGTCGGTATGCTTTGTATTCATATATGCATTTATTGTATGTATGGGTAAGTGTGTATGTTTTGTATGTTTTGATATGGTCAAAATTGATAAAGAATTGTTGTTGTACTGAAAATATGTATTCTTCTTTTGCTATAAAATGCAATTTTCCAAGCCCTGTGCTGAAGTGATTTGACACACTTTTATAGTTTAGATCTATACATAATATTCTACTCTTATGACCTCATCATATGGGCAAAATTGCCCATCGTACATTGGTTCCTCTTCACTTTTGGCATGGAGCCCGCTGGCACCCATCCCACAATGTACATTTACTTCCAGTGGAGCCCTGTGGCAAAAGAGATGAGAAACTGTTGTATGCCACTGCAACACAGAAGGCTTCCAGTTTTGCATAAGGAACAACGGGGGGAAGCCGGATGGGCCATGGCGGATGCTTCCTTCCGTGGGATGGGGTACAGGGTAAATTAGGTAATGCAGAGAGTGGAATTATGGGTTCCCCATGCCCCCCAATGGATTTGCCACAATTTCTGGCAAATCCTTTACTTAATGTAATAACGTTCCCCGCCAGCAATGTGCTGCCACCAATAACTCATGTTTCATTTAAAAAAAATTGATACCTTTACTCCACAATTACATGAGTAATGTCTGCATGACAGTTACAAGTGTCACTTTGGCGAGATTGAAAATTCTCCTTTCCCTTAATCTTATCCTTCATTTTTCAGCCTAGATGATTATCTGTAGCAATTCTTCAATTGTCATTTGGTAATCTTTATTTCTTCTTTTTCCAAACCTTTGTCTTCTTGAATCTAGGAAATCACTGTGATATACAAAAATATATTCTACCATGTCTGCTCAACTGGTTCAACAACACCTGTAATGACTTACAATACCTGCCCAGGCTTTCAAACAGAGAGAATTTATTGTCCTACATGAAGACATTGGGAAACTAGACTGAAATTTTAATCACAAATCTTTTGCTATGCCTATGACTTATGCTTATACTTGCTTATTTACTTCTAATTGCTGCCACGTGGTATGCCTGATCATAGATCAGGAGAGAAAAAGAAATAAAATCCTCCTCATCGCTGGGAGAATCAATGATGATTGACTTCCATGAATATACTGGTGAGTTAGCACTTAATAATAATTATCTGTTAAATAGTAATCTTGATTAAGCAACAGTATGCAAGATTCACTATTTAACTAAGTATCTGGTGTTAAGATATGAGGACCAATTTTACTATGGAAGATGGGAAGTCAAATGTTTTTGGGGGACAAAATTAGTTTCATCATTTTTAAAGAGTTAATAGCCAGTTATTCCTTTCCAATTATGATAAGTAATTTCTTTAAAAAAGGGAAAAATATGAGTTTTCAGTAGACTTTTTCATCACCAACTCCTATCACTTTGAATAGTATGACAACATTTCTACAAATGCTTGATTTCTTTTTCTGAAATGTTGTGTTACAGGGATAAAAAAGATAGATAGTGATACCTGTAATTTATACGATATTTGAATTTTTATCTGTAATCTACACTTAATTCTAGTCTTGGGAAAAAGACTGATTGATTTCTTTGATGTTTGATGAGTACAATCCTTTGACATAAGCAATTCTAAAGATACTTTCTGCTCCAAGTAATGTTTTCGTTATGAACTACTGTATGAAAACCTTCATGTTAGATTCTGGACATCATTTTCATATTGATTGGGATAACAAGGACCTGACTGAGGAGGAATGTAGCAATTATTGAGTAATAATGATTATGCATTGTGTGTGTGTGGGGGGGGGGGGAGGACTTTTGTTACCACATTTGAAGAATTGCTGCAGTGAGAGACCCTGATTACATCTACACTGTAGAATTAATGTGATTTGACCCCACAATAACTACCAAATATGGAATATTGGGAGTTCCAGTTTGCTGAGACACCAGCACTATTTGGCAAAGAAGGCTAAATGCCTTGTAAAATTACAGCTCCCACAATTCCATAACATTGAACCATGGCAGATAAAGTGGGGTCAAATTGCAGTGTAGATCCACTCTCAGCCGGTAGCTAGTCTTGTACATTTGTAGCAGTTAGATAACACTTGAGCAGCCATGTGCTCTTCCTGTTGAAACCTGAATTTTTTAAATGAGCTTAAGTAATTAGTTTTTTTCTAGGGTTTTTGCTAATGTTGGTATTACAGCTCTGTTGCAGAGAATTCTCAATTACTTAGTGGGGAGAAAAGCAAATATCAGATTGTATAAGGAAGATTCCTGGCAGTGAAAATGGTATTTATTTATTTATTATTGAGGCTTATATGCCGCCGACTCCTGGGGGCTCGCGGCGGCTCACAAGAGCCAAAGGCATAAAACAAGTTAAAACATAAAACAGTTGGACAATTAAAACAATCGCAGCACAGGGAATAAAACAAACGGAGCAGCAACAAGTGCCACAGCACAGTACCCAGAGCACACGGGCCTACTCTCCAAAGGCCTGCCTGTACAGATGGGTTTTGCAGGCCCGCCTAAATGGGAGTAGGTCCCTCAGGGCCCTGGTTTCGGCCGGAAGGGCGTTCCACAGCGTAGGGGCTATGACGGAGAACGCCCTCCGGCGGGTGGATGTCAGGTGTGCCGACTTTGCTGATGGTATTTCCAGGAGGTTGGCATCCTCTGACCGTAGTGATCTCGCTGGGCAATAAGGAGTGAGGCGGTCCCTCAGATACGCTGGCCCCAGGCCGTACAAGGCCTTGAAGGTAAGAACCAACACTTTGAAGACGATCCGGTGCTCAATAGGTAGCCGGTGCAGATCCTGCAAGACGGGTGTTATACGGCAGCCTGCTGGCATGCCAGACAGGAGCCGGGCGTCAGTGTTCTGCACCAGCTTGAGCTTCCGGATCGACGACCGAGGAAGGCCGACGTAGAGCGCATTACAGTAATCTAGCCTAGAGATGACCGTGACTTGGATCACCGTGGCTAGGTCGCTCCGGGAGAGGTAGGGGGCCAGCCTCCTTGCCTGGCGGAGGTGGTAAAAAGCAGCCTTGCTGACCGCGGAGACCTGGGCCTCCATGGTCAGCTGGGAGTCCAGGTGGACCCCCAGGCTGTTCACAGACGGCGCTGGGCACAGCGCCGCACCGTCCAGGGTCGGAAGCCGGGCACCCACCCCGCCCGGGCGACCCAGCCACAAGATCTCCGTCTTCGCCGGATTCACCCTCAACCTACTGGCTCGCAGCCATCCAGTGACGGCTTCGAGGCAGTGCTGGAAATTATCAGGGACGGATTCCGGCCTGCCCTTCATTCTCAGGATGAGCTGGGTGTCATCAGCGTACTGGTGACAAACCAGCCCATAACTCCGCACCAGCTGTGCAAGCGGCTGCATGTAGATGTTAAATAACAGAGGGGAGAGAATGGCCCCCTGGGGGAACCCCCCAGACTAATGGGGAGCCCCGGAGACCACCTCCCCTCCTCACACACGCTGAGACCGCTGGCGGAGGAAGGAGGTCAGCCATTTAAGGGCAGTCCCCCTCACTCCAGCCATGGCCAGGCGGTGGATCAATAGATTGTGGTCGACCGTGTCAAACGCTGCCGTGAGGTCCAATAACACGAGCAGCGCAGACCCGCCTTGGTCAAGCTGGCAGCGGAGTTGGTCTGTGATGGAGACCAGGACCGTCTCCGTCCCGCCCCGAATGGAAGCCGGACTGGAAGGGGTCTAGCCACGTTGCATCATCTAAGAAGGACTGCAATTGCTCCATTAATGCCCTCTCAACCACCTTGCCCAGGTATGAAAGATTCGACACCGGGCGGTAGTTGGAGGGAACCGCAGGGTCCAATGACGGTTTCTTCAGTAATGGAGCTACCACCGCCTCTTTCAAGCACTCTGGAAAGACTCCTTGCTCAAGGGAGCTGTTTATGATATTCAACAGAGGCCCACCTAACCCCTCCAGGCAAGATCTAACAAGCCAGGAGGGGCACGGGTCGAGGGAGCAGGTGGTAGGACGGGCTGCAGCCACTATCTTATCAACAGCGTCTGCGTCCAGTGGCTGAAACCGATCGAGGGTGGGCCCGGCGGAGGGCCACGGAGTCTCGAGCTCTCTTACTGTATCAACTGTGGCCGGAAGGTCCCGGCGGAGGCTCAGTATCTTGTCTGCGAAGAAACTCTGAAAAGCATCGGCAGTAAGGGCCTGATCACTATTTTTTGGGACGGTAGGGACCATCGTTAAAGACCGAATTACCTTAAACAATTGAGCCGGGCGTGAGTTGGCAGACGCTATCAGGGCGGATGTACATGTAGTATAGGTAGACCCTCTAATAGTTTTTTAGGTTGATTGATTGCCTTCAAATATCTGACTTCCAGATTATTTAGGCTGGCTCCATACTGCCATATCATACAGTTTGAAATTACTTTATATGGTCAGTATAGACTCATATAATGCAGTTCGATGAAGTTAAATATGGGTCTACACCAGTGGTTCTCAACATGTGAATCCCCAGATGTTTTGGGCTTCAACTCCCAGAAATCTTAACAGCTGGTAAACTGGCTGGGATTTCTGGGAGTTGTAGGCCAAAACACCTGGGGACCCACAAGTTAAGAACCACTGGTCTACACCGACCATAAAATGGATTTTCAAACTACATGATATCGTAGTGCAGATCCAGCCACAGTGTCTTGATGTGAGGCAAGAACAGCAATGGCAAGAATAGCAATATCAACATATTATCAGTTTACAATTCATACTGTACATACCATACCACGATTTATTTGATGCTCATTGCAAGCATTGTCATTGTGCTTCCTTCTTCCATAGGGAGCCTATATTCTGAAGAACAAAGTCCAATGAATAAATCTACTCTCTCTGAGTTTCTTCTCCTGGAATTCTCAGAGGTTTGGGAGCTGCAAATTCTACACTTTATTCTGTTCCTTGTCTTTTACCTGACAGCAACAACTGCGAATCTTCTCATTGTCTCTGCAATAACCTCTGACTATCACTTGCATACCCCCATGTACTTCCTTCTATTGAACTTAGCCATACAGGATGTGGGACAAATTTCAGTCATTTTCCCTGTTTCCATGGCCAATTCCCTTCTGAATGATAGTCACATTTCTTATTCGGGATGTATTGTTCAAGTACTGTTCTATGTATTCTTTATCTCATCTGATTACTCTCTTCTGACAGTCATGGCCTATGATCGGTATGTTGCCATTTGTACTCCATTACAGTATGAGATGGTAATGAATAGGCATACCTGCCTTCAAATGATTATGGCTGTATGGATTATTAGTTCCTTCTATGCGGTGTTACACACTGTAGGCACATTTTCACCTGCCTTTTGTTCCAATGTTGTCAATCAATTTTTTTGTGAAATCCCGCACTTACTCAGGCTTGTGTGCTCTAAGTTGTACCTCATTGAAATTGGAATTCTTTTGTTGAGTGCAGTGGTTGCAGCAGGCTGCTTTGTGTTCATTGTTGTGACTTATGTGCACATCTTTACTACTGTCATGAGATTTCCTGCTGGTCAGGGAAGGAAGAGAGCATTCTCAACTTGTCTCCCCCATCTCACTGTTTTTTCTGTATTTATATTTACTTCATATCTAGCTTACTACAAGCCTGTCTCTGATTCCCCATCACTCCTTGATTTGGCAGTGACCATGATCTATTCCATGGTGCCACCCTTGATGAATCCACTCATCTACAGCATAAGAAACAAGGAGATAAAACATGCTCTGAAAAAACTCATATTATCTAGATAATATGACAGAAAGTTATTAATGGTAATGACCTGATTGTTGACCGGCCTTCAAAATCATGGAACAGCCCCTTTTTATTATTTAAAAACTTTTCAATACTAGAACTCTTCCACATGGTTACAGTAAAGTCTGTGTCATTGTTCCGTTGTTGTGAACAGTGTCAGCCAGAGCAATGCAACAAAAATGCATATTGAGAGTTCATATGTTCTGGCACAGTAGTGCCAATAGGGCTCTGTTTTCCCTTTGTTGCACTACAAGTTTGTGGGAGCTCATTCCCTTGCATTTTATTTTGTAGGTGACTTTCTTGGTTTGCATTTATGGGCCCAGAGGACTGCCAATCAATTTAGAGTTGCAGACCTGCCCCTATCCCCAGGATTTGGGAGGGAAAGGGGGTGTTCTTCCTCTCAGTCTTAACAGCTACTCTATTGGAGAGGACGTGATTTAAGGTAGCCTATTCCTTCCTACTTGGAAAAAGGCATTAAATTTTACAGCTTTGCTGGGGTAACAGACCAGCCTTTGCTGGAGAAATACAGAACAGCTTCACAGTCCTTTATGAAGGGATCATCTACAGTCCCAACAGCCTGGCTAATCTTCAGGAACTTTGCCTGGTACAGGACATCTGACTTTCCATAACGCAGCTTAGAGTCGGAAGAATGGGCCTTACACCAGCAAGGTAAAGAAAGATTGCCCAGGGAAGGGTCATAGGATTTTCCCCAAAAGGAGAAGACAAGTATTGCCTAGTTTGCCGGCCCTGTTGCTGCAGACTGAGAGTGTCACCTGTTCAAAGCCTTCCAGTTTGTTAAGATTTAAGCCCAAATAAAGAACTTTGTTAAATCTGTTTCAAGCCTCGAAATAATTTATCATTGGGGAAACCAAGGGGCCCTTCCAGCTGAGGCACCCCAGCTTCCTGTTGGGCAAACAGAGGTTACGTCCTAGAAATAGCCATTCTACGAGCCCAGCATTCGACAGCACAGCATAGATACAATCATATTTATTTATGACATGTAAGAATTGTTCAATCACATCCTGCTCAAGTCAGTAGCCCTAATCAAGGAAATAGATAGGAAGAAAACAGATTAGGTAGGGAAATCTTTTCCTCATTCCTCTCTTTGAATGCCAACATGTCTCTGTCTGCTTTAAGCCTTGACCTGTTTTCTTCAAAAGAAATTGGAAATAAATAGTTGTTAAGTACCCAGCCATGTCTACTGTCATTATTTCATATGCCTCCCCAAGATTCTTCTCATCAGTAACATTAGTCATTCTTAATTACTAATTTTGGATAAACCCAGTCAATGTGTGTGGGCCTGAATATGTAAAATTAGCTAACACAAAATATAATCCACAGAGAATACTTCCAAGACACTTTGTGGATACCTGCAGCTATGGATAATTGTGAACCCTATATTTGTGAACCCTATATTTTGATCACACCTGGGCTGGAAGAATGAGATAGGATCACACTGGAGGACCTAAAACTCATCCAGACAGGGTCCATATCAAAGGAAGCATCCATACCTGCTTTATCCCAAAACTGTGCTTTACTCTGAATTAATTTGATAACCCATTTGTGAAACGCCCGGGTCTAATGGGCTATGTACCATGTGTGGACAGGCCCACAGGGAGCCCTGGGACATCCTGTGGGCCTGTACATACACCCATCTCGCATATTTTGAACTCATGGAGCAGAGATGCGAGGTGGCCTCCACCCCTCCCCCAAACCCCCCAAATTAAAAAGTAAACTCCCCAGGAGCTCACCAGGGCAGTAAACAATAAGGGCCAGTTAACACCTCCCAACAAAGGATTCCCCCAGGCAGGAAGCAGCCAGTCTTTGAAGCTACAAGGTCATTCAATGCTAATGAAGGCGGCCAATTACAATATTCACATTTGCCTCAAGCAGACAAGCGTTCTTTCTCCCACTCTGGACATCACACAGACATATAAACCTCACTTGCCTAGTTTCCAAAAGACCTCACAACCTCTGAGGATGCCTGCCATAGATGTGCATGAAACGTCAGGAGAGAATGCTTCTGGAACATGGCCATACAGCCTGGAAAACTCACAGCAACAAAGGAAATGCCTTTTTTCTTGCTGATTTGTAGAACAGTGCATGGAACACATTGAAAGTACACTTGCCATTGTGTATTTATTTATTTATAACTTATTTACAACATTTATACCCCACCCTTGTCAACCTCCCGGGAGGGGGGACTCAGAGCAGCTAACATAGGCAGCAATTCGATGCCACAATATCAATAACAACAGTATAAAACCATAAATACATAAAAAGTTTAAAACAGTAAC
Source organism: Anolis apletophallus (assembly GCA_030556195.1). NCBI lineage: Eukaryota > Metazoa > Chordata > Lepidosauria > Squamata > Anolidae > Anolis > Anolis apletophallus. Next base: position 124,229,196 of record JARBWK010000008.1, on the reverse strand, counting down.
ATTCGTTATACTACCACATAATCACATAGCCACATAACTGTTTCCAATCATCATAACAGTCGTATGGTCCAGTTACATGTTCAAAGTGCTACCAGTTCCAAAACAACAATTTTAGTTTTTTCACAGATGGACGGGATCTAATCTATCTAGGGAGGGTTGACCACTGAGAAGGCCCTTTCCCTTGTCCCCACCAGGCGCGTTTGCAAAGCCAGTGATTACTGTGTATGTGTGTGTAGCTGCTTTCCCCTTGAAACAATGATGGTTACACAAAGTGATTTTCAGATGTCTAAACTAACAAGTTAGATTAGACATCAGTCTAGAAACACATTTTTTCTAATACACCTTTATTTCTGAATCATGATGATTATTACTCCTGGGAGCAAACCTCCAGAAGCTCAAGAGAGAGGAATGAATAGATCTTCCCCATAAGAGAACAAATACTTCATAAAAGGTGTAGGTCAAAGTAGAGGAGAATATTTATAAAGTGGCATGAGTGATGTCTAGACAGAGTTGCAGGCATGTAACGCTATTGGAGAAGAAGGTATATCAGAAGGTAAGAGAATGCGGTGAAGAATATAGTGGTTTGAAACCTTTCTTAACATTCCAGGGGTTTCTCAATTGTTTTTGCACTGAAAACTAGTATCCCTGTTCCTTTTTTTCCTGCCCTGTGTAATATTTACTTTTCCATATTTTTACTCTTTTTTTTTACTACCTTAAAATTGTATAGTTTATAGGACTTACTCACTGGGATGATGGAAGTATTTTAGATGTTTGCTGCATTCAGGCTCATGTGGCTCATGGTATGAATTAAGGTGACACATTGCACGAATTCTTACACTGTTCCTATTAACCTTGGCATAGAAATGTCATTTGGGCTGCAATCTTACATTTGTTTCCATGGAAGTAAGGCCCACTGAGCATAATAGGTTTTACTTCTTTGTTGATATATAAACAATATATTTTGAGTTAATATGGAGATTTTTTTTCTTGAGCACCTCACTTGGAAAAAAATTTTCAGGGAAGAGAGGAACTATGCATTGGTACAAAATTGTTCCTTGAAGTAACAGAATAAAATACTGGGTCTGAGATTTCATGAAGAATTAATTCGAATTTCAGACTTTTTGATCCTGATAGTCTTTAGTAATTCTTTGTGTTTTAGCCATGTCTGCGCAACAGATACAAGCATCACTTTTACCAAATTTAGCATTCTCCATTCTCCTTTCTGTTGTTTATTTCTCTTAGCCACCTCTTTCCCCCTTATTTCTCCATTTTTTCATAATCTTTTCTCTGTTTTATTATATGTGACTATTGTGACATTCAAAGCTGTCTTAAACCAAATTAAAGCATTGTTCTAGCAGGCGTAATAATAATAACTGACTAGCAGTGGTTGACTAGACCTTCAATCAGATATCATTTCTACATTTACCTAAATATCCAAGGAACTCATTCTGAAATTTTTGTTCCAAGTTCTATGCTTCACTGTTGAGATATTCTTCTTTCCTGGTTTATATATCTGAAGTTACAATTTATGTCTTAACTCTTGATTTTCATTGCCAAATAATGATTTGATAATGACAATCTTCTAGATCAGTGGTTCTGAACCTGTGTGTCCCCAGACGTTTTGGTCTTCAACTCCTAAAAATCCTAACAGCTGCTAAACTGGCTGGGATTTCTTGAAGTTGTGGTCCAAAACACCTGGGGACCCACAGGTTGAGAGCCACTGTTCTATATAGATTATTTTGTCCACTGATGCCCTACAATACACCCATTGTCCTTTTTATGATCTGTATGTGTGTGTCTTCATAACCCTGTTAGTCTGAATAAGTCTGAAAAGCTATCTTATAAGCCTATAACATTAACTGGAGAAGCAAGTTAGTACATTAACTTCTGTAGACTTTATGAGGTGCATGGAGTGAAGTTCCTAAGGACAAAACTTTATAGCCATTAATGAGCATATTGTATATGTAAAATTGCTATAAAATATAAAACTTGTTGATATGGTGACAAGTGCAGTATGACAATGATTGTTGCAGGACAACAGCAGTAGAATTGTCTAAAGCCAATGTGAGTAGATACTAGCCATATGAATGCTATCTTCTTAATTAAGAAATATTTATTTTTGAAGTCCTCAGTCTGACCTCTTTTCCTTTTGGATTTACTTTGGGTTAACTGTCCATTCCCAAAACCTGCAAAGATCTCTCAGAGAGTTAGAGCCTGGGAATATTCTCCCCCAAACCAGTACACCCAAGCAATGCTCGTATTGATATGCACATTGAACTATACTTTTGGTCCTAAGTTTGAAGTATTGCTTTAAATGAAATAGAGGCATGTTGCATATTGGTAAGCATGATATTTATAAAAACAGAATAAAAAACCTTCTAATTAAAACTGTAATTACTGCATCTCCATGTCTCTTATGGCTATTCTGACAACAGTTCATCTGCTTCCTTCCACAGGCAACATGGATATTGGAGAGCAAAAACTTATAAATAAATCCTCTCTGTCTGAGTTTCTCCTCCTGGAATTTTCAGAGGTTTGGGAGATTAAACTTTTGTACTTTGGGGCACTGCTTACTGTTTACCTAACAACTACTGCAGGAAATATTCTCATCATCGCTGGAATCATCTCTGATTATCACTTGCATACCCCTATGTACTTCTTTCTGATGAACTTGGCCATACAAGACGTGGGGCAAGTTTCAGTCATTTTCCCAAAATCCATGGCCAATTCCCTCATGAACACCAGATCCATTTCTTATTGTGGATGTGTTGCTCAAGTTTTCTTTTATACATTCTTTGTAGCATCTGACTTTTCTCTTCTGACAGTCATGGCATATGATCGGTACGTTGCCATTTGCAATCCATTGCAATATGAGGTAGTGATGAATAGGCAAGCCTGCCTTCAGATGGTTACTGCTGTAGTGGTTGTTAATTTGTTCTATGGAGTTTTACACACTGGAGGCACCTTTGCTCCTTCCTTCTGCTCTAATGTTGTCAATCAGTTTTTTTGTGAACTCCCACATTTACTGAAACTTGCTTGTTCTGACCTGTATCTAGTTGAGGCTGGAGCTATTTTTCTCAGTGCTATGGTTCTATTTGGCTGCTTTATTTTTATCATTATAACTTATGTGCACATTTTCACTACAGTGATGAGAATGCCTAATGTACAAACAAGACAAAAAGCTTTTTCAACTTGCGTTCCACACCTTGCTGTTTGCTCTATATTTGTAGTTACAGGACTCTTCGTTTACCTGAAACCCATCTCTAATTCCCCAACAGACCCTGACCTTGCACTGGCAATGGTTTATTCTATAGTTCCACCTTTAATAAATCCAGTAATTTATAGCATGAGAAATAAGGAAATAAAAAATGCTGTGAGAACACTACTGAGATTGAAGTTCAGAAATCTAATTTTGCAAAGGTGATTCCTCTCTATGACTATACTTGTATACTATTATTTGTTTTGCTTATATCTACTGTATCTTCTGGAAAGAATAGTAAATTTTGGAATATTGAATTAATGAGACTTGGCAATGTTCCCTCGGAATAATGAACTTTTTCCAGAAGAGGGAGACAGAGGCTGGATCTACACTGCCCTATACTTCTGGATCTGATCCCAGATTATCTGCTTTGAACTGGATTATATGAGTCTACACTGCCAGATAATCTGGGATAAGCAGATACTCTGGGATCATATCCTGGAATATAGTACAGTGTAGATCCAACCAAAGAGAAAAAAGTAGGTGTGTGTAACATGGAAGGCTAATTATTAATAAATGCAATAATAATATTAATTTTATTGATTAGCCCTTTGGCCGTATCACAATACCAAACCAAACCACAAAGCTTGATAAGACTTGATTGCACTACAGTAAATAATTATGATAAAATAGTATAATTAAAATATTTCCCTACACATTGTTATATCACATTATTATCATGGGTTTTGTAAATTTGTAGAAAAGGCCTGTTATGTTTCAGAGATAGACTCAATCATGATATTGGTTTGAAAGGGAAAAATAATTTTGCGTCTCAACTTAGCTTCAACATTCATAGTCATAGATTGAAATTGCATTTGAATAATGGGTTTTATGTTTATTGTCTTTTCATTTATGTTTATCATGTTTTCATTCAAGTTATGTATTGATTTCAATGGGATGCCAAGATAATGGTTTAAACAGTTATATTCCATTAGATCCTATTTAACTCTTGGTCATTGGCCTGTGCCCTTTGAATGTTCCTAGGTTAACCTGTCCTTGTTAAATGGTTGAAAAACATATTTTTGAGTGTTTATAAACTGATGAGAAGAAATTTGGACTGATAAGAATCTTTATAATTTGGAGCTTATTTTGCACAAAATTTGCAAGTGACTGTGTAGAAAAAATCAGAACTTTATGTACAGGGAACAGCCTTTTCTACGTGGAAAAATTTATTAATTTCTGCATAGAAAAATGTGATTTTTACAGAGAAAATACTTTTTCTAATGCAATGAACCAAAATGTGAGAATTTTACACAAAATAAATCCCCAATTATAACATTTATGGCATAAAAATACAATTTTCTGTTCAGGAATCCTGTCTGCATCAGTGAAAGGATAGCGCCCACTGACCAGACCACAGGAATGAACTCTCCCTCTCCCTCCACCCCTCTCTGCTTTGGTCAGAACTTTGTAGCCAGACACTAGACTTGGTTGATCAAAAAAAAATCATGGTTCTAAAATTCAATTGGGGGGGGGTTGATTAGTAATAGAAATACTTACAAAAAATTTCCAAAAATTTCTGAAATGTAACATAATTAATAACGAAATTCGTTATTAGTTCTTATTCCAGCGCATGTGCACAGCAGGAAAACACTACAGGGCTGACATCACAGGCAAATCAAGGGGGAAACATTTCCCTTCACTTCCGGAGTGCAATTGACTGGAACTGAAGATTTATAGCATATAGAAATGGTACCACCAACTTATACAGTATGAGGTTCTTGTAACAGGAATATATCAACCTTCTCCAAAATTAATTTTTAGGGTGACTTACAGAGTATCACAGAGCTGTGCCTTTCCTTCCTGGCAGAAGGGGCTTGGACTGGATGCCCTTTGGGGGTCCCTCCTATGCCTTGGATTCTGTGGCATGGTGATGACAATGATGAAGTGGGCTGGGTGGCCACCTGTGGGGAGGGCTTTGCTTGTGCCTTCCTACATCAAAGCAGAAGGGGGTTGGGCTGGGTGCCCTTTGGGGCTTCCTTCCAACTCTAGGAATCTATTATTATTATTGGGCAGGGGCTGGATGGCCATCTGTGGGTAGGGATCAAGCTGTGCCTTTCTTTCCTGGCAGAAGGGGCTTAGACTTGGTCGGAGAAAAGGCGCACGGAGGCTGTTTTTCCCTTCAATCCTTCAGGCGCTCTAGGAGTTCTGGTTCTTCTCTATGGTTTCCCCTTTCTTCTGTAGTTTTCCCTTCTTCACTCTGTGGTCTTGTCACTCCCTCCTCCTCTTCTTTCAGCCTTTATTCTCTGCTTCTCCTTTCTTTCTCCCCCGATTTTCTGGATGTTTAAAGTGCTTTTTTCCCTTCAGTCCTCCAGGCGCTCTAGGAGTCCCGTTTTTTCCTCTATGGTTCCTCCTTGCATCTTCACTTCCTCCAGGAAGGCCTTTTACTTTAATTATCCTCCGACCAGGCATAGGGTCCTGATATGTCTGTAAGTACCCTGAAAAGCTATTTTGGAGGAGGTAAATATTCCTGGTAGAATAACTGAGAAGGGAGATATGATCTAATTACAATAATTAAGAAAATTGGCGGCCCCCAGGTTCGGTAAAGAAATTACACTTCCGGGTTGGAGCACATGGTTCAAAAAACAATTAAATTAACTTTTTATACAAATTTAATCCGATTTCAAATAATTTTTAAACCGCAGAGACCATCCCTACCAGACACTACTTGTTGTACTTATCATCAATCAATGTTCTGTAACTGAAATAAACATTATTTTTCTAACCTTTTATCTTTCTCCTTCATACTGTTTATCAAAAAATCTCTGTGAATTTTAAGTGAACAGTATTGGCAAATGTGTGAAGGTCCAGAAAGAAAAGAGATACACAGCTCAATAACAAAACTGAGATTAATCTTTTTCCACTGGTCATTTTTCAGATGACTTGGATTCTCATCATTCTCAGATACAAATCAGTCTTTCTGAATTGGCTGTATTGTTAATTACTTGTTGTTTTTCAAAGACAATTCTAATATCAATTTAATTATGTTTCAATTACATTGTACATTTTAATTTAATCAAAAAATTAATGTACTTTAAAGAATGTTATATGTTTATTATTTATTTAATTAAAACTTTTGTATCCCGACCTTCTCACCTCCGTAGAGGGACTCAGACCGGCTTACAGCAATTATTCAATGCTATGTTACAAATTAAAAACAACCAACAACAATACACACACACACAAGATATATATAAATACAAGATAAAAATGCATACAACCAAATCACCGACTAAAACAAGTTCAACTCAGTCTGTAAATGTAAAAAGGCACATAATAAAAAGGGTAATAGCAACTTCTACGCAACAAAAAGATAATTCTTGAAGCTGGAATAGTAAAACAGGTATCTAGGAAGATTTTGAGAGAAGCTATGCTGAAGATGATAGATGGTGATTATGTTTCAACTTCATGCTTTAGAACAGTGCTTCTCAAAGTATGCTCCGTGAAGTTCTTTGGGGTCCACAAAGCATACTGAGGTGCTCCACAGTGCCCCTCCTCCTCCTCACCATCCCCCTCCAAACATTACCTATTCTTTCCTGCTCTTCCTCCTCCCTCATTCTCAAAAGGCTTTCCCCACTTCCCTTGCTGGCAAAAGCCTTTCCCCCTCAGCCCCCTCATGCCAAAAGCTTCTCCCCTTTGCCACCAAAATATTTTTTCTCACACGTTCCTCACACCTAGATCATTTCCCTCTCACCTTCCTTGCTTCCAATATACGATTTCCCTTCCACCACTCACATGGTACTTTGATTGTGCTTTTCCTGCATGGCAGAAAGGAATTGAACTGAATGGCCCCTGAGGTTGCTATTATTGTTATTATTGTTATTATTGTTACAAAGGCTGGCTAGTTACCCATTGGGGGTGCTTTGATTGTGCTTTTCCTGCATTGCAGAAGGGGTTTGGACTGGATGCCCCCTGGGGTTGCACCTATTATATTAGATCACACAAACACTCCATCCATCTACCACTGGCCTGGCCCATCTGCCAAACTTCAAAGCACAATGCGGCAAAAAGTTTGCCAAAGTCTTATGTATATTCATCAAACATAATATATAAACATTTTTGGGGGCTCCATGAAAAACATTTCCTTCAAAAAGAGCTCCACAGCTGAAAAAGTTTGAGACCTCTGCTTTAGAGAAACAGTATCAGCATGAAGAACCATGGTAGTCACAGAGCATGAGGAGGTAATGTTGGTGGATCCTAATAGGTTCAGCAGAGATTGTACCATCTGAGACCTTTAAGAATCAACAAGTGAATGAAAAATGGCTGGTAACTTTCTACAACTGTACTAAAGAACGTGTCCTAACCTACTACATCTATGCATGGTTTGGTAATTGCACAGAGGCAGATACTCAGGAAGGTGCTTCAAAGAGTGATCAGTCCTGCAGCCTTAAGAAAGCTCAGAGCATTCTTAGTGATTCATCTCAAAGATAAGGACAGACTGAGAGATAGCTTTTATCGCAGAGCTGTAACTAAATTGAACTCCATGGTTTCGCACTGATGTGGCATTGGGGGCTGTGAGGTCATGGTTGGAGTGTGAAGGAATGGGTGTGCTGTTTTTTTGCTGTGTGCTGGGCAAAGCTCTTAATTTTTTTTTGCAATAGTATAATGAAAATAAAGCTATTCTATTTCATTCAGTGGTATTTGCCAAAAACATTGACTGTCTAGGCAAAGATAGAAAAAGAATACATGGCCTTATATATTGGCTAAAGATTGCCTTGTGCCGTCACCTGCTGACACCAGTACACTATACTAGTAATTTCACATTGTATTCTGTTTGGAGTATTGGAGTGGCAAGTTTCAGTTAAGTGGTTGCAAGAAGAGGGGCCTGACGCTTTGGTAGGTCATCCTCACTTGGATAAGATATTTTCCTTAGCATTTTCCAAGTATAAGGGTTCACCTACAATGACCTGTTATCTTGGGGCTGGCCTAGCATGGCTTGTACTGGATCAGCCCCAGGATGGTTTATGCAACCACCTATCCCCTGGCCTCTATAAAGGCAAGTGGGAGTCCCAACAAGCAAAGGCACTGGGCCCAGTTCAGCACCATTGAGCACAGCCACCTTTTCAGGCCTCTCCCTTTCTCTGTGTTGCATCACTCTCTGGGCACAACATGATTCCTACAATCAGATAATTTTTAAGATCTTAAACTTTGTTGTATCTGGTTTTTTCTACTTTACTGGATGACCTTTTTATAATGCACTGAACTCAGGTGGCTGCTTTCATACAGACCCATAAAAGTGGCCTGTAAAGAAGCTCAATGAGGCCACACAGTGGAAACGTCTGTGCCAAACCAGGTTTAAAAAACTTGGGTCTGGGTGGACTTTAGTGTGTACACCATCCCCAAAAGCCTACACTTTCCGTGAAGGGTTTAGATGTCCTCCTGAGATCTTCTGGGAGAACATCCAAACACCCAAACCACTCCCCCCCCCCCCCACACACACACAAAAGACGTTACAAAAAAATACTTACTTGGGCACCATTAAACTACTGCTGGAGCTCTCCTGACACATAGATAGACACACCAGGAGGGGGATTGAGGAGGAAAATCACTCCTCACTCCCCCTTTCTTCTGGCATATCATTTCTACATACCAGGAGAGCTCCAGCTGCAATTTAATGGTGGCCAGGTAAGTAATTTTATTTTTAAAGTCTTATAGGAGGAGGTTAAGAGGGGGTTGAGGAGGACTGATTCAGCCTGGGAAATCTGAGAGGGATGCATAGATTGGGCCTAGAAATTGTGTGACACAGTCCTCAGACCCAATCCACACAGGGCCCATAGTCCATTAGATCCACGTCTTTCATGAAGTCGCAAGTCTAACGGTGCTACCAAAGCAGAATTTTCCTGCTTTGTCCAGAATTAATTCAGTTTGACCAGAGACATCATTTAGGAAGCAACAACTCAAGTGTCCTTGCTTGCATGACCTCTCAAAAACATTCAATACTTCTCAAGGAAGGAGAAATGACATTATGTAAGCTCAATAATTCCCTAGCCAAGTGAAAGGGGGAGTTTATGGACTTCTTTGGAAGGGCACTTGTGTCTTGCATGTGCATGACCTGTGTGTGTGTGTGTGTGACAGACTTTCCTTTCAAATAATGATGATTACATAAAGTATGTTATGTTGTGAGGAGTACACTTGCTTTACTTTTCCATGATGTTCAAGTGCATAAGTTTGGCAAATGTTTTCTAACTATGGCAATTAAATACCAAGGGAAAAGCCCATTTTTGATCTAGCACACTTTTACTGCTGAATCTTAATGGTCACCCTTGGGATCAAGGCTCCAGAAGCTTTGGAAACAGATAAATACATCTTATGTACAAAAGAACAAATGCTTCATAACAGATCAAAGTGGAAGGTGGTATTTAAAATTGCTTTACTTCTCTAGAGAGTAGAGCAGTCTACCATTGTTGGATCATAAAGTACAGCTGAAGGTAAGAGACAGCTGAATAGTGTTTTTTAACTTCTATTTTTGACTAAAATAAAGTTGTACTTTAGTTTTTATAATTTGCTAATCAGAATGCTAGAGGACTTTTAGATATTTACTGTAGGCATGTGGCTTATAGCATGAATTAAGGTAGTAGGTTACATTAGTTCCTACAGTATTATTGCCATGATGTTAAGTATATTTTCATGATACTTTTTCTCTCATAGAGAGACACAAAGCTGTGAACACTGCTAAAAGTAATGCAATATAGAATTTAAAACCTAAAGACCATAAGCTCTAAAATAGAATTAAAATCAGGACTATCTGAAACTAAATAGTTAAAACTATTAAACTACTGAAAACTATGTAAAATGCATGAAACAACATACATCATATCTTTGTTTGATGTTAAAGATTTTAGTCTCTAAACAACTGCTGGGATAAAAATATTTTAGCCTTTTCTCAAAAGGACTGCAGGGAAGAGTTTATTCTCATTTCCCTTGGCAAGAAGTTCCAGAGTCATAGGACAGCCACCACAAAGGCACTCTCTCATGTTCCCACAAATCAAGCTTGTGATGGTGGTGGAACTGAGAGAAGGGACTCTACTGAGGATCTTGGGGCTCAAACAGCTTTCTATTGGGAGATATGATCTGCCAATAACCTGAACGTGAATCCTTTATTGCTGGTCATTACCAGCATGTTAAGTTGTGTCTGGAAACAAACTGGCAGCCAGTGGAGCTGTTGCAACAGTGGGGTTGTGCACTCCCTGTAGCCAGCCCCAGTTAAACTTCTGGTTACAATTCTTTGGATAATCACTATTAAGCCCTGTAATAGGAATGTTATTTGGGCTGTATTCTTATATCTGTTTACCTTGCGGTAAGGCCCATTGAACACAATGGATTTTAGTATTTTGTGGATGTGATACTGTTAAAAAGATGTTTTAAATTAATATTGAGAACCTTTCCAGGAATCAGAAGTGCTTTGATTAAAAAGTTCAAAAAGTCTTAAAATTTTAATGTGAAATTATTTTTTGAAATTATGGCATAAAATATTGGCTCTGAGATTTGATAAAATATTGGTTTGTTGTAGGATTTTCTGGCCGTATGGCTATGTTCCAGAAGCATTCTCTCCTGACCTTTCACCTGCATCTATGGCAGGCATCCTCAGAGGTTGTGAGGTCTGTTGGAAAATAAGAAAATTGGGTTTATATACCTGTGGAAAGTCCAGGGTGGGAGAAAAAACTCTTGCCGGTTGGAGGTAGGTGTTAATGTTTCAATTGACCACCTTGCTTAGCATTTGATGGCCTGACAGTTTTAGGTGTGGCCTGTTCCTGCCTGGGGGGATCCTTTGTTGGGAGGTAATTAGCTGTTCCTGATTGCTTCTTGCCTAGAGTTCCCCCATGTTTGAGTTTTGTTCTTTATTTACTGTTATAATTTTAAAGTTTTTTTCATACTGGTAGCCAGATTTTGTTCATTTCATGGTTTCTTCCTTTCTGTTGAAATTGTCCATGTGGATTTCAATGGCTTCTCTGTGTAGCCTGACATGGTAGTTGTTGGAATGGTCCAGCATTTCTGTGTTCTCAAATAATATGCTATGTCCAGGTTGGTTCATCAGGTGCTCTGCTATGGCTAACATCAAGAGAGAATGCTTCTAGAACATGGCCATACAGCCCAAAAAACCTATAGCAACCCAATGATTCTGGCCATGAAAAACTTCGACAATACATTGATGAAATATTAATTTAAATTTCAGACTTTTTTATCCACACAACACCCTATCTCTTTTACCAGCTTTAACATCCTCCCTTCTCCTGTTCTTTCTTTTTTTCTATTTTGATCTCTATAGCCATTCCTTAGCCACATCTATTCGGCTCTTATTTCTCAGTTTGTCATAACTTTCTGATTTAATGCTAGTGAGCAATAATTCACTTGACTTTCACAAATTGTTCAAACATCCCAGAACACATTTTATGGCAGCCGGATCTAAATTATCAAACCACAAAACTACCTTCCCCGCCTCCTATCATCTCAATGAATTACTTGGAGCTTTATTTCTTTCAAAATCGAAACTTTCTAATAAAATACAGAATGAATGTCATCTGCATGAAATGGTTGCAAATATAATAACAATAACAATAAGAAAAATAAAAACCTACCAGAATGTAAAATGAAAGTACAGCACCCTCACTTCTCGTATAGTTATTGTAAAACTGTTCTACTACTTACTTCCACAGACAAAATGAGTTCTAAAGACCAGAGATCTATTAATACGTCATCTCTGTCAGAGTTTCTTCTCCTGGAATTTTCAGAGGTTTGGGAGCTGAAGATTCTACATTTTGTTGGATTCCTTATCATTTACTTGGGAATAGTGGTAGCGAACCTTCTGATAATCTCTGCAATTATCTCCGACTACCACTTAAATACACCCATGTACTTCTTTCTGATGAACTTGGCCATACAGGATGTGGGACAAGTTTCTGTCATTTTACCCAAATCTATGGCCAATGCTCTCATGAATGCCAGACACATTTCCTATTCTGGATGTGTCACTCAAGTGCTGCTCTATATCTTCTTTGTAGGATCTGATTTCTTTCTCCTGACAGTCATGGCCTATGATCGGTATGTTGCTATTTGCAATCCCTTACGGTATGAGATGGTGATGACTAGGCATGCTTGCCTTCAAATGGTTACTGCTGTATGGGTTTTTAGTTTGTTCTGTGCAATATTACACACTGCAGGCACCTTTGTACCCCCTCTTTGCTGCAATGTTGTCAATCAATACTTCTGTGAAATCCCACATTTAATAAAGCTTGCCTGCTCTGACTTCTACCCGATTGAAGTTGGATTTATTTTGCTAACTGGTGTGTTTGCAACAAGCTGTTTTGTTTTTATCTTTATGACTTACGTGTACATCGTCATTGCAGTAATAAAAATGTCTTCTGTACAAAAAAAGCAAAAAGCTTTCTCAACATGCATCCCACATCTTACAGTTTGCTCTGTATTTCTGCTGACTGGTTCCTTGGCTTATTTGAAGCCCACCTCAGATTCCACATCACAGCTTGATCTGGCATTGACTATGATATATTCCATTGTGCCACCCTTGATGAATCCAGTCATTTATAGCATGAGAAACAGAGAAATAAAGATTGCTCTGAAAAAATTGCTGGGTCGGAGATAACCGGTTTGTGGTCTAAATGGATGAAAGTGAATTTCACATTTTAAAAATACTTTATTATGCTTTATTATTAGTTTTGATATCAATCAAGTCGTCCCCCCCCATGTGAATTCTGGGAAGAATTGGTGATTTTGGATTTTATAATGTGCTGTGTCACCACACAATGATAGACAGTTACCAGAGAAGAGGTAAAAAAATCAGATCACATTATTGAAGAATTGTATTGCTAATATTTTGAATTCAAATGTAAGATTAATGAGAACACAAGCAAACTCCTGGGGGATGTTTTAATGGACGTTAGAGGTATGATCTTGCATGAAAAAAGCAAAAATAAATGTTGCAATTTACCTTAACATGGTACATAAGGTTTCATACATTTTGCTGAATGTGTGTGTATTTCTCCCTTTTTAAACAATACTAAATGCAGCTGTACTGGGACACTTTATATACTATATCCTTCAAATTTGGAGCCATACTGTTCTGAATGTTCTTTTTCATGTGAAGTCTAAGGGCCTCAACATATTGATGAAGCTGGGCAGTGGAGCAATCCCAGTGTCCTGTGTCCTGACTGGCCAGCAATGATGCTGCCTCATCACACAAGTTAGAGGCCAAAATCAGAAGTTTATTTTCAGTGTCTAAAGAGGATGTCAGTGGAGAAAGCACTCTGAAGTACTGCCATACCCAACTGTGAACAAATGGCCTTATTTATGGTACATTCGACAGAAAAAAGCAGTACAGAAAAATTTAAGTCGTCACTCTGGTTTCCCATTAGTCCTGGAGGGTGCTGTCTAGGTACCACAGCCTCATTGGAGGAGGTGCGGGTCTGCTTCTGCCTCTGAGCCAATCAGAAGTGGAGCAGGAAATTTGTAGATTTGAAGTCTAGTGTCTGTTGTGAGTCCTTCTCAAAATTGTTAGAATGCAGTTTGATGGATGTTTGATGGGTCCTGATTGTCCAATGACAAAGGAGGCACTAGGCAATGGACACAAGATGTTTAAGGCTCAGTTCCATACAATAGAGCAGGGGTGCTCAGAATGGTGATCGCGATCACCAGGGTGATTTTCGGGCCTCATCCTGGTGATCTTCAGGCCCCTGACCAGGTTTTTTTGCTGTTGGTCCTCTTCACGCGCCCCTGCAGGCTGCAAAGAAGTCCTCCGTCGTTGCTCCTCCCCACTCCCTGCTCGCGCGCCGCCTCCAAAAGCTCCAGAGTCGAAGAGGCAGAATGGGGCCCCTCTTTTGGATTCCTCCTCCTCCCTCCGTCCTTCTCCAGCCACTCAGAGTCGCAGGAGACCAAAGGGGGCGGGTCTGGATGACGCGATGCATGGCTGGCCCCGAGTGCATGCGCAGAAGCACCCATTCTGCCTCTCAGACTTGTGGCATGTCTCTTTGTTTATTTTTAATGTTTAAAAATGGCCTTTTAGCTCCAAAGCCTCTCTGCTTGCTTTGTTCCTTGAGAAATATATGTTGGGGAATATGGAAATGTGGGAGAAATAGGGTGGGTGCTTGATTGTACTTTGGCATGTCTCTTTGGTTCCTTTTTATTTTTAAAAATGGCCTTTTAGGTCCAAAGCCTCTCTGCTTGCTTTGTTCCTTGAGAAATATATGTTGGGGAATATGGAAATGTGGGAGAAATGGGGTGGTTGGATGTATTTTTGCATGCCCCTTTGTTTACCTTGCTGAGTATTAAATGGCCTTGCAGTGCAACAGCCTCTCTTCTTACTTTCTGGCTGATAATATGTGTGGTAATATGGCAGTGTGGGAGAAATGGGGTGGTTGGATGTATTTTTATGCTCTGTTTTATATTGTTGTTATTAAATTGAAATGTTGATGTTTTATAACTTCATTTTATGTAAACTGCCCCGAGCCTGCTGGAAGGAGCGGTACATAAATAATAAATAAATAAATAAATAAATATAAATAAATAAATAAGAAAATAGTTATACGTTTTACATTTCTGGGTAGGTGATCTTTGGGACTTGGTTTTTTAATCAGTAGCTCCCATGCTGAAAAAGTGTGAGCACCCCTGCAATAGAGGATTCACAGTGGGGATCCAGATAGGTGATATAGATGGGGCAATGTTTCCAAGGTTAACTTAAATCATATCATGCCAAATATATAAAGAATTTGGATTATGGTATATTTTCTTTGAATGAGAGTGAGGCAAGGGCGAGGAGAGTTCATGCTCTGGAGAATTTCCAAGGAATTTCCTAGAAATGTTACTATTTAGGGCAATTAGAAACAACCTTGTGGCTGGCTGTATTTTCCACTGGAGCCATGCCTTATAATTAATATATTTTATATTATTCAGATTTGGAAGGGTCTGATTTCTCGATAACACTGTTATGGGTCATTTCAGCCCTTCCATTCATACCTTATTAAGCAATTAGCACTAATAAATGCACTGAGCATGTAGTCCTTTCAGGATATAGGCAGAGGAAAGTGGCCCCCATCTATGGTCATCAAGCTCCAATTTTTATTTTTTAAAGTGCTCCCAAATGCTTACCATTGGTAGTAACAAGCAATTTCTTTCATGCTACTGCACCCCCAGGCCATTGTAATTCTGCATGACTCTTTTTTCCCTAATACAAATTTCCAGTTGACTGTTCAACATGGATTCTCTATGTCTAAAGTCCTCATCATATTGATGAAGTCCCCCATGCCGATTTGCCAGCCTCTGTGGAGAATCAGCTGGGCAGTGGGGCAATCCCAGTGTCCTGTGCCCTGGCTGGCCAGCAATGACGCTGCCTCATCACACAAGGCTTCCCCCTATGGTAGCCCTGTTGTTCCTAATGGAACATGGGGAGGCTACCTTGTTGTCAATAAAGTGTCCTAGGCTGCTGCTGCTCCAGTTGAGGAATGGGGCCCATTGGAAATGAGGCTACATCATGTGATGGTGCTCCATCGCTCAACTGGGAAAGAAGCATCCTAGGGTGCTGAAAATTCCTCATGTGATGAGGTTCTAAGTGCTCTCTGAGAGCCAGAGATGTACTAGATTATTACCCTCCACAGACACACAGGCATGCACAGCCAATGTAGAAAACAAAAAATATCAGTTTCAACTATGATGACAGATTTAATTTTTCGTGAAGAACTCATTATTCCTTCTAGTTGCCCACCTCTTTTCAAGGAGGTTCTCATCTAAATACAATGCCCCCTCCAGAATCCTATTTGCCACTTTAATTATATTTTTAATATAGTTTTTATTGGGATTTTATAGCATTAGTGCATACAGAGAAATGTGTTGGGAAATGGGGTGGGGGGAGGGCTAGGGGTGATGGAAGAAGATATAAGGGGCACAACAAATTGTAACAAAAAAGAGAAAAAAGTGATAGCAAAAGAAAAAAGAAAATGTCATAGCAAAAAAGAAAAAAAGAAAGTTTCCGACTTCCATGTTACATGCATATTATCAATGACTAAGTATATACTTATTTGTTATTTCTATCTTATTAAACAATTTTGATATTACTCACATATCTGGGTTAATAAAATCTTATACATTCTTGACTACAATTTTTCTACTATGGTCCTAAAGTATTAACTCTAGTCTACTATGGTTTGTATCTTTCATGTTTTTCTTTTGCTTTATGCTAACAGCCTCCCCCTTTCAGATACTCATTAAATGAGTCTCAGTCTGTAGCTTTAATTGGATTACTATTACTTTGTCTTAGGAGAAAAGTTAATTTGTCCATGTCTCTTATGTCAGACATTTTTTGGCGCCATTCATCCATAGTTGGAATCGTTGCTCGTTTCCATAGCTTTGCATAAGTCAACCGGGCCGCTGTTATACTATATGTGAAGATTTTATCCGCATTGTTATTTAATTGTATATGTCTACCTGTTAGTCCTAACAAGAAAAATTCTAGTTTTAATGGGATGAGTTTTAGAATTTTCTGTGTTGCTTCCTGGACATTTTTCCAAAAATTATTTACCATCGGGCAAGTCCACCATAGATGATAGAAACTCCCCACTTGTTGTTTACATTTCCAACATAAATTGGAATTATTTTTATACATTTTACTCAATTTTTCTGGTGATATATACCATCTATAGACAATTTTTAGCCAGTCTCCTTTAAATTTGATGAATATGTATATTTCATTTTCTTTGTCCAGATCTGTCTCCAATCTTGTAGCTTTATTGTGCGTCCAATATTCTTTGCCCAGTTTACCATACATGTTTTTACCACCTCGGGTTCTGTTTCCCATTCTAACAATTTGTTATATAATTTCGTTATAGTTTTCTTTTTTATCTCCATTATATTTTCCCAGAATTTTTCTTTCTCTTCAAATCCCTTAGTTGTATCCTGTTTGTATGTGTTCTGAATTTGTATGTATTGAAGCCAGGTTAAGTTGCTAAAATTTTCTTGAGATCTTCTTGAGATTTTAATTCCATACTATTGTTTTTTTCTCTAGGAGATCCTTATAAGTAGGCCATTTTTGCCATCTCAAAAGTCTCCTTTGTTTTGCCTCAATTGGTGAGATCCAGAGGGGAGTCTCAGAGTGAAAGTATAATTTGTATTTATTCCAAACCTTAATTAACGCTGATCGTATGAAATGATTACCAAAATTTTTCTCTATCCTTACTTGATCGTACCACAAATATGAATGCCATCCCAGCCTTAGATTGAACCCTTCCAATGTCAAGATTTTGATATTCTTTAAGGATATCTATTCCTTTATCCAGGTTAGTGCACATGCTTCAAAATATGTTTTTAAATTAGGGAGGCCGAAACCTCCCCTTTCTGTCCTGTCAACCAACACCCCGAACTTAATTCGTGGTTTTCTACCATTCCATATGAATTTTGATAGGTCCTTGTTCCATATTTCAAATAATTTTGAGTTCCTGATTATAGGTATGTTTTGGAAAAGGTATAATAAGGTGGGTAGCACATTCATTTTCACTAGTGCTATCCTTCCCAGTAATGAAAGATTTAAATATTTCCAATTTTGTAAATCCTTTCTTATATTTTTCCATTTTTCTTCATAATTGTTTTGTAACAATTGCGAATATTTGGCAGTTAATCATATTCCTAAGTATTTAATTTTAGGTTTTATCTGGAATCCTGTTCTTGACTGTAGGGCTTCTTGGTTCTTTTTTGATATATTTTTAGTTAATATTGTAGTTTTTCTTTTATTTATTTTGAGGCCTGCTACTTTTCCGAATTCTTTTAATTTTTTAATCCATCTCTGGATATTTGTTAAAGGGTCCTCTACGATGCAGATGACATCATCTGCAAACGCTCTTAATTATTTGCCACTTTAATTATAGAAGCCAAGTAAAATTTGGGCAAAATGAAATTAGAAGAACATCTGGCTAAAATAGTGATGCACAAGAAGGGAAATCTTCAAAGGATTTCCTATGTCTTGGGGGACTGGATGCCCATTACCTAATGCTTCCACTCTTTCTCATTCTCTTTATCATTCTTTCTCTTTATTTATCTCTTTATCATTCTCTCTCAAAAAGATTGTAGTCTCTTATTTGCAAAGTGATTTTTTTCATAGGAAAATCTTGGATAATGAGGCAACAAAATTGTGGACCTTAAATAATGGCAGCAGTATACAACTATCTCCCCCATCTCCAACATTAATATATGATTGCAGAAGTGCATTACTGGTTGGATTTAACATTGAATATCCCACTAAAAGAAATGGAAAATCAAAGAAGCTCAAAACTCTACCTCTTGAAACCATGAAAACTTTTGGCACTTATGTTAATTTATTGTATTTTTTTCACATTGAAGTCAACTGCTAATTAGAAGAGGCAGTAATTAGCTTAGAAGATTGCATACAAGAAAATCCCTTTTCACCCACAGAAGCATTTGCTACATTCTTCTGTCATCTTGAGACCAAATCTCAAAGAACAAACAAACAGGTATTCCATGGAGCCAAATTTATGCCACCAATGCAGACAGATATTCCTTGTCCTAGAGATGGGGGAATGGAAGTCAACTTCTTTAAAATGGCACTGTCAGCTAACTGAAATGCAAAAGAATATGAATAAGCATTTCCATTACCTCTTCATAAAAATAGTAAGTTATTAATCAATATAATTTTAGATTAACTAAACTGTGTTGCTCCTTGTGTGAAAATAAACCACATATTTTCTATGTTTTTCATTTGGCTTTTTCTTGCAGATAAAAATTGATTGCTGTAGCACAGCAGTTCTCGTTTGTGCCTGGGGGCCAGGGAACAGGACCGGGAGTTCCTTTAGCATTAGGGCCTGCACCAGCAGAGATAGATTCTGAAGAGGATTTGGAAGGTTTAGATGAAGGAGAGTTTCCCATCACCGGGCCCCTTTCTCCCACTGAAAGCTTGGCTTGGGATGAAGGTTGGCCTGACCCCTATGAAGACATAGATAACCAGGTGCAAATGGAAAGCAGTGATAGCGAAAGTTATGAACACCCGGGTGGGAGAGGCTCACAGGAGCTTGTGAGTCAAAACATGGAAGAGAGCAGCTGGGAAGATTCTAGGGAGGAGAGCTCTCATGAAGATAGAGACCCAGGTGCTGGGAGACAAGGCCGAATCTTTGATAGGAGACGTAGCATCGAGTCCAGCAGAAGGGGATGGTACCATAGCCTAGACAGGCCGAGGTCCGTCAGCAGAGATTGGAGACGACGAAGCCTAGAGCGTCGGGGACCTCGGCCAAAAGATTAAGTATAGGATCCGTGGGAACTAATCCCCAGTGCTTCGGCCACGTCTCTTCTGAGTAGACGTGTAGCGAAGTGGGTCCACGGAGCTAAGTTGGCTAGTGGCCACCAAGTCTTGCCTTGTATCCTGTACTTTGCTTTGTTCCTGAATCCGCATTGCTGTGCGGAGATCTGCCAAGCCTTTTGGATTATTACCAAGCTGTTTTTGGACAATTGATTGCTTACTGCCTTTGGATTGCTTTTGCTATTTTTATGGACAATATTCCTTTTGAACTGTTCCTTTATATTCAATAAAGTAGTTAGCCTTCAGTCCGTCTCTGTGTGTGTGAATAAGGGGCCGGTCAAGTCCGTGCATCGTGACAATTGCAGTCTAAGTGTTCTACTGTTGCATATATAACTATTAGGCATGGTTTAGAACCCAAAAATAGGAAATCGGAAATCTAATGGGGGGGGGGATTTTTTAAATTAGTAATAGAAAGACTTACAAAAAAATTTCCAAAAATTTCTAAAATGTAACTTAATTACTAACGAAATTCGTTAGTAGTTCGTATGCCAGCGCATGCGCATTCCAGATGGTTTTGGCCTACAACTTCCAGAAATCCTAACAGCTGGTAAATTGGCTGGGATTTCTGGGAGTTGTAGGCCAAAACTTGAATAAATCACACTGAATTCTAGATGGGACTCTCCAAATAGGAAGGAGGGAGGGAAGGAGGGAGGGCGGGGGGGTATTCTATTCTTCGAAGCAGCAAAAAAAGGAGGAGGAGCCCCCCTTGCTCCTCGCTGCCTCTCTTTCACCCCGATCCTGAGGGAGCGAGGGCCCAAGTTTGCCCAGGCTGAGAGGAAAAGGAAGAGGCCTGAAGCTGTGAGGAATGGTGTGAGTTGAAGTCCAAAACACCTGGAGGCCTGAAGTTGGCCCGTGCGATGGGGCAAGACAGAGCAACGGGGAAGAGAAGGGAGGGGGGGGAGAAGCCACCAGGAAAGAGGAGGGGGCAGAGAAGCATGTGAGAGAGTGCAGAGAGAGAAAGGAGGAGAAGTGTGTGTGTGTGTGTGTGTGTGAAGTTGGCCCGTGCGGTGGGGTAAGACAGAGCAATGGGGAAGAGAAGGGAGGGGGGGAGAAGCCACCAGGAAAGAGGAGGGGGCAGAGAAGCATGTGAGAGAGTGCAGGGAGAGAAAGGAGGAGAAGCGTGTGTGCGTGTGAAGTTGGCCCGTGCAGTGGGGCAAGACAGAGCAATGGGGAAGAGAAGGGAGGGGGGGAGAAGCGTGGAGGACTACACTTTCCAGAATGCCTAGCAGCAGCGTCACTTCCAGTTCCCCATAGAAATGCGGGAAAAAGAAGAAGATGAATGAAGGCGGGAAGGAAATGAGGGGGAGAAGACAGGGAGAAGTGAGTAGTACAATAATTAAGAATTCATTACGATCATAACGCAAATTGTTGGCCTCAAGGACCGTAAAAGGAAGTCTACTTCCTGGTTAGCTGCCGTGATGCGTATAAACTAGAAAGTCCCATTACATACGAATCACCTACGATTTCTTTTAATTTTCATAACTTTTTTCTCATGCCTAATAACTATTTGGTATGGTATATTTATATTTGCATGGAACTGATGTTATAACAAAAGAATGTCATTGAAGAAAGCTGTTCCTCAGTTTGTATTAATTCATTGCTTTATGAATGGCTCATTAGACTGCATCGAGCCATGAGAACAGACACGTAAGAAATAAAATAATAATAGGTTTGGATTATTGGTGTCGCCATATCAGGTGAGAGTGGAATTGACGAAAAACAGCAGGAAAAACTCAGCCATTATCAAGACCTCAAAATTGAATTGCAAAGGCTCTGGCATAAACCAGTACAGGTGGTCCCAGTGGTCATCGGCACACTGGGTGCTGTGCCAAAAGATCTCAGCCGGCATTTGGAAATAATAAACACTGACAAAATCATGATCTGTCAACTGCAAAAGACCACCTTACTTGGATCTGCACGCTTCATTCAAAAATATATCACACAGTCCTAAACACTTGGGAAGTGTTCGACTTGTGGTTTTGTGATACGAAATCCAGCATATAGATCTCATTTGCTGTGTCATACTGTGTTTTTGTGACAGTAAAATAATAAGAATAAGCTGAAATGAAGGACAATGATTGGCACAAGTGAATAAATTTCATTTCATTTTTAATTTATTTATTTAGATAAATCCTGTTGACACTAACATTTTTCTCTCTGTGCAAGGTTTGCCAAAATATTTTCTCTTAAAATCCTCAAGTAACCTAGTTGATAATTTTAGTCCCCATATTTACTGGTTTCAGAACAAAACAGGAGGAAACAGACATCCATTATGAACCTTCTGGGACATTTTCATTGGCAAAGGCTAAACTATGTCCCCAATTTTCAACTACTCCAGTTTTCCTTATACAGACATATAAATAAAACTAGCCTGGGACATAAAATTCCCATGTAATCTGATTAAGGTAACTACTTTTCCCTAGCTAACATTAGATATCAGATATCAAAGGGTGCTGTGGTTATTAACTTTGAATATTTTAATGGATTTTAACTCTGAATTTTACAATGTTGTTTAATGTGTTTCTATTTAATTCTGTTTTTCTGTTTGCATATTTTAAAAATTTAAATACTATGCTAATTATTTTATGTTAAGCTGCTTTGAGTCTCCTTCCGGAAAAATAAAGCATAATAATAACAATAATAATAATCAAATCTGTTTCAGAGAAGGGATAGTGACTTCTTGTCATTAGGTTGTCACAGTCAGACTTAGGTTACGTAGGTATCAATAGGAACATAGTATCATCTATGTAGATCAGGCATGGGCAAACTTTCAGCCCTCTAGATGTTTTGGACGTCAACTCCCACAATTTCTAATAGCCAGTAGGCTGTCAGGAATTGTGTGAGAGTTGAAGTCAAAAATACCTTGAGGGCCGAAGTTTGCCAATGCCTGATCTAGTTCAAGAGATCTCATAGTACCTCCATAATATTCTGCTTTGGTCAGGACTCAACTAGAATATTGTGCTCACTTCTGGGCACCATTGTTCAGGAAACAAGATCAAACATGTCCAAATGATCAAAAGTCTGGAAGACAAGCCACACAAAATTTGGCTTATGTGTATTATTATAGTGTATTATTATTATGGTGTGTTAGACTTGGGAAGGAAAAAAAGAAGTAATATGATAGCTATGTTTAAATATTTGAAAGGATGTCTTATTGAAGATTGTGTTCTGCTGTTGTAGAGACTAAGATATGTAGCAATCACTTCAAATGGAAGAAAAGAGATTCCACCTAAGAGATTCCATAAAGAAGAAATTTCCAATGACAACAGCTGTTCAATAGCTGCATACATTGTCTCAGATTGTGGTGGAACTCACAGCAACCCAAAGTAGTAAGTGTATCCATTTCACAAGTTTTCTTATTTTCATAAACCAATCATCTTGTGATGGGTATCATTGACTCCTTCCATATTTGAGAGTAGGTAATTTGTGCTGCTATTATCATTTATAGCAGTAACCTTCCTCATTTTCTGTCAAGCTGATCATGTAACATCCCAAACAGAAGAAACCTTATGCTTGCTTATGCTGAAAATTCTCTTTCTGCTTCCCCTCACAGACAACATGTATATTAAAGAGCAAAGACCTATCAATAAATCTTCTATGCCAGAGTTTCTTCTACTGGAATTCTCACAGATTTGGGAGCTGAAGATTCTGCATTTTGTTGGATTCTTTATTGTTTACTTGGCAATCGTGGCAGAGAATTTTCTGATAATCACCACAATCATCACTGACTACCACTTAAAAAAGCCATGTACTTCTTTCTGATGAACTTGGCCATACAGGATGTGGGACAAGTTTCTGTCATTTTACCCAAATCCATGGCCAATGCCCTCATGAATACCAGACACATTTCCTATTCTGGTTGTGTCGCTCAAGTCCTTTTCAATGTCTTGTTTTTATCATCTGATTTCTTTCTTCTAACAATCATGGCCTATGATTGGTATGTTGCTATTTGCAATCCCTTACGTTATGAGATGGTGATGACTAGGCATGCTTGCCTTCAAATGGTTACTGCTGTATGGGTTGCTAGTTTGTTCTCTGCAGTATTACACACTGCAGGCACCTTTGTATCCCCTCTTTGCTGCAATGTTGTCAATCAATTTTTCTGTGAAATCCCACATTTAATAAAGCTTGCCTGCTCTGACTTCTATCCGATTGAAGTTGGATTTATATTGCTAAGCAATATGGTTGCAACAAGCTGTTTTGTTTTTATTTTTATGACTTATGTTTACATCGTCATTGCAGTAATAAAAATGTCTTCTGTGCAAAAAAAGCAAAAAGCTTTCTCAACATGCATCCCACATCTCACAGTTTGCTCTGTATTTCTGCTGACTGGTTCCTTGGCTTATTTGAAGCCCACCTCAGATTCCACATCACAGCTTGATCTGGCATTGACTATGATATATTCCATTGTTCCACCCTTGATGAATCCAGTCATTTATAGCATGAGAAACAGAGAAATAAGGATTGCTCTGATTAAACTGATGGGTCGGAGATAACTGGTCTCAATTTACTAAGCTTCATTCCACATTTTAAAAAATATTTCTATTATTAGTTTTGATATCAGTCAAGTCCCTCCATTTGTGAATTCTGGGACGAGCTGTAGACTTTCCATTTCATAATGTTCCATGTATTTGTCACCACATAATAATTGACAGTAATCAGAGAAGAAATAAAAAATCTAATTAAATTATTGAAGAATTGTATTGTCAATATTTTGAATACAAATGTAAGATTAATGAAGATACAAGTAAACCCTTGGGTGGTGTTTTGATGGACATTAAAGTATGACCTTGTATGACAATGCATCTTTTAAAAAGCAGAAAAAGGATGTTGCTATGAATCTCAACATGACACATGAGCTTTCATACATCTTGTTGTATGTGTGTGTTCCTCCCCTTTTAAACAAAACTACATGTAGGTATTTAGCAAATGTGTATTTATTATTTATTATTTATTTACATCATTTATATTCTACCCTTTTCACCTCACAGGGGCCTCAGGGCAGATCACAATGCATATATTTATTTATTTATTCAATCTTATATTCCGCTCCTCCCTGCAGGCTCGGGGCGGATCACAACACACAATAAAAACATGCTGCGTGTAACAAGACCAAGCAGCCATACATTAAAAGCATAGGACATAAAACAATGTACTGATAAAACATATACAGGCAAACATTCAATGCCCTTTGACATACAAACAAGTAAGACAAGACACTCAGAGGCAATTTAACATTTCAGCTTCTGGCCACCAGGGGGAGCTGTCGCACTCCTTCACTCCTTTTACACACTTCCTGGAGATTTATGGCCTCATAAATTAGTTAAATTGGCCTCCTCACAACATGGTACCTAAATTTTCTACTTGACAGATGCAAATTTCTTTCAGGTTGCAAAGGTCGACAACGAGCTACTCAAATGGTCGAGCACTCACCCCAACCTGGGCAGGCCCCGAACTCATGGCCTTCTGGTCAGTAGAGATCTTATGCAGCTGACTCCCAGCCAGCTGCGCCACATTCCAGGTGTACTGGGGCATTTTATCTATTTTTTTCCTTCATGTTCTTTTTCATGAGAAATTTTACTTAATTTAAATTGGTTTCGTTTCTGATTAAAATTGCATTTGAAACATACTCACTAGATTTCTTGTCATCCCATTTATTTAAGGTAAAGATTAAGGTTTTCCCCTGACATTAAGTCCAGTTGTGTCTAACTCTGGGAATTGGTGCTCATCTCCATTTCGAAGCTGAAGAGTCGGCGTTGTTCATAGACACCTCCAAGGTCATGTGGTCAGCATGACTGCATGGAGTGCTGTTACCTTCCCAATAGAACAGTACCTATTGATCTACTCACATTTGCATGTTCTCAAACTGCTAGGTTGGCAGAAGCTGGTGTTGACAGCAGGAGCACATGCTGCTCCCTGAATTTGAACCTGTTGAAATTAGGTTCAAGCACTCCAAGTCCCCAGATGTTTTAGGCCTCAAAACTTGTGTAGGTCATTTAATTTGTTCATAGCAAATCCTCTTTCCAGTAATATAATTAGACTGACAATTCCAGAGCTGGTTGTTGCCCCCTGGCTCTGGAATTCCCTCCCTAGGGAGATCAGGCTAGCACCCTCCCTATCCACATTCATAAAGAGATCTAAAAGATCTGGATGTTCCACTGTGCATTTGACTTAACTATGAATTGTTTGCAAGTTAGATATTTGTAACTTGGGAACTTGTATTGGTTGGAAAGGAAAGACAAGAAATATGTAGATGAGTGACAAATGTAAATAAAAATGTTGTTAGATGAGATGACATGATTTGGGATAACCCATCCTATCAGTTCCTAGGCATCCTTAATTCTCACAAATGTGGGCCTTGGGTATCTTATTTATTTACTGTATTTCTAACCTGCCCTTCTCAACCCCTGAGGGGGGACTTAGGGCAGCTTACAAGGCACAATTAGATGCCGGAAACAATACAATATAAAAATGCTAATACAACAGGATTAAAACATCAACATTAAAACATTAGCTATCCAGTTAATTTAAAAATTCTATCTATACAATGCACATTCAATCAATCAATCAATGGCGGAAGCTGTATTTCATGTCCGTCGTTAGAACAGTCCGTTCCAAATAAAGTGCTGCAGTTACTATGCGAAAGCTTGGCCCCACAGCCAAGATTTTACTTTCTTCCTGAAAGCTAGGAAGGATGGGGTCAACCGTATTTCGCTTGGAAGCATATTCCACAGGCGGGGGGCCACAGCCGAGAAGGCCCTGTCTCTCGTCCCCACCAGCTGCAGTTGAGTTGCTGGCAGAAGCGAGAGCAGGGTCTCCCCAGATGATCTTAAGTTACGAGGTGGGACGTAGCGGCAGATGCGTTCGGACAAGTAAGCTGGGCCATAACCGTATAGAGCTTTAAAGGTCAAAATCAGCACTTTGAATTGAGCCTGGAAATGGGCAGACAGCCAGTGAAGCTGACACAACAGGGGAGTGGTATGTTCCCTGTATGTCACTCCAGTTAGTAGCCTAGCTGCTGCCCATTCAACTAGTTGAAGTTTCCGAACTGTTTTCAAAGGCAGCCCCACATAGAGTGTGTTGCAGTAATCTATTTGGGATGTGGCAAGAGCGTTGACCACCGTCACCAGATCAGACTTCCCAAGGTATGGGCACAGCTGGCACACAAGTCTTAACTGTGCAAAAGCACCCCTGGCGACTGCCGAAACCTGGGGTTCCAGGCTCAGCGATGAATCCAGGATCACTCCCAAGCTGTGAACCTGCGTCTTCAGGGGGAGTGCAACCCCATCCAACACAGGCTGTAACCCTATGCCCTGTTCGACTGACTAGGATGACCTCTGTCTTGTCTGGATTAAATTTCAATTTGCTAGCCCTCATCCAGTCCGACACAGCAGCCAAGCACCAGTTCAAGGGCTGGGCAGCCTCCTTAGTGACAGGTGGGAAGGAGCGACAGATTTGGACGTCATGTGTGTACAGATAACACCTTACTCCGAAACTCCGGATGATCTCTCCCAGCGGTTTCATTGTTGTTTTATTTTTTTCGGGCTGTATGGCTATGTTCTAGAAGCATTCTCTCCTGATGTTTTGTCTACTTCTATGGCAGGCATTCATAGAGGTTATGAGGTCTCTGTGGATGCCTGCCATAGCTGAAGGTGAATGTTAGGATAAAATGTTTCTAGAACATGGAAACACAGCCCGAAATACCTACAACAACCAGTGATACCAGCCATGAACGCACATCGATGTTAAATAACATCGGGGACAGTACTGATCCCGGAGGGACTCCACACAACAATGGTCCCTCAGGGTTCAGTACTGTCCCCGATGTTGTTTAATGTCGATGTGCTTTCATGGCTGGAATCACTGGGTTGTTTTGGTTTTTTGGGCTGTGTTTCCATGTTCTAGAAACATTTTCTCCTAACATTCACCTGCAGCTATGGCAGGCATCCACAGAGACCTCATAACCTCTATGAATGCCTGCCATAGAAGTAGACAAAACGCCAGGAGAGAATGCTTCTAGAACATGGCCATACAGCCCAAAAAACCTACAACAATCCATTAATGAATTCATTTTCTATTTTTGTTTTCTAATATTATCAAATGACATTCCAAGCTATGCTTTTATTGTATAGCTTGGAATGTCATATTTTATTTTTTTTGGGTGGAGAGATAGGGAAGACACAACTTGTTATTTCCCCTCTGTCATCCTCCAGTAGCCACAGAAAGACAGTTTTAATAAACATACGAGGGTTGAATGAAAAGTAATGCCTCCACCTTCATAACTCCTCAACAGATGGCAGTACTGGTATGCAGCAGGTACTGGCTTGTTCAGTAGACACTACTCTACAGTTCCAGTTTGGCAGGAAGCCTTAGAATTGAATGATTGTGCTGTTAAAGTGCAAAGTATGGAACCCTGTGCAGACGGTCAGTCAATGCGGCAGAATGATTCAGGACGATCGTCATATCACTCAGAGAGAAATTTCAAGCATAATCAGCATTTCACAAGAATGTGTGGGTCACATTATTGCTTTGCTTGGCTATCAGAAGATCTATGCACAATGGGTACCCAGGATGCTGACGCCTGAAATGAAAGCGCACCACAGCAGAACTTCAGAGACTAGATTTCACCGCCATACGGCATCCTCCATGCAGTCCCGATTTAGCACCGTCTGACTTCCATATGTTCCCAATAATGAAAGAAGATGTGTGGGGACATCATTATGCTTCTGATGAAGACATTGAGAGATCTGTGAGATGCTGGTTGCGGAAACAGAGTGTCGACTTCTTCCATCATGGCTTCAGAAAACTTATTCATCATTGGCAGAAATGTATCCAATTGTTTGGTGATTATATGGAAAAGTGAATAGTGGTTGTTAAAGAACACATTCTAAGGATTATTTCTGCTTTTGGTTTTTAAAAATATTCCCATCCAAACCCAAGTAATGAAGGTGGAGGCATTACTTTTCATTCAACCCTCGTATTCGAAAATTATAAGAAAAGGGGATGAGGCAAGAGAAATCACTTGTCTAATACACACATGCAATGTTGGCTTGAATTCAGTTTCTGAGGCTATGTCTCCAGTGATACAAAACAAATATTAATAAACATATCTCTCCCCCGCCCCCCAAGGGGTTGATTATCTGACTCAGAGAAGTATAAAACAACTTAACCGAAAAGCTGCTACATAATGCTTGAAAGAAAATCTACACAGAGCCAAAAGAAGAAATAGAGTAAGCAATTTATCTTCTTTACACCTTAAAGAAAGGTAGGTCTGTTTCTTTCTTTATTATTATCTAAATTATCCATGGTTGTTCGTTCTCCAACATTAAATAATATGAAAGGGGAAGATTTAAACAGTATCAGCAGTTTGGCTAACCAAACCCAAAGAGATCTCATTCAATGTCCACTATCTTTATAAATGACATGGATGATGGACTAAAGATCTTGCTTATCAAATTTGCAGACATTACCAAGTTAGGTGAAGTACCTTATGATCCCAATGATCCAGAGGACAGACTCAGAATTCTAGGTCACTGAAATAAATTAGACAGCTCATCAGCTACAAATAGCAAATGAGTTTCAATTGGATAAGGTACTGTATTAGGCAGGGAAATGAAATACACAAGGCAATTGGCTGGATAACAATACATATGAGAAGGATAAGGGTATTTAGTAGAGCATGAGATAAACATGAATCAACAGTGTGCCATGTTGACAAAAAAGGAAGAATAATAACAGTTGTAGGCTACCTCAGCAGTAGTGTCCAGGTAAAAGAAATCAATGATCTTATACTATTCTGCTTCAAACTGATCTGAAAGGATGCTACATAAAAAGATTGAGTGAGATTTTCTGATGATCTCTCAGCCAAAATTTTGTAGATTCAAATGGCAAGAAAACAGATCCTAGAAAACTTGAGGAAAGAGTTCTCAATAGTAACTCTTTCCTCATGTTGGTGAGCTCTTCTATTAGGAAGTCTTTAAACAGAGGTTGTGTTAGGTTACTGTCTAATTTTAACACTGAGTTTTTTGTTTCCTTGTAGAAGGGAGTGTATTTTAGACATGAACCACAATGAATAATTCCTCTATTTCTGAATTTCTCCTCCTTGAATTCTCAGCAAGCTGGGAACTGCAGATTCTACACTTCTTTTTGTTCCTGGCAGCATACTTGGCAATTATATCAGGAAATCTTCTTATCATTACTGCAGTAGCTTCAGATCATCATCTTCACACTCCAATGTACTTTTTCCTAATGAATTTGGCCATTCAGGACTTAGGCTCTGTCTCAGCTGTCATACCCAAATCTATGGTCAATTCTTTCATGAATACCAGACACATTTCCTATTATGAATGTGTGGTCCAGGTTTTTGTCTTTGTATTCTTTGTGGCATCAGATTTCTCCCTTCTCACAGTTATGGCATATGATCGTTATGTTGCCATCTGCAATCCTTTGCATTATGAAATTGTAATGAATGGACAAGCCTGCATACAAATGGTAGCTGCTGTTTGGATCACCTGCCTTTTCTATAGTGCATTACACACGGGAGGTACTTTTGTAGTTTCTTTTTGTTCCAATGTTGTCAATCAGTTTTTCTGTGAAATTCCACATTTACTCATTCTTTCTTGCTCCGACTCACACCCACTTGAAAATATTCTTCTTCAGATCAGTGCTATTGTAATGTTAGGGTGTGTTGTCTTCATCATCATTACATATGTGTTGATCTTCAGAACTGTTCTGAGAATGCCTTCTGCCCAAGGAAGACAGAAGGCTTTCTCCACCTGCCTCCCACACCTCACTGTGCTTTCTATATTTCTTTTCACTGGATGGTTTGCCCACTTGAGGCCTCCTTCTAGCATGCCATCTGCTCTTGATTTAACATTAACAGTGATATATACCTTTGTTCCACCAATAATGAACCCCATAATCTATAGCATGAGGAACAAAGAGATCAAGACGTCCTTAGCTAAACTTTCAGTGCATTTTTCTATTAATAGAATGTTGTGTATCTGTGTGTAATTGTAAATTGTAGATTTTCTTCATTGTTCCATTTTTGTGGGGAAAAGAAAAATGCATATACAAATCTTGGAGTTTGGTCTGATTTTTTCCCCTTTTACAATATTTAATCTGTCGGCTACTATGAGCCAGATTCAGTTTCTCTAATTTCAAATCAATTACAAGGATGTTACTTTTTGCCTGGGGTTCCTTGCTCATTTATGTGATTTCATAAAAGCTAAGTTTAAGAATCCTATGATGGATTTGTTTCTTATCTATATGGAGTCTAGTTACTTGCTTTAAAAAAACTATTGTAGTTTTAGCCTGCTGTTATGACATTAGTAATTTCCCTTCCCCTATAATCAGAAAACCTTTTAACTATTCAGTTTTACATGAAGGATCTGGGATGATAAAATATTAACACTGATGATATAATTTCTATTACATGGTAAGCTTGAGACCAGAGTTTAAGCTATCTTTCCACTTGGATTATATACACAGCCCTATTGGTGTTCTATGATGCAGGCTTGCCTAAGAATGTTCAAAAGAAACAGCCCAGTCTCTTACCTGGCATTAAAACAGCTATAATGAGTTGTGGTTTTACACTGAACTCTATGAATGCCTGCTGGTGGAAAGATAATCATGGAAGCTATTGAGAAAATTGACACAATTGACCAATGGAACAATTGAGGTGTGTCTCATCTCAGTTTTGGGAGAGATGAGACCCTCTATGCCAGTGGTTCTCAACCTGTGGGCCCCCAGATGTTTTGCCCTTCAACTCCCAGAAATCCTAATAGCTGGTAAACTGGTTAGGATTTCTGGGAATTATGGGCCAAAACACCTGGGGACCCACAGGTTGAGAACCACTGCTCTATTCAGTCCATAAGACCCAACCTACATAGTGAAAGGTCCATTGCCATCACTTGCTAAGGCCATACTTTAATCACCTAGTAATTATTACTGAAATCCAGGTGGTTGATCGTAACTGAAACAGAATGGATCAATATATACATGGCAACTCAACACAAAGGTGATTCAATGTCATTATTATAGACAGGGTTTAAGCCCATATTGAAAACTGCTCAAACATCCTGCCCCATCACCTTTACTGCGTTTTCCTTCACATTCTTGTGGACATATCTATGGTTTGCATAAAACCTATAAGGTATGGTAGCCGCTTCACATTACCAATGGCAATAGATGTTCTCTGTTTTGGATGCTGAAATGAGTTATATGAAATTGCAGCCGTCCATCATTTAATGCCAAGTGGTTTTCTCTTCCCTGCTTATTGGCTTGCGAGTTACACCAGTTGTATCATGATGAAAACATCATCTCCAATTTTCAGTTTAACTATGTTCAGCTATTAAGGTTGTGCAGCCCAGGCTCTAGCATCTTTTCTTTCAAACACCTCTTTCCCCACCATCCACAATATAGCATGGGCTTTGCCAGTCACCCTTTGCACTGCCTAGGTTTTTTTTTAACCGATTTGGTCCTAGGACATGCTTTTTTCAAGTAATACATATCATATTGGATTTTGTTTTAAACTAGTGGTGAAAACCCCTCCCTTTACTTTTCTCAATGCTCTGTGGAGAGCTATATATTTCAATTGAGTCATCCCTCCCAGAGAAGCCAAATCATTCCTAGAATCATAGACTCATAGAGCCGGAAGAAACCAAGAAGCACCTAGTCCAACATCCTGCTGTGACAAATTCTTTAAAATGAGGATAATAACAAACACAGCTTTCTCCTTCCTCACCTTTTTGAAATTTGCAGTATTAACCATAAAATCAGCAGTCTGTCAAGGAAGAAGGGCCTGTGGAATTCCACTCTCCCCTCCCACAGTCTAGTGATTATTTTGATTGTGACTAAAGCAGTTGAAATGAATGGCTGAAGCATTGTTTCTTTTATGATTTAAGCAATTAAAATGTCCTGAACATAATAGAGATTTCTATTGAAGTGTCTACTCCATTATTTCTTTTACAAATGAGGTAGCTATGAGTTCTTGCATATGGAGGTGACAACTTCATAGCTTAAAAAATACTTGGTACAAGGTATAGAAAATCATATACCCTCTGTTTTTGTGAATAGAAACACATTTTCACCACATCTCTATTTTCATATGATATATGTGACTTTTCTTTCTGTAACAACTCATGGGGTGTGGTCATTCAGGACATGTGCATCACTGATGGGAGTGACAAAGTGCTACAAGTTAAAGGAATCATATTCATGTGATTCGGATTGCTGGTGGCTGAAGGGGAGAAGTGTTGTTGTTCTTTGTCCCACATTGAAAAATGCACACAAGTGTGCGAAACAACATCAACTTAGAATAAAAAAGAAATGATAAAGTGTGGGAACTTTCATCTAAGATTCATACTGTATCTGGGAAGTCATTCTCAAGGGAAGACTCTGCTTACCTGGACTGCCCAGGAGCAAGGGGCTGCTTTCCCCATACTGTTATTATGTTTCATATTTCTATTAAGCAATAAAGTTGTGGTTGTTTATTACACCAATGCTGCTTTCTGGTATCATCTGTACTGGTGACAGAGCAATAAAATTAATGCCCACTGCATACATGAGTATCCAAGACAACTGAGAAGAAATTGCCCTCGAATTTGAAAGATGTCTTCATGACAAGTTTGTAAGTACTAAAGATAATTTAAGCTAAAATTATGTTATTTTCCCATTAAATTTTCAACATGTGCATTTTCATTTCCTCCATAATTACTATTCTAATTAAAAGTGGTTATAGTCTAAATGTGATTGACCTATGTATATGGGATTTAAAAGGCAAGTCGAAGAAAATCTAGTAGGGTAACAACAACAAGAACAACAATCTCAGAAGTCAACTCTTCCTCACAGATTCTATCCAGTGTAATGTTAGGGTTCACATATTTGAACAATATATCTCATTTAGCTGTAATGAGAGAGGTAGATTCAAACAAATAAGTCTTCTCATGTTCAACTGATAATCTAACATTTAATATGCAACAAAGCAAAGACCTACTCCTCCCTTATTACATCTAATTTCAGGTTATTCAGTGATTATTTGTATTAATTTGCAATTATTTTCATTTTTAATAAAATGCCTGATATTAATTTAGAAAAAATGTATTTTAATTTAATATTTTAATCTCACTTAGCATTTTGAATAGATAAAATTTGAACGGAGGTGTCACGGAACATAAAAAACTAATCAGTCCATAGAAAATAGAAATCACCTAGGGTAAAAATGTAATGTTCCCTTAGTAGAAATCCACTAGCATGATGATCTCGTACCTAAAATAACATGTTATACCACCCAAGTAACACTCTGTTACCTTTTCTCAGAGCTCCAATGCAATTAAGTGGTGATGTAGGTAGAATATCACCCTCAATTCTGCTGACAACATCTTTAGTGGAATTACAAAATAGGATGCAATCTGTAATATAGATTTCATAAAATTGCTTATTTTCTACAGTAAGTAATAGGCATGAGAAAAAAGTTATGAAAATTAAATGAAATCGGAAGGGATTCGTATGTAATGGGACTTTCAAGTTTATACGCATCGCAGTGGCAATCCCGGAAGTAGACTTTCTTTTCCGTACTCCCTGGGCCCAAATTTTCGTTAGATTTGTAAATATTTTGGATGCCCCCCCAACAGGAAAATTTTCCCCTCCAAAATAGCTGGAGCAGGAGTGAAAAGAGCACGGAGAGGAGAAGGAAGAGTTCAGAATCAAGAAAAGCCATAGAGTTCAAACGGAGATTCCTAGAGTGGCATGGAAAACTGAATGGGGAAAAGCTGGAGTGAGGAGAACTCTACAGATTAGCAAGGCCTACACCAGAGGTGGGCAACTATTTTATTTAATAATATTAATAATAATATATTAATGCATTATATGTGCCTGCAAAGAAACCCTGGCTTTTTATTATAATAATAATATTAATAATAATATATTAATGCATTATATCTCCCTGCAAGGAAACCAAGGGAAATGTTGCCCCTTGATTTGCCTGTGCTTAAAACAGTGTCAGTCCTGTTTCCCTGCTTTGCCTACTTTAGAACTACTAACGAATTTTGTTAGTAATTACGTTACATTTTAGAATTTTTTGGAATTTTTTTTGTAAGTCTCTATTAGTAATCAAAAAAAATCCCCCAATTAGATTTTCAAATCCCAATTTTTGGGTTCTAAACCAAGCCTAGTAAGTAAACATCAAACTGGGGACAATTTTATCATGACTGGATTTACAAGAAAGTTGCAAATCAATTCAACAAGCTGCAGCACAGTTTAAAAATCTGCACTTATAACAGGGGTTCTCAACCTGTGGGGCCACAGGTATTTTGGCCTGCAACTTGCACAAATCCCAGCCAGTTTATCAGAGGTTAGGATTTCTGGGAGTTGATGGCCAAAATATCTGGGGACCCAAACGTTGAGAACCACTGATTTATAATCTGCACATCAATGCTTTTGAATGCTAAATACAATAGAAAACTGGGAAAATCTATATATACAATGGCCAATCATGATCCAGAACCTGATATAAAATTTACTGCTTGTATTTGGTGGCAAAATAACACTTATTCAGGGACAAAATAAATGATAAGGACTTAATTAGAAACTATTTCACAATAATTTTTTGATTGTTAGAATTTAAACTTCCATAGGAAAGTGTGAATACTGAGTAGGCATTGAGAGGGTGTAGATATGCAATGTACTGAAATAGATTTAGGCTGGAATCCCAAGTCCACTTACTAGGGGGGAAGTTTCACAGGTATTCAGTAGGTATGCAAGAGTTATAAAACATCCTGTTGAGGAAAGTGAAAATGTCTTCTTAATTTGTGTCTTACTTATTGTCTTTTTTACATTTTAATTAACTATACACTTCATTAATCTAAACCATACATTCATGCACTGACCCGTAAGTGTTGTGGCAGAGATCTTGTAAGCATATCAACCCAGCCAGTTTAGATAGTGCTGGCTGTGATTAGTGGGGGGGAAACTTGGGCGCTAATACTAATCTGTGTGAACTAGCAGTGATGCCAGGCATTCAGAAACTGTTTTACTGTAATTCTCATCTCACAATTTCCTATTTTGGCTATATTGAATGGTGTGTGTGTGTGAAAGACAACGTGGTTTGGAGGGGTACACGTTTCTCAACCTGAAATAGACACTAGGGTCAGAGGGATGCTAAAGAGTATTTCTTTCTACCTATTGCCAATAGGATCTTAGCATACATATGCTATACAATATGGGGCATTTTCCATAAAATAATTATTTATTTATTTATATTTATATTTCATTTTTGTATTCCGCTCCTCCCAGCAGGCTCGGGGCGGATCACATCAAAATTACACAAGCAGCACGGCGCAACATACGACATGCGGCCAATTACAATCAATAAAAGCATAAAACCAAAAACAAAGGCCACATTAAAACGGTTACAAAGGTCAAAGCATGGGTTAGGAAGACATACATCAGGATTTATCACCTCGAGCACTTAGTTAAAGGCCAGCCCAAAGAGGGCCGTCTTACATGCCCTCCGAAATGGGCCCAATTCCGTAAGGCGGTCCTTCAGGTACGCAGGCCCCAGGCCGTGCAAGGCCTTAAAGGTCAAGACCAGCACTTTGAAGGCGATCCGGTGCTCGATGGGAAGCCAGTGCAGCTGCCGGAGAGTAGGTGTAATATGCCTCTCGCCGGCACTCCTGCTAGCAAGCGGGCTGCGGCATTCTGCACTAGCTTGAGTTTCCGGATCGTCGACAAAGGAAGGCCTACGTGAGGGCATTACAGTAGTCTAATCTCGAGATGATCGTCGCTGGATCACTGTGGCCAGGTCCCTCCTGGACAGGTATGGGGCCAGTCGCCTAGCCTGTCGGAGGTGGTAAAATGCGGTCCTGCTGGCCATGGAGACCTGGGCCTCCATGGTCAGCGAGGAGTCCAGCACGACCCCCAGACTCTTAACTGACGGCGATGGGTTAAGCCGCTCGCCGTCCAGGGTAGGCAGCCGGCACTCATCCAGCCCAGGCCGACCAGGCCACAGTATCTCCGTCTTCGATGGGTTCACCTTCAGCCGGCTGGCACGCAGCCAACCAGTCACGGCTTCAAGGCACAGATGGAAACAATCGGTACGGAGTCCGACCTGCCGTCCATTCTCAGCAAAAGCTGGGTGTCATCAGCGTACTGATGGCACTCCAGACCAAAGTCACGAGCCAGCTGGGCCAGGGGGCGCATATACACATTGAATAATAAGGGGGAGAGGATGGCCCCCTGGGGGACCCCACAATCAAGTGGGAGCCTCCCGGAGACCTCCCCGCCCCCCTCCACACGTTGTCCCCGGTCCCGGAGGAAGGAGGCCACCCATTTGAGGGCGGTCCCCCTAACCCCGGAAGCGGCTAAACGGTGGGTCAATAGTGCATGATCTACAGTGTCAAATGCTGCTGTCAGATCTAACAAAACAAGCAGAGCTGATCCACCCTGGTCCAGCTGGCGGCGAAGTTGGTCTGTAATGGCGACAAGTACGGTCTCCGTCCCGTGCCCAATACGGAAGCCGGACTGGAAGGGATCAAGTCCAGCTGTGTCTTCTAGGAACCGCTGCAGCTGATCCGCTGCTGCCCTCTCAATTACTTTGCCTAATTAGGATATTGCTTGTTAGAACCAGTACACCATTCTCAGATACCATTGTTTTGGCAAACATGTCAACAAACACATACTAGGGTAGGGTAGAGAGAGAGAGCAAAACCCCTTTCTTTTTCTGTGTACTTGTAATGTTGTCTTCCACCAGATTGCTGAAATAAAGCCTCCAGAGATACAAACATACATTAACAAATCACTCCCCTCTGGTGTAGATGATCTGTGACTGGGAGCAGTGGAAGGCTATCTCTAGCTCCAAGAAGTCATTTTATAGCAGTGCTGCTATGAAATGTTATGGCTCCCTGACTGATACTACACACTGGACCAGAAAGTACCTGAGGAGGAAAAAAGAAATTCCTGAACAAGAAGGGAGAAAAAGTAAGCCACTTGAAGTTTAACCTTACAAAATGGTATGGACACCAATAGTTCTAAATGGATCACTAAGATTTTTGTTTAAGGTAACATGGTAATTCAGACAATCGATACAGCAGTACAGTTAGACCAATGATTGTACAGGTGAAGGTATTGCACTGTTGAAGATATTTTCAGCATTTTACACTTTCACAAATTTGTCATAACAGTATTTTGATCTAAAAGTATTTTGTGCAAAACAGGGAAATTTATGGAGGCTGAATATCCGAGGAGGGATATAATTTTTTTTTAAAAAATCAATATACCTTGGTAAAAAATGACTAAGCTCTAACAGTTTGATTTGTTTGCCTTTATTCTAATCTGCCAGTGTCCAGTATATTGATGATTTTCATGCCAATCAAAATACATTTTTGAAGAGTAGTGCAAGATTCACTATTGTGTATATCTCTTCAGTGCTATTAAATGTCAGAGCTTCATACCATTGAAGACTATAGTAATGTATGCATGTACATGGGAATAAATTACACTTAATTTAAACTTATAAGACAAGAGTTGACCTGCCAAGAATTGCAGTTAATAAGTAATTTACATACATGTGCATATATGGCAAATATCTGATTATCCATGTTAGTTCATCCTTTATCACTGGCTATGACTGATAGCAAGAACTATTCAACATCCAAAGATTGCCCATGGACTAAGGGTAACTCATTCAACATATGCATCAGAGTTACTCAGTGTTTTGTGTTTTTGCCGAAAGTTAAGGTGGAAACACAGTGAGAAACAGAAGAGAAGCAAGGCTGAAGTCAACAGAACAGTGCTTCTCAAACTTTTGAATGTGGAGGAATTTTGCCAGTGCCAGATTTTGGAGGAAAAACGTTCAGCAGTGGGGAAGTTCTGGGACAACTTAGAACAGTTGTAGGAGAAGTAGCAACCACAGGAATGTGGTTGCTTTCTATATGGCCAAGAGTTCACTACTAGCCTTCATAGGTGTATGCTTTATACTCATCTGATGTAACAGATTGACATTTTTATGCTTGATTTTTTTCCAAAAGTGCCATTGGATTCCTTTATATTTTTTAATACTAACAGAGATTAAAATGGCTTTATCTCTGAACACTAGAGAATAATGTATTATAATAATATAAATTGTACAAAGGTAATAATTCCAATCTCACAAATATTCAGCAAAAAATACAAAGATGTTCTTTTAGGGGTGGTAGAATGTCATCACCTTTCAGACTGATTCATTTTAGCATAAGCTCTCGTGGATTTCAGTCCACTTTTTCAAATGGAGTACGTTGTTAATTCTACAGTTAGGCACAATTACTTGGTAATAGGAGTGGACACAGAATGTAATGGATATTAAAAGATTCCAATTGTGATAGTGGTCACAAACCTTCAAAACGTTGAGCAAAATGATACAGCAGACTTGTTGAGGTGTCTCAATGTGTTGAGTTTTCAGGTGTTCATGTAATACATTCTCTGTCAATTCTCTTGAAATGGAAAAGTTGTATATGAAAGTCTTTGCTATTGTGCAGATTGAAACATTCCATAAGCCATACATTGTTTCACCTATAACAAATGGATGATAGCGTGTTTCTGTATTCTATTACCTTCTGCTGACATGCTTACAACTATGAAATTGTGTTTAAATAACTGCTTGAATTCTATTCTCCATCAATGCCTCTTTAAATGACTATTTATTATGTTTTCTCCTTTAAATCTCATATGTTATTAATGAAATGATAATTACTGGGTATGTTATTCTAACATGAAACTTTTTTTTTCTCCTCCAGAAGTGGAATGTATCTCAGTAATGAATAATCAGTCCTCCATTTCTGAATTTCTCCTCCTTGAATTCTCAGCAATTCGGGAACTGCAGATTCTACACTTTTTTTGGTTCCTGGTATTGTATTTAGCAGTTTTATCAGGAAATCTTCTCATCATCTCTGCAGTAACTTGGGACCACCATCTTCACACCCCCATGTACTTCTTCCTGATGAATTTGGCCATTCAGGACTTAGGCTCTGTCTCAGCTGTCATACCTAAATCTATGGCCAATTCTTTCATGAATACCAGACAAATTTCCTTCTCAGGATGTGTCACCCAAATGTTCTCCTTTGTGTTCTTTGTAGGATCTGATTTCTTTCTCCTCACAGTCATGGCATATGATCGGTTTGTTGCCATCTGCAATCCTTTACATTATGAAATGGTAATGAACAAGCAAACCTGCACACATATGGTGGCTACTGTTTGGATCACTGGTCTTTTCTATGGTGCTTTACACACTGGAGGTACTTTTGCAGTCCCTTTTTGCTCCAACATTGTAAATCAGTTCTATTGTGAAATCCCACATTTACTAAAGCTCTCCTGCTCTAACTCATACCTAGTTGAAGTTTTTGTTCTTGTGGTCAGTGCTATTATAGAATTAGGATGTTTTGTCTTCATCTTAATTACATATGTGCTGATCTTCAGTGCTGTGCTAAGAATTCCCTCTGTTCAGGGAAGGCAAAAGGCATTGTCTACTTGCCTCCCACACCTCATTGTATTTTCTGTATTTATTTTCACTGGATGGTTTGCCTATTTGAGACCTCCCTCTAATAATCCATCTGCTTTTGATTTGATTTTAACAGTGATATATACCTTTCTTCCACCCTTGATGAATCCTATTATCTATAGCATGAGAAATAAAGAGATCAAGACTGCAATAGCAAAGCTATTAATTTCACTATGTTCTTTCATGGAAACCTATTTCACTATTTTTATGTAGGTAACTACATGCAGTCAGATCCATAGTGTGGGATCTGACTCAGTTTTACCAGAGATGTTCAAATGATGCTTCCAGTAAAACCGAATTAATTTGGAACAAAGCAGAGTTTCCTTGCTTTCCTTGGTAACATCTGTATCTAAAGATAATATCTGGGTCTTACCAGGTGTGGGCTTGTGTGAATTGGGCTCAGGAACCATGTCACGCAATCCCCGGGCCCAATCAACATAGCTTGCTTGGTTTTTCAGGCTCCAGGAGCCCAAAAAAACTGAGAGGGCACCTACCCCCTCCCCAATCCACAAAATAACCCCTAGAAATAATATAAAACTTACTTGCCCCACGTGGTCTCCTGGTGCTTCATTTACTTGTGCCAGGAGGGAATGATGGGGAAAATAATGGTGTTCAGGTGAGTTTTATTTTATTTTTTGGGGTTATTTTGGGAGGCTTCAAGATGGCATGTAGTCACCCTCCTCATGAATGTCCTCTTGTTTTTTTGTGGTGCAGTGGGGACTCAAATCCATGATGAAGCTTGCTTTTTAAACCCACTTTGGTGTGGGGTTTCGTTTTGTCTGGAAGCGCTCTATATGATTACATTATTTTTATTTATGTGTGAGAAAGGGAAAAATAAATCCTTAATTTGGAATATTTCTGAAAGGAATGCAGAACTTAGTTTAAGAATCTCAGATACTGAGATACCTGAGATCTGAACTTCAACCATTTTACCTCATGAACCATATTTATAGATGTCTATAGAGTTTATAATTTTGAATTGCCTGATTATGTTTATTAAGAGATGTTCTAAATGCTAATTGCAATGCATAAAGAAGGCTATGGTCTCCCACAGAACTCAAGGAACAGGTGATGGTATGAGAAGTGTAACCAGAAATGTTGAATACTGTATATAGATACACAAAGGCAGCATATGGATTCTCATTACTTGGTGATGGTTTTTGATCAGCCTTGCTCAGTCTGTGTACCAGCAGTGGCTTAACTTATTAAATGCATGGAATAAAAACTATGGACTTTTGTTATCTATAGCATAAGAATCAAAGAGCAAAGGTATCAATTTCACTGTGTTCTTCCATAGAAATCTATTTCATTATTTCCGTGTAAGGATTAGCTATTATTTTTTGTATGTGAGAAAGAAAATGTATTTGCTTAAAAAAAAGAATTTGGCTTAATTATCCCATATACTGGTTTTCATGTTGTTGGAATTATTTCATACTACTGTATAATGCTTGAAGTCTGGAACACTGGGCTTGAAAATTAAGTCAGTAATATTAAATCCTGCAAACTGGAAGTAGAACTCATTGTCATTGACACTAATAAAGTAAAACATTTCATTGGTGAAATGATCTGTTATTCATTCATTTGAGAACAGACTATGGCATTTCCTAAGAACATTGAGGATCCATTGAGGATGGTGTACATATTTTATTATGTACACCATCAAACTTACTATTTCTGTTGCTTTCAAGCCTTCTACTAGCCTGGATTTTTCTCCATCATGCTTGCTATTTCAGAATGACAGAAGTCCAACACATCATGAAACTGTGTCTTTGTGAAATGTTGAATTCAGTGTTGTTACTCTTTTTTCCTGTCTTATCTCTTCTTCACCCAGGTCTACGTGTATATAGGTGAGCAATCGTCACAAATCTTCACAATTTTCAATAAAAAAGGCAATAAGAAATGCTGTTGAGCAATTCAAAGCTGGCTGAAAAGGTCTGTCCATGACCAAAACACAAAGACATTTAAAATATATTTGAATAGATTCATAATATTTGATGTATCTCCTCCATGCCTCCTTCATTCCATATCAGAAAATATGATCAAAAAAATTCAGCAGTAAAACATATTGCATGCAGAGTGCAGCTTTTAGTATTTCTAACTGAAAATAAGAGTTATCAAAGGGATTGTCTACACTAGCCTTTATCCAAAAGTGGAACAAAAGTCAACCTGGATGTCTAGATGATGCCCAGGGACATCCAGTTATTAATGAAGGGTAAGTGGGGCTGAGCCAAGTCGAGGAATGATCTGGAGTTTCATTGGAGTGAGTGTGGCAGCAGACTGGCTCCAAAGCGAACTCGTCTGCTGGCTCACAACCATCATTTCCTTTTCCTGCACTCAGTGGCACCGGGAAAAGGGGTTTGAATCAGGGCTGTTGTCAGACTGACCCACCTGGATTTTGACATTGCTGAAGATTGAAGATAGAGCATCCGAATTGCTGTGTCTCATCTGGGGATTGGCAGGAAGATGAATGTTCCAGACTGGTCCTAAGGTCTTGGTATAGGTGTAGATGAACCCTAAAGCGCATTAATCTTTCTAAGTATCTTGCTGTAATTTTTTTCTCATATCTTTTTATGTGTATACTAGCCTTGTCTACCCAGCAGTGCCTGTGTTATTTGAAAAAAGGCATTGTTTGTTTTGGGGTGTTAGATAATATCATTTAGTTAATTAGTAACACTATTTATTAGGAAAAAGCCAGTCTTTGTGTTTGTTTTTTATGAATGCTCCCATTAGGAAAATACATATTATAACAATGTGGGTTAACTACAAGATCAATTCCCCCAAACCTACTCATGGGGGTTCTGCATGCCAAATGTAGTCCAGGTCTATTATCAAATGGGGTCACATTGCTCTGCCTTGATGCTAGGTGAACTACAACTTCCATCCTGTTGAGTCAGTCCCCCAAACCCCTCCAGTCTGTTCAGTTGCTGATCAATTTCTCTGTGTTTGCTGTGAGCCATAGGAAAGAGTAGGGAAGAATTAAGGGAGAGGCAATGAGTGGGGTCATAAAAATTCCACTCAAGGAACCCTGGAATGTCTGTCTGTGGTGGAGGAAATCTAAGATGAAATGCTCCCTAAATGAAAGCATTCCTTGGATAGTGGGCCATAGTGCTTGGGGAGGACATTGACATCGATTGGGCTACATTTTCATGGTGCTTGCTATAACCCTCAATGTTCGTTGAGGGAGTGCCTTTGGAGACTTCTCAGCACTTGGAACTATAGCCTGTTTATGGAGGTGGGAGGCTATCTGTGTAAGTGGACACCTCCACCACATACACACCTTTTAACTTTTATTATGTGTATAGATAGATTTTGCTGCATCAATGCATTTTACATGGCATGTGGAATTTTTGCAGCAAAGTTTAATAGATAATTGAAGTCGCCCAGCAATAGATATAGGAACATATTTAGCTGCAGCCTGGCCTTTGTGTTCAAAGGCTAAAGCATTCTTCTCCATTCCTATGCCCTCAAAATAAAAAGTGGATTTAATAGCTCCATATGATGTTCTCAACAGCTCTGACTAACTGAAACAGGCGCTAAGGGAAAATAATTGGGGTGAGTGAGATGGGGAGAGAGAGGGGGGGGAGAGGGAGGGAGGGGGGAGAGGGAGATGGCCAAAAGAGGAATATACACATGGAGAGAAATTTGAGGAAAACTCTTCACTTAATGATAAAATGTCTAGCACTGTGTGAGCTATAACACACACACACACACACACACTAAAGGAATAAAAGAAGTTCGGTGAAAAACCAATAGTGTACAATTGTGCCTATTATATTATCAACTGTTTAAGTGATGCAATACTGGACGATTGAAATAATTGCAATTCATACATAATCTTCTAAGGCCCCAAAAGTGTCTATATAGGTAATTGGAAAGTGCACCAACAATTTAAACACAGTTGGGCTGGTATACAAAAATGACTCCAGCTGCTTGCTAATCTTCTCCATTTTGCAATTTCAGCCTTTAACACCTCCCATACATTTGACATGTTTAATTAGCAATTATTATAGAAATAGAGCCCCCAGTGGCACAATGGGTTAAACTTGCAGATCAAAAGGTCAGTGGTTTGAAACCGGTGAGCGGGGTGAGCTCCCACTGTTAGCCTCAGCTTCAGCCAACATAACAGTTTGGAAACATGCAAATGTGAGTAGATCAATAGGTACAGCTTCTGTGGGAAGGTAACAGCACTCCATGCAGTCATGCCGGCCACATGACCTTGGCGGCAACTACAGACAATGCTGGCTCTTTGGCTTAGAAATGGAAATGAGCACCACCCCCCAGAGTCAGACATGACTAGACTTAATGT
This sequence comes from Anolis apletophallus, assembly GCA_030556195.1. Classification (NCBI taxonomy): domain Eukaryota; kingdom Metazoa; phylum Chordata; class Lepidosauria; order Squamata; family Anolidae; genus Anolis; species Anolis apletophallus. Next base: position 124,184,798 of record JARBWK010000008.1, on the reverse strand, counting down.
CAAGGGAACAGTGGAGCTCACCTTGCTCCCCACATTCGAACCGCCAACTTTTCGGTCAGCAAGTTCAGCAGCTCAATGGTTCAACTCACTGCACCACCAAGGGCAGTTTAACCTGGATTATAATGCATGCATGAAAGAACCCTCAGAGAATTAGAGGTGTGAAATTTGAAATGATGCTCCCACAATTTTTCACTGCTTGGGCAGGGGCAACCCCCACCTTCCGGCACAGCACCCAGAAGGAAGACAAACACATGATGTTGGGATAAAATAAGGCCATGACTTGTTTATTTGTTGCAACAAGATAAACAGAGTTGGCTGTCATAGATAAGTCCTGGATCTGGGATCAGTCAGCCCACTGCTGATGAATGGCACTTCACCATATTGGAGGGGGGCGCAATTGCTGACAGGTTCCATGTCGAAACATTGGTCCAGCCACACACCCTAAAAGTCACTAGACACTTACCCCCTCCAAAATGGGAGGGGGTATACAGCATTGGAGACCTGGCCCATGCCACAAAATGAAGGAGTACCTCCACACTTGAAAAGGCACTGACTGGGGATCTGCCCAGCCTGGCCTTAAATAGGCTGCCGACAGATCAAGGTTGCACCTGGCCCCAACCAATCAGTGGACAGGGAGGACCCCACTCATGGTTTGCCGGTTGGGCTGCATGTGTGAAAAGCACTCTGCACAGGGAGCTCCTGGGAAGAAGGTGCCCTCAGAACATGGTGCACAGGATTATGGCCACCACCACCTCTCTGCCCAGTAAGTTGGGCAAGGAATTTTTCTTTGACAGTCTCTTTCAAGTAATTGTAGCCTCTTATTTACAATGGGTTCTCTTGTTACTTTTGCATAGAAAAAAATGTTGGAAATGGGGCAGGTAAAGTGTGGACCACTGGTATTCAGCTGTGCCTGTTGTCTCCAGAAACTTAATATGTATATGACAACAACAGTGCATTATTGATTAACTCTTATGTAAAATATTATAACCACTCACAAAATGGAACATTAAAGAAGCTTAAATCTACATCATTTCAAACCATAAAATTTTTGGTGCTCTCTACATTTCATATATCTTTCTTCACACTTATATCAACATATATTAATTAGAAGTTACAGTAATTATATTAGATGATTCCAGAGTACAATGTTCTCCTAGGACACTACCTTCTATCTTCCATTGTTGTCTTGAGTCCAAGTCTCAAGGAGCATATAAAGTAATACCCCATGGAATCAAATCCGTATTGTCAATGCAAGCAGAATTTTTGTTGTTGTGAAGGTGTGGAAAGAAAATGTCTATAAAATGTCATTGTTAACTAAGTCAAATAGAGAAGAACATGGATCAGCATTCAAAAGAACTCTTCATTGGAAAAGCAGTGAGCTATTAATCAATATAGCTTTAACTGAAATGTTTTCTAGTATTTGTCCTTGTTTTTAATTTGAACATAGACTGTATATTTCCATTATTTTCTCCTTGCAATTACTGGCAAATAAATATTGGTTGTAATTTAAATGTTTGGTTGGTACACCGTTCTAAGGAATTAATGTTACACAAAAGAATATTAGAAGAGATGTTCCTTGGCTTTTTTTTACAGCTATATGAAGGACTGATTGGTTTATATGAAGAACCACTATTGTCACAAGTGAATTTCACACTCTGACATGGTCATTTGGCATTAAACTTTGATCGGTAAGAATTTATCTTTCTTTCATTTAACTTTTCATCTGTTTAGATAAATTTATATTTTTTCAAAAGGCTTGGCAAAATAATTTTTTTTACACTCCTTTATTACTAGTTGGTAATTTCAATCCCTAGATTTAATGATATTAACCAAAACAAACAAACAAACAGAGAAACCCAGATATCAACTTTTTGGGACATTTTAATCGGCACAGGATAAGTCAGTGATTTTTAAACTATGAGTCCTGGCCCCAAATGGGACCCAATAACAGAAAATGGGGGTCTGGAAAAATTTGGCAACAGTAAAAGTTTTCTTTTTATTTATTGTTTCAGCGAGCCGAGGGTAAAGTTTTAATAACTTGACATAATACTAAATGCCATTTGTCCAGTAGCTGGTCACTTGGAGTGCCTCTGGTGTTGTTATAAGAAGGTTCTCCATTGTGCATGTGGCAGGGCTCAGACTGCATTGTAATAGGTGGTCTGTGGTTTATTCTTCCCCACACTCGCATGTCCTGGACTCCACTTTGTGGCCCCATTTCTTAAGGTTGACTCTGCATTTCATGGTGCCACAATGCAGTCTGTTCAGTGCTTTCCAAATCGCCCAGTCTTCTGTGTGCCCGGGGGGAGTCTCTCATTTGGTATCAGTCATGGGTTGAGGTTCTGGGTTTTAGCCTGCACATTTGAACTCTCACTTGCTAAGGTGTTCTTCTGCGTATCCCTGTAGATCTTAGAAAACTATTTTTTGATTTAAGGCATTGATGTGATGGTTGATATCCAAACAGGTTTCTGAATGGCACCCAATAGCTGTTTGAGACATTTACACAGTTTGCAGTGGATTCTGCAAAGAAATGCTTCAGCTGTACTTCATAAAAAGGAAAATCAGCCCGTTTAGCAAGCCCTGCAAATGCTCATTTATTATACCTATTATATATATCTAGTTATCTACATATACCTAAAGTCATATTAAAATTTCTCAGACAGAAAGGTGTCACAAGTGGATAAAATTTAAGAAGCCTTGGGTTAAACAATGTCTTCAGTTTTCAATTACTCCAACTGTCTTTATATAACGGACTCTTTTGCCCTATCCAACATAAGCTATCAGGACAAGAAACCCTGGCTTCAGCTGTTCAAATGTAGCATTTCACTGGCCTACCATATTAAAAAAATTGTTTGAAAGCTCTTTGAATTTAGGTTGCTATGGTAAAACTTTATTTCACAAAGGTTCTAAATATAAGTAAGACAAAACAGCTCATTAAGTCAGAAATAAAGGTATGACCATTTATTACTTTGAATCTGATGAAGCTGCTTAATATTAATAACAGATGTATGGTGTGTTTGCTACTTCACATTGATAGCATTAGCAGATGGATGATAGTATTGGTAGTACAGGCAGTCCCTGAATTACAAACATCTGACTTACAAAAGACTCAAAGTTAAGAACAAGGATGAGGCAACAGGAATTGAGAAAAATCTACCCCTCGGAAGGGAAATCCACTTCTGAAAAAAATTTATGGGAAAAGGTTTCAACTGAAGGTTTCTTACCAATCTTTGTTTCAACAAGCCAAAATTTTCAAAATTCAATTATCAAAGGGACAGAAAGTGAGTCCCCTTCCACACAGCTGTATAAAATCCACATTGAACTGGATTATATGACAGTGTGGATTCAGATAATCCACTTCCAAGTGGATATTGTGGATTATTTGCCTTGATATTCTGGATTAAATGGCTGTGTGGAGTGGCCCTGAGGTGAAATCTTCTGGACAGAGGCACAGACAGCAAAACAAACACAACAATTGTGTTGTTTTATCTTATGTTTAATTGTCTTAATGATTTTAATGCATAGCTATATGTTTCTTGTTTAGATTTTATGATTTGGTTTTATATGTATGTTAGACATTGAATGTTGCCAATATTATGGTGTAAACCGCTTTGAGTCTGCCCTAAGGTGAGAACAGTATATAATACAGCAAATAAATAAATAAATAAACCCTTCCCTATGCTATCCAAAGAATTCTCTATATCTATCTTCGGCTGGAGTTACACTTTAAAAATGTACTTGTTCTGACTTAAATACAAATTCAACCCTACAAAAACTATATTTTCATAACTTGGGGACTGCCTATACTAATTTTTCAAGTTGTAATCTGCTTTGATCCAGCAATTGATAGTTTTTGCCACGTCACTGTTTCAAACCTTACTGAGCTGAACTGAACAGATCATATTTTAACTAATATGTTTATTTTCTTTTTTTACTAGTAATAATATGATTGATTAGTAAAAATGGACAATCAATCTTCTGTCTCTGAATTTGTCCTCATCGAGTTCTCAGCAATCCGGGAACTGCAGATTCTACACTTTGTCCTTTTCCTGGTCTTGTACCTTATCACTGTAGCAGGGAATCTTCTCATCATCATGGCAGTCGTTTTGGACCGGCGTCTTCACATCCCTTTGTATTTCTTTCTAATGAATCTGGCCATTCAGGACTTAGGCTCTGTGTCAGTCACCATCCCCAAATACATCATCAATTCCCTTATGAATAACAGACATATCTCTTACACTGGATGTGTGGTTCAAGTTCTTTTATTTATCTTCTTTGCAGGATCTGATCTTGCTCTTCTCACAGTCATGGCATATGATCGGTATGTTGCTATTTGCAAGCCATTGCAATATGAAATGCTGATGAATAGGACAGCATGCACACAAATTGTAACTGCTGTTTGGTTTGCTGCTACTCTCAATGCTGTATTGCACACTGGTGGAACTTTTGTAACCCCTTTCTGTTCTAATGTTGTTAATCAGTTCTTCTGTGAAATTCCACAGTTACTTAAGCTTGCTTGCTCTGATTCATACCACATTGAAATGGGAGCTATTTTGCTTAGTTTGGTAGTCTGGACTGGCTGTTTTATCTTTATGATTCTAACCTATGTGCAAATCTTCAGCGCTGTTCTCAAGATTCCTTCTCTTCAGGGGAGGAAAAAGGCTTTTTCTACTTGCATACCCCATCTCATTGTTGTCTCCATGTTTTCATTGACTGTATACCTTGCATACCTAAGGCCCACTTCTAGCATGTCTTCTCCACTGGAACTGCTGGTTACTATAATGTATTCTATTCTACCACCCATGTTGAATCCTTTGATCTACAGTCTGAGAAACAAGGAGATTAAGCTTGCCCTTTCAAGACTTTTGACAATGAAGTCATCTTTCAAGAAAGCTTTAATTTTTTGACTGAAGTGTATCTCATATGCTGCTTTGCCTGTTGTTTTTGGAGCAAGCAAACAGGCTGCTTGGAAGTAAAAAAATTGACTAAAGACCACTATCACTCATTCTGTAATCCAACAATACCAACTAGAAATATTTAGTAAATTTCTATCATATACTGTATGTTTGTCTACTTCTGCCCTGGGTGTATATATTTTGTTATACCATCAAAATAATTTCCTGTTTTAAAGTTGTGTTGTACCAATATGCATTATTTCCAGAAGAAATATAAATACCATTATGCTTTCTACTTCAGAAAGTCCAACACAAATTGTGCTGATAGCAATTGTAACTCTACAAACTGTTGAATTAAGTTTGACTGTCAATTTTGCAACTCCCTGCCTTTCCCAAAATGTATACTGTTCATTTACTCTTCAATGTCTTACTTTTTCATTTTAAAACTTCAACAGTAATAAAATGGTGGCTGGAGTCCTCTGTCACTATGTATGTTGTGCAACTTCATGTACATTTAGTCACATATCAGTAGAGCTAACAATTGTGAATATGAGTAATGTGAGACCAGCAAAACTTTCCCAACATCCATTAGGCTGTACCGATAAACATTTGCATTTCCAAATTATTTCCCGATTAACAATGCTTATTGAGTGTAGTGTGCATAGGTTCCATTGTGTGTCATTTCTATTGTACATGCATCCTGGAATGTATTGATTTCTTTGTTAGCTCTCCTATATAGTAACATAACAGGAACCCCTTATTAGATATGTAGATCACAGAGCTGTTCAATTCTTGCAGACACAAGTCCACTTAGAAAGACATATGTTACCAAAAGAACTCCAGACAATGTTTTTATTTCAGCTAGAGAACATGGATCTATAGCTATCTATATATATAAAAAGAGAGTGGCCGTGCGATGGCCGTTATGCACGGCCAAACTATAACCCCCATAAACACAAATCCAACGACACACATTTCCCCAGACCACGAGGTACAAACATAGCCCCAAAACCCACCTCCCTACCTTGCAACCCCCCAAAACAGCCCCCCAAAACCACCCATTGCCTCCGTTCTGCTGCTGAGCGCTGAAGAGAGGGAGAGCAGTGCGCAGGCGCATCCGAACCCCCACCAACCCATCCTGTCACCCTCTCTCCCCACTCACCCTGAACCTTCACAGCCACACCGCCAGTGCCCTAACCGCCTCCTCGCCATCCTCGCCCGTGCCTGCACGACCCCAGTCCCAGAGCAGCTCTAGGACGCCGCACTACACTTCCCAGAAACCTCCGCATACACTGGAAGTGGCCATGCGGGGCCTTCTGGGAAGTGTAGTCCAAAAGGCGGGACTTCCCAAAAGGGCCCTGACACCACCCAACACAGCCAAAAAGGGGCGGGACGCATTGGACACTGGACTTGCGCGCCAGGGTGGGAGGCAGACCCGGAGATCGCCGATCCGCCCTCCGCCGTGTCCCCAGCGGTTCCAGCGGCCACACCTGAAAGAAGGTAACCTCCCGAGCTTACTTTGCTTCAGGCGCGGCTGCTAGAACCGCTGGCCACACGGCGGAGGGCGGATCGCCGATCTCCCGGCCTGCCTCCCACCCTGGCGCGCATGTACAGCGGCCCGCCCCTTACTGGAAGAGAAAGAGCGGGGGAAGAGAAGGGAGGAATCAGACAGAGAGAGAGAGAGAGGAGGGGGAGAGAGAGAGGAGGGGGAGAGAGAAAGAGAGGAGAGTGAGACAGAGTGAAAGAGGGGGGGGAGAGAGAAGGGGGAAAACCAGACAGAGAGCGGGGGGGGGGGGAGAGGGAACGGAAGCGTACATACACAGACACATACACACACACACACACATCCATACACACACACACAAACATACACACACATCCATACACATACACACACAAATACATACACATACATACACAAACACATATACATACACAGACACACACACACACACACACACACATACACACACACACACACAAACATACACACACACATAAATACACAAACACACACAAATACATACCCATAAATACACACAAATATACATACACATACAAAAACACATACACACACAAACACATATACACACATGCATACACATACATACATACACACACACAAACATCCACAGACACACATACATACACAAACATACACATACACACACACACAGACACACAAACATACATACACATACCTACACACACATACACATATATACACACACAAAACACATTGTCACATCATTTCCCACCCTTACATACCCACACTTCCTCACATCTCCTAAATAGGGCACAGCAACGCGTGCCGGGTTCAGCTAGTTCAAAACTAGTTACAAAGATTAATCAGCAAGGCAAGGAATAGAGATTTCTAAATTCAAACATTTTGAATGTGTTTGGGCATATGTAGAAAATTTCATGTGATGCTGGATCACTGAATCCTTTCTATAGCTCCACTGGCAATTAAATGTAGGACATCTGCATTGCATGAAGAAAACAAAGATTTTAACCTCCCTCTTTTTGTAAAAGAGCACATGTGTAACAAGCCATATTCTCTGCAAGCATCTTACTGAAGCATATGCATGTGGATGGGCGACACTCCTCCTGCCGACAGGCCAAAGATGACACAACGCCGAGTTGGGAAGAAAATGGCCATAACTTGTTTATTGATTACAGGAACATAGGGCCAGGCATGGGTTCTGCATCAAGATTGGTCAGCCTGCTGCTGACCGATATTGCTAAACACGTCCGGGTGCCAGCAGCACAATACTGGGCTATGATACTCAGCACCCCTGGGAACTACCATACATTTCCTCCCGCTAGGTGGGGGGGGGGTGTGTGTGTGTGAAGGATACCAAATCCAGAGCCCATGCCACATGCCAACGGAAGTTGTGACAAGCTAACAATAACAGAACTAATGGTAGCCAAATCAAAACACCAAACATGCATGCAGGGCAGGTGGGAGGCAAGAAGAACCAGGTCACTGCCTGTCGGGTGCCCAGGGCAGCCCTTTAAGGGCTGCTGGGTGAAGGTGAAGGCTGGCCCTGGCCAATCCGCGGATGGAGCAGGGCCAGCCACTGGTTGGCCAGCAGGCCAAGTGGCAGGAAAATTTCCCACCATTCAGTGGGCTTCTGGGAGGAAGAAGCCCCCTGCCTCCATCATAGCTGGTGGGATGGTGCCCCCTGCCACAACAGGCCTTGCCCAGTAAGTCATGCAATGCATTTGCATGTGGATGGGCAATATTCCTCCCGCCGACAGGCCAAAAATGACGCAATACCGAGTTGGGAAGAAAATGGCCACAACTTGTTTATTGAATACGGGAACACAGAGTTGGCTGCCAGGTATGGGTTCTGGATCAAGATCGGTCAGCCCACTGCTGACCGATACCACTAAACACGTCCATGTGCCACCGCCTCAATACTGGGCTATGATACTCGGCACCCCTGGGAACCACCATGTGTTCCCCCCTTCCGGGGGGGGTGAAGGATACCAGATCCAGGGCCCATGCCACAAAAAGAGGGGTGGGAGCCCCCACTCTCCTTGCTGCCAACCCTGGTTGCCTGCAACCGACAAATCACACAACCGGTGCAAAAATCCGCAAGCTCCCCGAGTCCATCATCGCCATGGGTTCTGTGCAAAAACACCCAAACAACTTAGGGGCCAAAGTTCTGAGTTTGTAGGCTTTCCATTTATCAGTCACTCAGCCTATCACCATGGTGCCTCCCCACAAAGCCTTCTCCTTAGTAGCCATCCCTTGGTTGGTGCTGCTTTATGCCCCCTTGGCCAGGGCAGCCCTTTAAGAGCTGCTGGACGAAGGTGGAGGCCATCCCTGGACAATCCGAAGGGGGGGGGCAGGGTCAGCCACTGGTTGGCCAGCAGGCCAAGTGGCAGGAAAGTTTCCCGCTGTGCAGGCAGCTTCTGGGAGGAAGAAGCCCCCTTCCTCCATCATGACTGGCAGGATGGTGCCCCCCACCGCAACAGTCCTTGCCCGGTAAGTCGGACAATGCACTCATTATTTCACTATCTGATTGCATTTTGCATATCATGTGCATTTTTTGCAGCAAAATGTCAAGAAAAAACAAACAGTTTAAACCATTGACTAGATATTTTCTGGCAGCCTGGACTCTGTATACCAACCCGAAAACTTATTTCTCAAATCATATCAGCTCCAGACAGCCCTATTTATGCATCTGTGTTGCTGAAACAGAGGCTGAGTAGAAAACGAAATTGAGAGAGGGGGGGAGATAGAGGGAGAAAGCATGAGAAAGGAGGAAATGTCTTTATGAAAAGTCTCAACGCAATGGGGGGCACCGTGAGACTCCAACAATATCCAGATGGGCAAGATTGGTAGATGCAGAGAGGTACACTAACCTTCCAGACCTAAAAGCCTAGACATACTAAAAGAGCTTCTTGTCAACCCCTCAGTAGACAAAATAATCAGTTCTTCACCCCAGTCTTTTTTTCATTTTTCCTTCTTGCTTTTCACCCAAATCTCATCTTTGTCAACCTATTCAAACATTTGATATGTAATTTTGAAAATTATCAACTAAAGAAATGAATCTGGTTGCATGGCATTCTAGAGAAGTTGGACCCCTTGATTGTATCTAGGTGTTTAATTTTCAAACAAACTGCACTCAGTTTCTTGATAGGGAAAACATAGTGAGAATTGTTATAAAACTAAACTGTTATAAGAAAAGCAGATTTTTAAAGGGTTGCGGGATCCATGCATCTCTATGGACCTTTTCACATTTATTTATTTTGGCTTATATACCACCACTCCCACAAAGGCTCGGAGTGGTTTACAACCAACAATGAAATAAAACAGTTTAAACAATGTTAAAATGGCATTAGCACAGCTCAAATGCTTGCTGAAATAGGTTTTACAAGCTCTGTGGAAGGCTAACAACTCCCGCAGTGCTCGAACCTCTGGTGGAAGAGCATTCCATAGCAATGGGGCAATGATTGTAAAAGCCCTACGTCTGGTTACCATCAAGCGATAGGTCTTACAGCTTGGTATTTCTAGGAGGTTTTGGTCTTCTGAACGCAGCAATCTCTGGGGTTTATACGGGATAAGGCGATCTTTCAAGTACACTGACCCCAAACCATATAAGACCTTAAAAGTGAGAACTAACACTTTGGAAGTGATCCGGTATTCAATCGGCAGCCAGTGCAGCTGCTGTAAGACAGGAGTTATGTGGCAGCTCGCCGGTTCCCCGGTGAGCAGCCGAGCCGCAGCACTCTGCACAAGCTTGAGCTTCCGGGTCACCGTCAAAGGTAGGCCATTGTAGAGAGCATTACAGTAATCTAGTCTCGAGATGACCGTGGCCTGGATCACCATAGCCAGATCGCTCCTGGACAAGTAGAGGGCCAGTCATCTAGCCTGTCGGAGATGGAAAAATGCCGCTCTGCTCACAGTGGAGATTTTAGCCTCCATCGCTAGCAGGGGGTCCAAAAGGACTCCCAGACTCTTTGCCAAAGATGACGGGCATAATGCCTCTCCATCCAGGGTAGGCAACTGTATATCCCCATTTCCGTTTTCACCAGATTCACCTTCAACCTGCTGGCATGCAACCATCCAGGCATTGACAAGACATGGGGCTAAATAGTTCTGTCTTGCCACTTTTGGCTGGGGCTTGGACAGTGACTGCCATGTGTCATCAGATGATGCTTGGCAGACCCCTCCCACATTCCTCCCAAATTGGAGGGGAAGAATCAGAAGGTACTTCCTCCTTCACCACAGTGTTGTACCTTAGACCTGAAGAATCCCTCAGTTAAACCACTTGAGACCAGCCATGATTAAATGCTTTATTTAGAATAAATGAAAAGAAATAAAGAGATAAAAATATAGTCCAATGATGTGCTCCGCATCCAGTATTGCAAAGCAATAGTCCAAAGAGTAAAAAGGTTCAAAGAATAAGAAATAGTCTTGATGCCCCAATGGGCTAAAATCCAGGATAAGTTCTTGGGAGCAAGGCTTGGCAATTACTTGAGTACGAGGACTTGAAGGCCCAATGGCCCAGACTGGAACTTGAGTTTGTGGAACTTGGCAAGGTAAGCTGAATGTTGGCGAGAAGGACCTAGAGCCAACGGGAAGCAGCTTAAGTAGGTTTTCTTCCTTGAAGACGCACACTGCATCGTAACTGTTTCCTATGGATAGTCTGTGGGCCTGGCCTTCCCTTGCCCTCCGAGAAGGGAAGGAATGTCTGCTCATTAGTAGCTGCACCTGGGAGCTGCTGGGGAGGCAACCAGGCTTTTCCGTACCAGCTCTTCTTATCGGCCTGAGAAGAGGAAAGGCTGTGCTTGCCCTTGACCACTGGTTGACATAGAGGTTCATATAGAGGTTGGCTCCCAGGCCTAGCTGATGTCCTGGAATTAACATGGCTTTGGTCTTGCTGGACTATGGGACCAGACTGGGGCCTGACATACAGTGAGGGAAGTGTTTTTCATATTCCCTTTTCCCCTTATGATGCAGGAAAGGGTTGTAGGGCAATGTGAGTTGCTGACCTTTCTCCCTTATGATGGGGACAGGGGCAGGGTGCCAACACACCCTGTTCTGTCCCCACCATATAATGGGGAAGGGAGGGAGGGCACACTGGGCACCACAAGACACTCTGTGCACCTTCCCTTTCACCAGTGACCACTGGCGTAACAGTATGCCCCCCTAGAGTTGTGTGAAAAGGTCCTATGCGGGTACAGAATTCTGTGCAACCCTGGGTAAAATAATAAAGTTTGTGAAGGGAACTCTAGAAATTGTTATCTCAAGGGAGACAAATTCATGTAGTGTACAAAGAACATGCATCCAGGTTTATGTTTCTACTATGCCATCTTCTTTTAAGAAAACTGTAGCCTTTTACTACAGCAGTGACTCACAGTAGTGGAAAATTCTTGAGAAAGTGCTCAATGTGCAACTGCTTTGTGAATGTCTGAATGTCAAATAATAGCAATGATGCTTGATCACCTCTTCTGCCTCCAATTTGGGTCATTAAGAAATGGCTTCAACTGTGTATTATTAGATGAGTCTTTTGTGGAAAAATGAAGAAGCATACATTTTCATCACTGTAAACCTCCAAAGCCCCTGGAATTCTATTAATTCTCTTTCCTTTGCCATTTCACCAACTGCAAATTATACAAAAAAGGTTGCAGGCTGGAGAAAATTACTTTCCTCTTTAGAGACATCTTGTTGTACTCTTTTTGGTCTCTGAGGACTGTGTCTCAAGAACATGCCACAGCTATTCTCTGTGGTAATAAATTTAGCTCGGCACTATCAGGAATGAGAACATCTTGCATAAAATGTTACGGCCATCTACGACAATGAAGTATACCACACATCGTGATTTGAAAGGTCTATTCAGAAAAACAGTGAATTTTATGCAACACAAATTTAATTAGAAGACTGGTAATTTCCTTTTTTATTTCTTTGAATGTTGATAATGCTGTTCATTTTTTATTGTAAAACTGGTTAATACTTTTAAAATTGTATTTCTGGCTGTTTTGAGTGGCATGTTTACATGTGGCATGACAGACTAACTAAAATCGACCTCTAGCAAAAGTAAATATGGTGAAGCTTTTTTCAGAGCTCTTCCTCTGATTGATTTTATGAATTTGAAGATAAAAGGACTGTTTGCTAAAGTGAAGGTTAAATAGTAACATAAGCAAATCAGGCACTCTAAAATGTTCGTCTGATCTGCACTTTCATTGGTAAGACTCACCCTTTCTTTCATGTAGCTTTTTGAAATCGATCTGGTTAAATAAATCTAGCCAACTTCTTGATTTTTTTACTTTCTCCAAGAAAGGATTTCCAAAACAATATTTTAAATCTTTGAGCATTCTATATAGTTATTTTGGTCCCTTAGAGTTACTTGCATTTTACAGAAAAGACATAAAACTAGATAGATATTTTGGTATTGAGGTGAGTTTTTTAAGTGCCTCAAAATATGCAGAGAACCTGAAGTCAAGCTTCCTATCAATAAATTGGCACATATAACGTTTATCTCTCAGTTCTAAAAGAACATGAGCTTTTGGGTGGATTGAGATTATATGTCTTTAGTTGGGGATAGCTGTGAATATGTGAACAAATTATTATACAGTCTTAGGCCACACACACAGAAAAAGCAGTATGAACAAATACTGCTTAGTGTGCATAAAAAGAGAGAAGTGAAGGCATTTTTTATTGAGCTTTAATTATAAAGTATCATTGTAATGCAACTTGAATCTAATATGGCTGAGTGGGTAAGCTATTTAGTCACAAAGTGTAGTTGGTTGGGAATTTCAGTGAAAAACAACCCATTTGTAAACCAGAAATGAAGGTACACAGGATATGATGCAGTCCTTTCAGAACAAGAGCAAAGTTATCACATCAGAATGTAATATTTGTTATGAAAGTTCAATTTCTGCCTTAATATAGCATTTGATGGAGCATTTCTGACTTGTATTTCAGACCTCTAAAAGTGGAAATCAGTGAGTTATATTTTAAAATTTTCTTTCCTTTTTCTCCACCAGAAAGCATAATCCATGAGTGAAAAATGGATAATCAATCTTCTGTCTCTGAATTTCTGCTCCTTGAATTCTCAGCAATCTGGGAACTGCAGATTCTACACTTGGTTCTGTTTCTTATCTTATATTTTACAACTCTGGCAGGGAATATTCTCATAATTGCTGCTGTAGTTTTGGACCATCATCTCCATAGCCCCTTGTACTTCTTTCTGCTGAACCTTGCCATTCAGGACCTAGGCTCTGTTTCAGTCACTCTCCCCAAATATATCATCAGTTCCATCATGAATGACAGACGTATTTCTTACTCAGGATGTGCGGCTCAAGTCCTCTTCTTTTTCTTCTTCACAGGATCCGATCTTGCCTTACTCACAGTCATGGCATATGATCGATACATTGCTATTTGCAATCCATTGCGATATGAAACAGTAATGAACAGGAAAGCTTGCACTCAAATGGCAGTTAGTGCATGGTTTGCTGCTTTTCTTAATGCTGTATTACACACTTGTGGAACATTTGTAACCCCTTTCTGCTCTAATATTGTCAATCAGTTCTTCTGCGAAATACCACAGTTACTTAGGCTTGCCTGCACTGACTCTTATCCAATTGAAATGGGAGCTGTTCTGTTTAGTATAATGGTTTGGCTTGGCTGTTTTATCTTTATTATTGTAACTTATGTGCACATCTTCTCAGCTGTTTCAAAAATTCCCTCTGCCCTGGGGAGGAAAAAGGCCCTTACTACTTGTATACCCCATCTCACTGTTGTCTCCATGTTTTCACTGACTGGATGTCTTGCTTACCTAAGGCCCAGTTCTAGCACGTCTTCTTCACTGGAAGTTCTGGTCACTGTAATGTATTCTGTACTCCCACCCATGCTGAATCCTTTGATCTACAGCCTGAGAAACAAGGAGATCAAGCTTGCCTTTTCAAGACTTTTGACAATGAGATCATCTTTCAACAAGGCTTTCTTTTTAGGACACTTTAGAACACAGTGTTCTAAATTGGAGAGTGGTTAATTATCTGTCAATAAAATTAAAAGAAAATGTGTATAAATTGATATGGATATGGTATACCACACTGATTAAATTACACCAGATGGATAATAAACAAAGTAACTATTGATGGAAATATGGTATGTACAGGGGAACATCATTTCATTTATGGTGGGAATGCCCATGCTGAAGAGTTTCTGAAAAAATATATTTAAGGAAATAGAGAACATTATAGGACTAAACATAGGTTAGCATTACTAATGCATGTCACAAAGTTGAACTTAGAAAGGGGAAAAAAGAACTGGTGATTATTTTATTCACAGTGGTGAGACTTATGTTTGCAAGGAATTGGAAGACAGTAACCAATCCTACTCTGGAAGCATGGAGGAATGGAAGGTAGCCTTAAATGACAAACTATCAATGGAAATGAGGGTGTTTGGGGGGGGGGGATTAAAAGATCAGAATTTGATTCATATTGGTCAGTTTTCATTAAATATATTTTAGAAGCAATAAGGGAAAACAATGCAACCTTGTTGGTCAGGAATTTTGGATATGATATTTGTTTACTGGTTAACATAAATTCATGGCTAAGGAAATACTTGTTCAGGCCTTGGTAGTGGAGTTATGTTTGTAAAATGTTCATTGTTTTGTGTTTTGTGTTCTGTTTACACTGTAAGCTGTTGATGTATGTAAATAAGAAATAATATTACGAAAATAAAAAGAAGAGAAAAAACCCAATGATTTCTTTTTTTTGTTCTCCTGAAAATGTATCCTTTGTGGATTTGTTTTGGGGCAAGCAAATAGATGTCTTGGGAATAAGCACAGGTAAGACTGATTCCCCTTCTAACATTTTAGTCACTGTTCTCCTCAAATCAGTAAGGACCAGGCATGTAGCCGGGGGGGGGGGGGCTAAATTCTCTCTCCCCTAAATTCTCAGGGTTGCCCGCGAGAAGGCCTTACTGGTACATTATTTAAACTGTTATGTTTATTCATATCATGATCTGATCACCATGCTCATTATATCCCACATTCATGGGGTTATTGGGATAACAATACAAAAGCTTTGCTAGGGTAGACCCTCTTCCACCCAGTCTCAGCCCCCCCCCCCCCAACCAAACTCAGTCCCACCCCCCCACCCCGAATCAAAATCCTGGCTACGGTCCTGGTAAGGACAGAACCTTTATCCTTATTCATAAAAAAATATTTTTCAAAATCATTATTATTCTGTCTTTTTGTTGCCATGATAGATTCCAGTGCTACAAACATACATCGGAATAATGTGATCATATTTAAGAAAGATTTTTCCTATTCACGATGGCCTTAACTAAACCACAAATTGGGTTGTGTTATAATGTAAGCAAGGGGTTAAAAGACAGGAATCCTTTGGACAGTGTGTCTGTGTTTTCAATTTCCCCAATCATATAAGGCAACCCCATGAATATTATAGATGTTTCTTAGACAAGGAATATTCAGAGGTGGTTTTGTCAAATCTGTCCTCTAAATTATAGCCTGCAACACTTGATATTTATTGGCAGTCTCCCATCCAGGATCAACTTTGAAGACCAAACTGTATGAAACAACACAGGGGTAATACGGAATTATGATGTATATATTCAGTTTTATCATATTTATTTACTGCATTGTTGTAAGTGTTTTACTGAACTTACTATATAGAGTATAATCAAGTTTTATCAACCCTTTTTGTTTTGTTTGGTATTGTGATATGGCCTAAGGGCTAATCAATAAAATTTGCTGCTGCTGCTGCTGCTGCTGCTCCTCCTCCTACTACTACTACTACTAAGCTTTACCCCCTTTTCAGAACCTGGTCATTTTCAGTGTATTCTATATCATTTGTTTTTGTCCATCTCTGCCTGGAGCTAAATTTTGTTATTACGGTCTTAACAATTATTCCTTCTGCTGTTTTAAAGTTGTGTTCACCAACCTGGATTATTTCCTGATTAAATATAACTGTTGTTACACTTGCTACTTCAAAATATCAAAAGACTAACACATACAATCCTATTAACAGTTTTAAGTCAATTGATAAACTATTGTATCAAGTTTTGGAAATGATCTGCATCTCGATTTCCACCCCTCCTGTATTTGCCAACATGTATTCTATTAACTTACCCTTATCAACCCTCTTTTTACCATTTTAAAGGATAATAAAGGGTAGTAAAAATATATATAATAATATATCACTGTTTACATCACATAACACATGAAATAGGAGACCAGGTAGTCTTTTCCAATGTGCACCAGTCTGTTGATAAATATTGACACTTCTGAGCTGGTGTCATGTTTTATAATGACCCCAAATGCTTATTGATTCCATTGTGCATCAGTTCTATTATGTATCTGTTTCAATATGTATCAGTTTCTTGGCTAACAATCTTACTTAGCAACATAAAATCAGTCCCTCACAAAATGGGAACTTCACAGAATTATCCAGTTCTAATTTCCACAGGCACAAGTTTATTAATGAAGATATTAAGTCACTCACAAAATTCCAAGTAGTGTAGCTGGTGTCCTGATTCACAATGAACACAGTGCATATTGAGACCAATGCTCATTGGTCTTGTTGTGTGCCAGTCCTATTGTACATGCACCCTGGAATGTATTGGCTACTTTGGTTGCTCCTCTATATATAACCTTGGTTATTCTGAAATTAGATCCAGACCTTCCTGAAAGGCCCAAGTCAAATCAGGTATTGAGTAGACCTGAGCACAGATTCAGAGTGGTCAGCTCCCATTGGCCAATCCGGCTTGTTTGGCTCAGCTGTCATGTTTTTCGTCTGTTACGAGACCACATGGCAGCCGATCATGACTCCTCCTTGCCTATTCGGCACCATGCAGTGCGGAGAGGTTGCCACATGCTGCTTGCATGGTGTTTCCCTATAAGCCTTGCCTGTTGGGCCAAACAAAACAGAAGAATGTCGTGGTGTGTCTTACAATGGACTTAGTCCGCTTCTACACTACCATCATACAGATTATCAAAGCAGATAATCCATGTTATCCACTTTGAACTGGATTATATGAGTCTACGCTGTCATATAATCCAGTTCAAAGCAGATAATCTGGATTTTATATAGCAGTATAGATTGGACCCAAGACTTTCAAAGCATTTGAGCCATTTGTGCAGGAGGAGGTTAAAAGGAAAAAAAATCACTTAATTGTCTAAGTGCCTAGCACTGTATGAATATTATAATAATAAACACATGACCAGAGTAAAGGGCATTAATTTAGCTTTCCCCCATATACAACATTCTGAACATTATATGAGTATTACCTTTTGAGTTGGTATAATAATATAAAATAAAGGTGAAAGTTTTGTACAATCTGAAGAGAAATCAGTCTAAAATCATTCTTTTCATTTTTCAACTCATACATACATTTAGTGGTGGGTGCATTTATAGATTAAATATATAAATATACAACTATTTTTAACTGATTTATTATACATTTTGTTAGTTGTTTACTGTACATTAATGCTAGTTAGGTGTGATTTGTTATTATGAATTAATAAAAAATGAGAAAAATCATTTTGGTGACAGCTAAAAAAAATGATGCATTGTATTAGAGCAAGCACACTTATTTTAAAAACCAATTGCATCAGGGGACCTTTGAATCTCAAGAAGTGGGCATATGTATAATGGAGGTAAATTTGAGCAGAAGCTCCCACTCTTTGCCATTCTCGTTGTCACTCTCTTTCAATAAAATAGTAGAAAACTGTAGAATCTAAAGTAAAGTGACAGGCAGTCCCCGAGTTACAAAAACCCAATTTACAAATGACTCATAGTTGAGAATAGGGGTGAGACAACAGAACGTGAGAAACATCTATTCCTCAGAAAGGAAATTCACTCTTAGAAGAGTTATGATGGGGAAAGAGGGTTTCCACTGAAGTCTTATCACCTATCCTTGTTTCTACAACAAACCAAATTTTTCAAAATCTAATTCCCACAGGGACAGAATACACTGGATCTAAGTGCTTTGTGCACTTCCGGATCTTGAACGATGGCAATGGTGTTTGATCATCTACCCTGCCTTCAATTCAAGTCATTAAGAAATGACTGCAATGCTGGACTACTGCATGAATCCTACACTAAAAGTGAAGGAACTTCAATCTCCAACATTTTAAAGCCCAAAGCCTTGGGACCTCTGTTAATGTCCTCTCTTCCTTTTTCTTTTTAAAAAACCCATTACATCATCTACTAATTATACAAAAACATTCCCGATTGGAAAATCATCTCCCCCCCCCCCCCGGGACATCTTCTACTGTCTTCTATTGGGACTCTGGAGGCCATATCTCAAGGAACACACAAGATTAATACGATGTAGCAGCAAACTCACACTGACAATAATAGGCATCGGAAAAAGAAGACAACTTGCATAATGTCATCATCATATAAGACAATGGAGAAGGACATACATCAACATCTGAAAGGATTTTGCATGAAAAAAATGGTGAGTTTTCAAATTATAAATTTAGATGTAAAGATATATGATTTTTCTCTTTCTTTCATTGAGCGTTGATAGCATGTTTTCCATTTTATCTTCTTATAATTACTTGCAGCCCAAAATATTTTATAACTGATGTGTTTTGCAGTTGTAGCTATGATTATTAAGAATTGAGAATTAAGGTAAATGGAGTTATATCAATAGAATATCAGATTGGCTTTGTGAACTGCATTAGCAAGACTCATTTGCTATAATAAAGGGGATATAAAATGTGATAGAGTGATGTGACAATGATTTGGTTAGTGCTTTTTGATTATTTACTTTTATTCGCATCAAAACATGGTGCAGAGAAATTGAAGTGATAGCCTCTTTGTTGGAACATTAAGATTTAGGTCAAATAGGTCAGGTTAATATCTCACTTCAAGAGAAATATGAGTTGTGGAAGACTTTATGGTTTTCGCTCGTAATGGCAATGCCTATGTGAACAATGTATTTCTCAACCTTTTTATTTTAAATATTTATTGTAAGTTTTTTCATTTCAAACATTTTTATTTTTACAATTATATTGCAGAAATCACACTTTTAATCAAGATAAAAAAAACAATACATTGGTATGATTGCTTCCTCTTTGCTGTGCACCTGAAGATGATGTGATTGACCTTTTGAGGGGAGATTTGCTTCTTCCCTTTCAGAAGCTCAATTGCATCATGTATAGCAGTGTTTTTCAACCTTTTTTGAGCCGCGGCACATTTTTTACATTTACAACATCCTGGGGCACACCACCAACCAAAATGACACAAAATTACACAGTAATACCTATAGTTAATATGTTTTTAAATGTATTTATACACTCAGTGTGAAACCTGGGCCTGTTTCAATGAACACAACATATATATGACTTCCTCTCACATATTTATACATGGCTATCATGTCTTCTCTCAGCCTTCTCTTCTTCAGGTTAAACATGCCGAGCTCTTCAAGCCATTCCTCATAGAGCTTGTTCTCCACACCCTTGTGAAATTTCACCCTGAGTGAAACTTGCTTCCAGTTAACTATGGATGTCACGTAGCTGTTATAAACAGTTCCTTGGGGGGGGGGGGGGATGCAACTGTTAAAAAATCCAGTAAAATAGTAAAAAAAACCATTTTTAAGCAGAGAGGCTCAATTTGTTTCTTGGAAACCTGTGAGAGGGCTGCTAGGAAGGGGGAGAGTGCCAATTTCCCACGGCACACCTGATGATCGCTCACGGCACACTAGTGTGCCATGGCACACTGGTTGGGAAACACCCAACCATAGGCATAACAGAGCAAAGGAGACCCATCAACCTTGGTAAGGAGGCTATTTTAAAGCATTTAAAGCATGATCATTTGGATTACCTTTGGGGTTTGATGCTGGTCCAAGGGTGGTCTATGGGGGTAGTCTCACGGTTGACACCTGGCATTAACTATACCCATCAAGTGGATTTAACCCCTTCTTTTCTGCAAGTTGCAGCAGGTAAATAAATAAATAGATTAAAAACTGGCCGTTTATACCATACTTCGTTTGTCTGGTCTCTTTATTTCATGATGTGGGGACAATGCTGCAATATTTGTCACTTGTATTTTAAACTTCTCAAAAATTAATTCATATTTTAAGCCTTCTTTTTCTTTTCTTCTAGAGGTGATATGATGAATGAATGAAGAATGGATAATCAAACTTCTTTCTCTGAATTTCTGCTCCTCGAATTCTCAGAAACCTGGGAATTACAAGTTTTAAACTACATCTTATTACTGATCTTATATCTTGCAACTATGGCTGGGAACCTTCTCATCGTCACTGCAGTAGTTTTGGATTATCATCTTCACACCCCCTTGTACTTCTTTCTGATGAACCTGGCCATTCAGGACTTTGGCTCTGTTTCAGTCATTATCCCCACATACATCATCAATTCCTTCATGAATGACAGACACATTCCTTACTCAGGATGTGTGGCACAAATCCTCTTTTTTGCCTTCTTTATAGGTGCTGATGTTGCTCTCCTTACAGTAATGGCATATGATCGGTATGTTGCTGTTTGCTATCCATTACAGTATGAAATAATCATGAACAGAAGAGCCTGCACACAAATGGCAGCTAGTGCATGGTTTGCTGCTCTTCTCAATGCCATATTGCACACAAGTGGAACCTTTGCAACTCCTTTCTGTTCAAATGTTGTCAATCAGTTCTTCTGTGAAATCCCACAGTTACTTAAGCTTGCCTGCTCAGACTTATACCAGATTGAAAAGGGTGCAGTTTGGTTTAGTATGGTGGTCTGGTTTGGTTGTTTTATCTTTATTATTGTAACATATGTGCAAATCTTCACTGCTGTTCTGAAAATTCCTTCTGTTCAGGGGAGGAAAAAAGCCTTTTCAACTTGCATACCCCACTTCATTGTCATTTCCATGCTTACGCTCACTGCCTCCCTTGCTTATCTGAGGCCCACTTCTACCACATCTTCCCCTCTGGAATTGCTAGTTACTATAATGTATTCTGTTCTCCCACCCATGCTGAATCCCTTGATTTATAGTATGAGAAACAAGGAAATCAAGTATGCCTTATCAAGACTCTTAAGTCTGAAGTCATCTTACAAGTAGGCTGCATCTATTTGTCCTATGTAATATGATAGTTCTATTTGCCTATTTTATTTGAAAACAAGTTAGGATTACTGCAACATGCTCTACGTGGGGCTGCCTTTGAAAATGGCCTGGAAACTGTAGCTGGTTCGAAGATCAGCAGCCAGGCTAATAACGGAAGCTGGTTATAGGGAAAGGTCAACCCCCCCCCCCTATTTAAACAGCTCCACTGGCTGCCAATAAGTTTCCGGTCCCAATTCAAGGTGCAGGTGATTACTACAAAGCCCTAAATGGTTGAGGACCTGCCTATCTTCAAGATCTCACCTTCCCCTATGAACCAGCACGATCTGGAAGAGGCCCTGCTCTCGCTTCCGCCACTGTCTCAAGTGCAGCTGGTGGGAACGAAAGAGAGGGCCTTCTCAGTGGTGGTCCCTTAGCTCTGGAACTCGCTACCCAAAGAGATTAGATTGGTGCCTACCCTCTCTATTTTCCGCAATGAGTTAATAACGTGGCTGTTCCGCTGTGCATTTGATTAGGCAGTCACCAGAGAATTGGATCGCTCTTGCCATAGCCCTTCACATTTTTGTTGGCCCTCCCACCAGAAATCCTGTTAATGTCCATCCACTTCTCTCGCTTAAGACTGATGCAGGAGATGGGAGGGAAAGGAAAGGAATCCATCCACACTGGTTGAAACTGACATGGGAGGGAAAGGAAAGGAAGCCTAAGGATGTTGCCCTCCCAGCCATGACCCTAACTGAATTGGAACGCTTTTTGCACTTTTCCTGGGCCTTATCTAGGAATGATTGCACATTTCCTGATTCTTCCACACTCAACACTTAGTCTTTCAGCCATTATACTGTTCTTAAAATGTGTAATGTAATGTTTTTCTGATGTTGATTTTATTCTGTCCCCTTGTAAGCCACACAGAGTCCTTTTGGGGAGATGGCGGCGGGGTATAAAAATAAAGTTATTATTATCACACTGAGATAAGGCTGATTTCTCTTGTAATTCTTCAGATAACAATGTCTTTATGTCAATGAAAGTGGTGATGATTTTAAATGAATGAATACTAGGTTTGTTTGATAAAAATGGTTCAAATCTAATTTAGGATGTAGGGGGTGCTGGTGGTTTGGATCTAAAGTCAATTCCAATTTTCACAGAAAAAAAGTTCAAAACTTTTCAAAACTTCTGAGACTTCCGAATCCTTTGTTAATGGTTTCAAAGTGTTATTTCCTGTTTCATTGGGTGGTATTTACTTTTAAAGTAGTTGTTTTATTAGAAGAAATCCATCCACTCTGGTTAAAACGGCTTCTTTCGCTTAAGACTGAAGTGGGAGGGAAAGGAATCCATCCACACTGGTTTAAACTGACGCGGATCCATCCCACCCACACTGGTTTAAATTGATGCGTGAGAGAAAGGAAAGGAAGGGAATCCATCCACACTAGTTTAAACTGCTTCTCTCGCTTAAGACTGACACAGGAGGTGGGAGCAAAAGGAAAGGAATCCATCCACACTGGTTTAAACTGACGCGGATTTTTCCATATTTATTCAGAATTACGAAGATTGCAAACGAACCTAACCATGCCTAATTAATTAATACACACAGAAACATACATACGGTATGTCCCTAAAATGTATACATCTTTTAATAGATAATGGTAGTTATGGTTATTATTTGAAAGCTATGTAAATATATTTATATTGAAGAATAAATGCATTTGGGGAATGATGATGGACAGGTTGTTTGGGATATTGTGAATGGGTTTTCTGGGGAATGTTTAGCTTTAAATATAATTTTAAGTATTGTATTGTATTCTAAGTGTATTTTAACTTTTTATCTATCACACTTTTTTTTGTATTTGCCTTGATCTTAAATTTTATTGGGTTGTGTTATGTTGTTTGCCACTTTAAATACCTATGGGGAGAAAGGCAGAATAGAAATAGAGTAAATAAAGTAAGTAAATAAAGAAATAAATATCCCTGATTTAGCTGTAGCAACTCGACCATCCTGTTGTGAGATATCATTAACATTGAGAAGACTTGGGGCCCTTTCCACACAGCCATATAACCCAGAATATCAAGGCAGAAAATCCTACAATATCTGCTTTGAGCTGGGTTATCTGAGTCCACACTGTCATATATTCCATTTCAAACAGATAATGTGGGATTTTAGTCCGCTGTGTGGAAGGGGCCTTGATCACTTCTACAGTAAGGCAATGAATAGAAACAATGCAGCATTGTCTACAAGGCAGCTGGATCAAAGAATGGCACTTCATTGGGAAACATTTCTCACATACAGTCTATTACAATCAAACCTGAGTACAAACCAGTTTTAGCACTATGATTCCATTTAAATTGCTATGTCAGCATCTCTTGGAATCATGGGGTTTGTACTTTGGTGAAGGACTTGAGTGCTCTGACTCAGAAGACATCCTCTCTAAACACAAAATTCCAGGAACTGTGGCATTAAAAGTGGGATCATAATTTTGCAATGTGGAAAGGTCCCTGGCAGTGACTGAAGCATGTTCACCCTTTACTAGCTCATAAAAGACGACACTGGCACATCGTTTATTGTTAATTCAAGGGAACTCTTCCATATCAGCTACCTAGTAATCCAGCAGTAGCCATTATACTCCCATACTTTGTACAGTTACATAAGAAAAATGGCTGTTTATTGCTACTGGCTGAAGAACTCCATCTGGACACTTCCTCCTGCTAATCTACACTGATGAGTTGGTGTGCAGTTGGATAGCTCCGAAGTGACTAATTCTGGATAAGGTCTTACATTTTCTGCATTCACTTCCTATAACTTTTACTCCTAATCTACTATGCCTTCATATGAAGAGGTTTCTGTACATTTTAATATAATAATTAACAGTTCAGGTAAGATAATCTATATAAATAAAAATGTAATGTTTGTTTGTGGGATTAACATAATTCAAAAACCACTGGACAAATTGACACCAAATTTGGACACAAGACATCTGTCAGGCTAACAAGTGACCATCATTCATTAAAAAAACCCAGAAAAACACAGTGGAAGAGACTTAAAAAGCCAAAAAATAACAAATACATTACAACGCTTGCACATAACCACATAAATACATATAGACAGACGGACAGACAGACAGAAAGACAAACAGACAGATAGATATGCAGTATTCCTTTCCTATTTAGCCTACCAGTTTGGAGAACATGTGGATCTACAACAAAACATGACTATTTTAGTGTTATTCTAAAATCTTTATATTTAGATTATTGAGTTGCTGGTTGACATATTTGATTGAAGAGTTATTGCCTGCCAAGGCTGGAGATACCACATACTGCATTTTCCATCCTTCATTATTATTCTCTTACTGGATTGAGATGAGTACATTACATGAGAAGCATGCACCACAGCATAGACAGCATTAAAGATGCTGTCTTCACAAACATTTCAAACAAAGGTCCAGGAAGGTTTTCTAGCTGCTCATCTCCTGTACAAATTTTATCAGATTATCCCATTCTTTTTTAATTAGGAAATGGACATTCAAATATTTGTTCACAGAAATCCTTGAGAAAACTATTTGCTTGTGTCCTACAAGGCCTCATCAGATGAAGAAATGTTGTGAATTTTAAAAGCAGCAGTGTGTGTACTGAGAAGGAAATAGCACCCTGGAACACTTGCAGGTTGGTTGTAATTTGGAGGCTTGTCAATGCAAAGTCAATTAGGCCTGTTGGAATCCATACTTTTGGACAAAATATTGGTCTTGTTACGCAAAGCATCTTTCATGAGAATCAACCATGCAATGATATTTTCTCCATTGGCAATATATGTATTGGCTGTGATTTTAGTAAAACATAAGTGGATATTATTGGCCATAGCATTGATTTCTTCAAATATATGCCAAGAAATTTGATTCATGATTTGTTCTATGAAAGCCAAACAGATGCTGTTCTGGGAAAGCAGTAGCTCCAGTGTGTGTAAGAACTCCTTTCCACTGTTGTCATCCAGAACAAAGGGCCCAACCCAAATCCATCTGAAATGCTGAAGTAGCCAGACAATACCCAGATACTGATGCAATTCATTGGGAACCATGCAGTAAAAAGAAGACCGCGGTGTTGCACGATTTTCTCCTGGGACAGAAGACCAACAGAAGAGCTTAAACAAAATGTGCATCTATTTTAGAGGGGAGTTAGGAAAAGTACTGCAATTAAATACATTTTTATCTGTGAACAGTGAGAGAAAAATCTTTATTTGCAAGTTGTGACACACTTGATTCAATTATCTTTTTGGTGAACTGTATTAATAAATATGAGTTGATTATTATTAGAATAATATGTTTATTATTATTTTTGCTCCAATAATGCCAAGTAATTTTCAAAACTGAAACATCAGGAAGGTGACATGCACATAGTGAAACAGTCATTTGAAAATAAGCAATGTTGACTATACCCTTCTGTACCCCAATACACAGAAAAATACCTGTGGAATCTTGTAGAGATCTAAAATCTCTGAGATATCAGAGCCAAGGCTCCCAATGACTGCTTTTAGATTTTAATCTCTCCTGCATCTGTAATTTGGAATAAAGTTGTCCAATTTGAAGAACAGATCTAGAGTGGTGCAATCATAGTAGGTGTCATAGATAATGGAACGCCAGGCTGATGTTAGACAAGATATTTGGATCTTCATTGATCTCATTTACAGCAAATATCAATGCCAAATGTGCTGATACAACTTTGGCACCACACTGCAAATATAACAATATGCTCTTTCAAATGGGAATTCTACTATACATTACACTCATATAGGCTTCATATCATTTATTCACATAGATTGTACATTAAGATCAAAAAACAATAGGGAGAAACTGGAAAGGAGATTGGAGACAGATTTGTGAAGGCAAACTAGAGAGAGAATATGAGAGCATGAGAAATTGTAATGCATAGCTGACAAGGGATATATTAACTTTGCTTTGTATATGAAGCTGTCTTATATTGTCAAAATGTCTCTTTGTATATCTGAGCATTGTCTGCTTTGACTAGAAGTTGTTCTCCAAGCATCATTATCAGCTAGTTTTATTGAGAAATGCAAGAAATCATATCAAGGACTTTCTCCTCGCAAATGGTGTGATGAACAATTCACTTACACTGGGAACCTGTCATTCACAATTAAGAAAGGATCCAACTTTCATATCCTTTTTTATTCAAGCCTCTAGATCAGGGGTGCTCATTAGGTAGATCTCGATCTACTGGTAGATCATGTAGGGCATCCTGGTAGATTGCAGGCAGGGTGGGAGGAAGGCCCAGTCCCGCCCCACAGGCTCCCGCCGCCGCCCTAGTGCTGCCAGCCCTGGATTATCTGAGGTCCTTTCCACACAGTTGAATAAAATCCATGTTATCTGCTTTGAATCAGATTATATGGCAGTGTGGACTCAGAAAACCCAGTTCAAAGCAGATATTGTGTTATATGTTTCACATTTTTGTAGTGGGTAGGTAGATCATTTTGACTTAGTTGTTTTATAGGTAGCTCGCATGTTGAAAAAGTGTGAGCACCCCTGCTCTAGATCCCTTAGAAAAGTAATAAAAACTTACCAGGTCTCCATTACAAGCCTCGGTCGGCTCTTCCGGCGCGTAGAAATGATGCACCATGAGAGCGGGGGGAGAATTAGCTACAAAACAGGATTTTCCAGAACATTGTCTAAACAGCCCCTCCTTTATTGAGGGAGTTACTTCAATAAAGGTCCTTTCTGGAGTGGCCCTGAGGCAGTTAAGGCAAAGCAGCCACTGTGCTGTCCATTGCCTTGAGACAGAGAGATACAATTCAATCACTAAGAGAAAGTAAAGAAAGGGGAAAGCAGTTAGGAAAATGGAAAATAATAATAGTTACTATTTATTTGTTACCTGCATCTCATCAAGGGTATAACATAGTTAAAATACACAGAAAAAAACGTAAGACAATTACAGACATTCAAAACATTGATGTACAGAGCATTTGCATCAAAATCTAATGCAGAATGATTTTTTTAAAAATGGGTTTAATGTTGACACAGAGATCAATATGACTATATACACATAAAATTGAATACATTCTTCATTTCTACATTAGTGAAAGTAGGAAGGTATCTTTGTAGTCAGGGCCGTAGCCAGGATTTTGATTCCGGGGGGCTGAGCTTGGTTCGGGGGCAGAGACTGGGTGGAAGAGGGTCTACCCTAGCAAATCTTTTGTATTGTTATCCCAATAACCCCATTAATGTGGGATATAATGAGCATAGTGATCAGATCATGATATGAATAAACATAACACCATCCTCACGTCAGCATAGGCACATCTGTGCTTAAGTCCGTTCAGCAGTTCACCTACCTGGGAAGCATCATCTCTTCAGACGCCAAGATTGACAAAGAGATAGATCACAGATTATCAAAGGCATATAGTGCATTCGGAAGGCTTCACAAAAGAGTCTGGAGCAACAAGCACCTGAGACAAAGCACCAAAATCAGTGTGTACAGAGCTATCATACTGTCCATTCTCCTCTATGGGTCTGAAACATGGGTCACCTATCGCCAACACCTACGACTCCTCGAGCGCTTTCATCAGCGCTGTCTTCGCACAATCCTAAATATACACTGGACCGACTATGTGACGAATGTTGCTGTCCTTGAGCAAGCAGGGATCACCAGCATTGAGGCCATGCTATTGAGAACACAGCTGCGCTGGGCAGGACACGTCTCTAGGATGGAGGACCACCGCCTCCCAAAGATACTACTCTACGGTGAACTCGCCACGGGTCAGCGCAAGAGAGGCGCCCCCCAAAAGAGATATAAGGACTCCTTGAAACAACATCTCAGGCTTGGCCAGATTGATCACCAACAATGGTCCACCCTGGCCTCACATCGGGAGGCATGGAGAAGCACTATCCACAATGCTGCGGCCTCTTTCGAGAAGACACGCCGAATGGGTCTCGAAGAGAAACGACAACGCAGAAAGAACCGCAACTTGGAAAAAACATCACCCAAGGAGACTTTCTGCTGCGCTTTCTGCAACCGAACTTGCCTATCTCAGATTGGCCTTTTTAGTCATCAACGCGCTTGTAAAAAGCGTGGGATGAGTCCTTCCTGAATCTTCGTTCGCGAAGTAATGCCGAGAGAGAGAGAAACATAACAGTTTAAATAATGTACCAGTAAGGCCTTCTCGCGGACCACCCTGAGAATTTCGGGGCTGAAGCCCCCTTAGCCCTCCCCCCTGGCTACATGCCTGTTTGTAGTAGAACTATATTTCAAGTAATTATTCTGAACAATTGAAAATACAGCATCCAAATATTATGCAAGGAGAATGCTACTTGCGCAAAGATCATTTCTACCTATAACCACTTGAAATCAAACACACAGTCTCTAATATATTTGAAGAATATTCACATATTATGATTACATTTTGAGGATTGAACTGAGGATGAGAAACATTTTTAAAAAAAAATCCCACAAAGACCATGCATGGGCAGAGCTGTGCTGTAAGATGCTGTCTATTCACTCATGTTAGGAGATCTTTTAATTGCTTTGGCATTTTTCTGATAGCTTCCTGAATGTCCTTGTTCCTGAGGCTATAAATGAGGGGATTCAGAACTGGAGGCAAAATTGTATATAAAAGAGCAGAAACAAGATCCACTGTGGGGGAGGAAAGTGATTTAGGTCTCATGTAGGAAAACACAGCAGTAACCATAAATAAAGAAAAGACCAGCAAGTGGGGAGTGCAGGTTGAGAAAGCTTTATACCTGCCTTGAGCTGATGGAATCCTTAGCACTGCAGATAAGATGTAACCATAGGAAACAAAAATGAAGCCCACAATAAACGAATCTAGAATCATGCCAAGGACAAAAATCAGAATTTGGTTAATTCTGGTATCAGTGCAAGAGATCTTTTGTAACTGGGGGACATCACAGAAATATTGCTGAATAATATTGGACTCACAGAAATGCAACTGAAAAGTCATACTGGTTTGTAACATTGCGTGGATCAGGTTGCTTATCCAAGAAGCTGCTGCCATTTTGATGCATGCAGTACCATTCATGATCACACTATATTGCAGAGGTTTGCAAATTGCCACATACCGGTCATAAGCCATTATTGTAAGTAACGCAGGCTCAGAACCTGTAAAGGTGATAACTAAGAAAACCTGAGCCACACACCCAGCAAAAGAAATAAGACTTTTGTTTGTCACAGAAGTAGCTATGAATTTTGGAATAGTAGTGGAGATGAAACAGATGTCCGACAATGACAAGTTGACCAAGAAAAAATACATGGGAGTCTGAAGATTTATGTTGAGAGCCACAACTAGGATGATTATAAAATTCCCCATAATGGCTATTAAATATACAAAAAGAAACACCGTATAATGCAATATGTGCATGCCGTGGTCATCAGAAAACCCAATGAGAAGAAATTCAGTCACAGAAGTTCTATTGAGCCTCATATTCTGTTGAATCTTTCTGCTGAAAAAAAAAAGAATTATAGATAATTAGCTGTGCGAACCATACTTAGAAAATATTATTGCTCTGTTGTATTGGAAATAATCACCTACTGCAGAATGACAAATCGGTGGGTGACGATGATGAGACAACTAAGAACCAAATCTTCATGTCTTTACTTTCTATTTTCTCTTATTAATCACTTATCTAAATGAAAGGAAATTCATCCTAACTATATTCTCAACAAAAAAGAGAATTCAATCAGTTCTTTACTCAATTCTACCTTAATTTTGCAATATGAAATGCAATTGTGGGCAAAATATTTCTTGCTCAGATACTTTCTACTTGTTATTATGCCAGCTTCTTTGTATTGTTGTGATATGCTTTTAAATCATTTCTGATATATGGTGATGCAAAGATTAGCCTTAAATAGCAGGCCAATAAACATACCAACCCAAATCAAATATCCAGTGTGAGAATTAGAACCGTATCAGGAGCAGACAACTACACATATAGTGCATGAACTGGGGACCCTCACTGAAAACCAGATGTTGCGATTGGCAATATCAAATTGGAGTATTGCTTGCTTAAAAAAACTTTATACTTTGTGGGGTTGCCTGAGTCAAAAGGCAGCCTGAATGCATACACACAAATACACACACTCTCAATATGTGAACGTTTGTAGACTGAGATGTCTGAGCAAACAGATATAATTACTGAGGATAATTTAAGAGAATTTTACTTGCCTCTGGATTTTGCTTGGAAGATAGAGTGGAAAATGGACTTTAGCATGTGCTGAAGGTGAACCTCTCCTTGGAAAATAAAACCTCTCTTCCTGCACAATAGTTTTGTTTTTCCATTGATTCTATTCTTTCAACCATTTTGTTCACGGTCTGTTCAAAGTAGAAATCCTGAGCAAATTGTGTTCTGTCTTTTTGCTGAGGGATTTTATAAAAAAGTGGGTCCTATTTTTTAAGCCAGGCAAATTAGCTTCATTGAGTGTCACTGAAGAGATATTACATGCACTGTAAATAGTCTTAAGTGCAATAGCTCTGGTGTTTAGGGAAACCAGTCCTTGAAGAATACCCCAGATCCCATGAGGAAAGGCTCAATTCAACTTTTTAAAAAAGTTGCAAAGCACCCAACTTCTCTTTTTTGTTTTTCACATAACATTTAGTCCCACATGGTTCTCCCAAACACTAACTGTCTTCAGCATCTTAGAAACTTAATGTTATACAAATTGAAGAGCATGACAAAAAGGGGGGGAAACAGGTTAGGATAAGCTGGTTTTGAAGCAATAACAATTTTTTTTACTAAAAAGACAGAAAATGTAGCACACTCAACTGAATAGCCTGTTCAGTAGGCTTGTGCACAGATTTGGGTTGCTCAGTTCCCTTCAGCCAATCCAGCTTGTTCGGCTTATTTGGATGGCTGTAATGGCAAAGGGCTCAGCCACCATGATTTTTTTTTTGCCCGAAATGGCCCACATGGCTGCCGGGTGTGGCTTCTTCCCTTCTATTCAGGAGTATGTGGTGCATGCTTCCTTAACCGAGTTCCTCAAACCCAGACTCCCTTGAAGGCAAGAAGGAAAAGGATCCCAGGAAGGGTGCTTCCTTAACCTTGTTGCTCAAACCCATACTCCCTTGAAAGGAAGAAAGTAAAGGATC
Source organism: Anolis apletophallus (assembly GCA_030556195.1). Taxonomy (NCBI): domain Eukaryota; kingdom Metazoa; phylum Chordata; class Lepidosauria; order Squamata; family Anolidae; genus Anolis; species Anolis apletophallus. Next base: position 124,153,265 of record JARBWK010000008.1, on the reverse strand, counting down.
CCAGGAACAGAAAGGGAGCCTTGTAAGTTCCCCATTGCCACCAATTGGCCAGGTCTTCCTGGATCTTTTGGCTGCCTAGCCAAAAACAGATATTTCCATTAGCTGATTTTCAGGAGACTCCTGAAAATGGATCTGGGTGCCCAACAAAATTTGGTTACCAAAAACGGATCGCTCTCCAGCTGAATTGCACAAGCAATTCAGTATAAGCTGTTTCTCCAAAGGAAAAAAAGCAGGACAGCTACTCATTGATTGTTCTCTTGAATGTAAGAATGAGTTAATTTCCATGCCAGCAGCAGAGAGAGGGTTTTGGAAATTTGTACTTTAAAACGAACTTGGTTTTTTCCAAGATTACCAGAGATCCAAGATGATGATGAAGACGATGACAATGCTTGTTTTCGGAGCAGATTGAAGAGAAAAAGGCTGAATTGCACAAGCCTACTGTTCAGTATAAGCTGTTTCTCCAAAGGAAAAAAAGCAGGACAGTTACTCATTGCTTGTTCTCTTGAATGTAAGAATGAGTTAATTTCCATGCCAGCAGCAGAGAGAGGGTTTTGGAAATTTGTACTTTAAAACGAGCTTGGTTTTTTCCAAGATCACCAGAGATCCAAGATGATGATGATGACGATGACAATGCTTGTTTTCGGAGCAGATTGAAGAGAAAAAGACTGTGTATTGCAGGTATCATGATGATACCATAAACTTGCGAAAAGCCAGGAGGTTTGGGGCCAGTAGGGATACCCTTCAAAATTTAGAAAAGATGCTCAAAACCATTACAATTATCTGGGCCTTAGGTGGAAAAGATGGAGAACAAATGTATCCAAAGTGGTCCCTATAATATTTTGGAGAAAGGGCAATCTTATCAACAGTGTATCTATCTTCTAGATGTTTACAAACACCCATTCAGAATGTTTTGTTTGTTGTTAGATAGAACCCAATAAGTTTATATCTTCTATGTCAATATTCCAGCATTGGTTGAGGACCCACAAAGCCTACATGTGTGAGAGAAATGGAGCTGCATATTCTTGCAATGCTGAAGGACCCACCAGTTATACTGGTCATCCATCTGGGTAGCAATAACCTGGGTTTAAAGAAAGGGAAAAAACTTATAATTCAGGCTATAAAGGATTTTGGAATATTCAGAATATGTGGCCAACACCTAAAATGGTTTAATCAGACCTTATTTCATTACAATGATGATCTAGAAAAATTGACATTTTTAGTATTTGGCACCTTGATGTGGCTCAGAAAGGAGTCAACAATGAGATAGGACACTCAATGCAAAATGGACAAGGTTTTTATATTCTCCGCTCTGAAACTGTTTAGGAAAGATGGAGTAAACTTATCAAATTTGGGAAATAACTTGTTTCTTGGTGATATGCAAAGGGTGTAAAATGCTCTGTGGGAGATAGAGACTCAGCAGAGTCCTGTGCCCTATCTGTGGTTAAAAAAAATGGGGGGGAGGGAGGGAGATCCCAACCAAATGTATCCTAGTATGTGCAATGATATTTTAGGTCAATATATAATGAAGACACTTTAAGAACAAGTTTAGCGTAATAGTTTGAATGCTGGACTATTATTTTGGGGGAGAATTTTGCTCTTCAGAGTGAAATGATTAAATCGAACTTTCAGTCTTAGAAGAAAGCAATGATAGACATCTTCTCAATAAATCCCACTCCCCCATGACCTTGAGAGTCTTACATAATGGCAGATAACTTGTTGCCACAAAAATGGAGACACACAGATTTCAAAGGTAGGGGAAATGTATTTTTATTGTGGACAACATCTTGAGATCATTTAGGTGTGTTTGTGTGTACGTCAAGTTAAAAAAATACAAAACTTAAGATGATAGAGGTATTGGTAGGAAATCCTCTGATACAAAAGCTGGATCCCTTAAATACATATTTTAGCCTTTTGGGGAAATATTTTCCTACTTAAGGGAAAGTTAATGTTTTTGAACACTTATCTTGAAAGGAGTGGCCTTTTCTGGTCAGCCAATAGACTTTTCAACATTAAATGTTTGACAAAGATCCTATGGACATAAAGATTCCTTTTGGTAAGAAAAACAAACATGGGGTACAAAATAATTGTTCATCATAAATACATTCAGGCCTTTAGTCCTATCAATAAAAGTAAAGCCACTGTGATATAATGGTCTGGGCACTCTATCACTCTGGAGAACAGGGTTGAAATTCCCACTCAGCCATGGAAACTTACTGGATGACCTTGGCTATATCACACTATTTCAGTCTCATAGCAAGAGAATGGCAAGCCCTTTCTGAACAAACCTTGTTTAGAAAACCTTGCAATAGATTCCTCTTAGAGTCCCCCTAATACAGAAATGGCTTGAAGATGCACACAACATTAATGGAAACTGCAAAAATAGCTAATAACTACCTCAAGTTCTCAAATGGTTAGTGTGACTGTCTGAGTACCTGTGTCATGAATGTATTATGGTGGTTCCTTTTTTGTGTGATGAACACATTTTTTCATTAATTTTTTAATGTTGTTTTTCATTTCTGAATTGCGTAAAGTGAAGATCACAGAATTCAGCATCGGTGTCAAAAGGCTATTAAGGACTGAAGCAATCTTGTCTTGAGGAAATAACTTGAAAGGTCGATCATAAATAAACATTCCTGGTACAAAATTTAAACTCATAACCAAGATCTGAGCAGCACAAGTGGAGAGAGCTTTGTGTTTTCCTTCTGCAACATGTCTTCTTATCTTTACCAAGATAACAGTGTAGGACACAAGTAAAGTGAAGAAGATTAATGTCAAGAGTAGTCCACTGTTACAAACCATAAGGATTTCTATGATGTGTGTGTCAATACATGCTAACTTAATGAGTTGTGGGACATCACAGTAAAAATGATCCAGAATATTAGATTCACAGAAGGGTAATTGAATAAGAATAATGATCTGAACAATGGAATGTGCAAAGCCTCCTAACCATGTTCCTACTACCAAACTTATACAAACTCTTGGATTCATGATCACCATGTATTGTAGTGGCTTGTAAATTGCTATATATCTGTCAACAGCCATTACAACAAGCAAAAAGACCACAGCACCCCCTGTTAAATGAAAGAAAAAAACCTGTGCCACACATCCATTGTATGAGATACTATGAGTATGGAAGAGAAGGTCCCATAACATTTTGAGTGATGTGACAGTTGATTCACTTATGTCTATGACAGCTAAATTAGCTAACATAAAGTACATGGGTGTATGGAGATTGGGTGTGATGATCACTGTAATAATAACTGTGAGATTACCCAGCCAGGTTGTGATATAGATAAAAAGGAAGAGAAAGAAGAGAAAGGACTGCATTCTGGGATTTTGTGACAGGCCCAGGAGAATAAATTCTTTCACTGTTGTGCTGCTGTTCTCCATTGTAGCATTCTCTTGGTTTCTTCGGGAAGATCTAGGGAACATTAAAATCAAGCCATCATTTTTTTCTTCAAACAATTTCACCCATGAAAATATATATCACCTATTAAAAACTATTTTGAAACTACTTAGAACATGTAGTAGAAGAAGCTGGGCACCATAAGTGACAGTTTTGGAAAATCTAAAGTACAAGGAATCTCAACTGCACTCTAACATCTGCTATCAATGGCTCAGTATTGTCAATTCTGATTGACAGCAAAGGTTTCCTAGATTTTAAAGAATTATTTTTATTTGGTCCACCTAGAGTTCTTAAGTGTTATGTGGTGAAGCTTCTATCATTATTGAAAAGTACATTTTCTACAGAAAATGTTGCTAAATCTATATTTATTTCAGCAGCAGAAATTAATGCAGTTTTCTCTTTCTCATATTATTATTGTATGCTTTATTTCTTCCTTTTGAACCCTCATATCCATGAGCTTGATAAATGCAAGTACTAGGGGGAAAGCATAATTTCAATATTCTAAAAATGTATAAAAACTATGGCAAAAAACTTTCAAGCAAACATTGATATACTTTCTATACCATAGAGTTTGATTAGGTAAGTTAAGCCATATCTAGGTTGAGTTTTTCTTCATCCAAGGAAAGCACATATGTTTCTACTTGATGAACATAACAATTATAATTAATTGTAAACAAATATAATTAACTGTAAACTAAATACCAATAATGCCACAATATATATATAGTAAATAAATGAAATAATACCGTTTGACATAGTCAGGAACAGGTTAGTATGACTGTTAGAAATCTTCATATAAATTCATTAATTTGTGCTTTTCATTCTGGATACTGATATGTTCCAATTGTTAAACTTCAACCGTGGAATTCTCAATGTCCTTTTTTCTCTGTTTAACTCTTTTATAGAGTTTGCTTAAAGTACATGGATATCTTCTTTTAAACTATGACAATATGATTAACAGAATTCATACAGAAATCTTTTTTTAAAATGATATAACTCCAGCCATGAAATACTAGAGTTGCACTTAAAATTACTGTCTTCACTGAACATTTAAGAACAGGGAAACTTTTCATTCTCTTGAATAGAGAAACAGAGTCTGATATTGCAACTGAGGAAAAATCATTTTAGTTTGTCGTTGACCAGAATATATCAGAGTTGTGGTTTTCAGATACAAATTTCAGGTAGACATCGGTGATTTTCTGAAGTTGTAATGCAAGTCATGCAAGAACAAAAATAAATTTGAAAAATGTCTACATTTGGAAAACATACATTTTAAGCAATACAAATTGTACATCTATACACAAACTGTATATACATAGTTTGGTCAATGGAAGAAAAGTATTCACATATGCATGTTGAACTATGCATGCATTCCATCCTTTTTGACAATTGCATAGAAATAAACATATATTTCCATGCAGACAAAGGTTTGCAAACCAATGTGGGTGCAAGTCAGAACAAGCTTCAAAGTGGAGTAAAAGAATCACAACAATCTTAAATTCTATGGATTTTTAAAAAATCTAAAAGTCAGCATTCATGAAGCATCTAGAAATAATGGGTTTTAATAACCTGCAAGTTCTGAGCATGGCATGGAAACTGGGAAATTGAAACACAAGAGAGATCAGTAGAAGGTTGAATGATGTTGTGGTCCATTATATGGATGGAAAACAATGTTGTTTTAACTGAGGTTATCTACAAAAATAGCTATATACTTTTATTCTACCACTGAAAAGAAACAATGAGCATCAGATTAATTTACACTCTTACCTTTTTCAGGTTATATAAAAAGTAAATGTTTTTGGCTTAAAATGCACTTAAAAACAGCACACCGACACAAGGATGTGAATTCCATAGGAGAAGCTGAAGGAGAGAATGGGACCCACAGATGATCTATCACTGTGAATAAAAATACTGGAGATAGGGGTTGGGGCAATTTAGAAATAAACAACAGCATTGTAGACAAGGAGAGGGAGTAGAAGTCAGGGTGTGTTGTACTCACCTTAACCTGGGGAGACTAACTTAGATAGAGGCAAAGGCAGAAGGATGGGAATAGGCCAACACCAAGGAGCTGGATGCTTTCTCAAGGGATTCAATCAAGACAGGAAATCATGGAGATCCACTGGAGGGGCATGATCAAATCACACTCTCTTGACTTCAGAAGAAGGTAATGATAAACATTTCCTTAAGAAAATTTACCAAGAAAAGCCCAAAATAGGTTCACCTTAGGGTCACCATAATTGGGGAACAACTTGAAGGCAACTGAGAATACACAGATTTTTAAGAGTATGGCTCTTATACAACTTCTATCTGAGTAATTATATTGTTGTTGTAAACAAGATATTGTGGATATCACTAAGGCTGGGTTGTTTGCTTTGTATGCCAAGTTAAATAAAAAACAATTTAAAATGGCAATGCAGGGAAAAATATCTCCAAAGGAATTCAACTTCCAAGCTTATGAGTCACAATTTTGCTAGACTCTTCAATCACCAGAACAGTTCTAAATAGTTTGTAGTAAATCCCATGTGCACTCAAAAGGGTATCACTGACTTACCTACTGCTTCAGTGTTGGTGAGTAGTTTTGAGAGCCTGAATTTGCATGGAGTATAAAATCACTTTCATGGGTCACAAAATCATTTACCAACACAGAACAGTAATTTAGTGAACAATGTCTTTTTTGAGTACACATGACTTCTATAACACATTGTTTAGAGCCTTCCTCCATGGCCCTGACCACACTGAGCGTAGAGGCTGAGGAGAGTCCTCCATGGATGTGCCCTTCTTCATATATCTAATAGAGTTGGTTTATGGGATAAAGAAATTAAATTAATTCGTATTCGATCTGTTCAAAAGGCTAATTATGAGCTTTACCGCACCTCGCCGGCGAACCCGGAAGTAGGCTTTGTTTTTCGATCCTGGAGGCTGGCATTTTTCGGAATTATTGTAATTAATTCTTAATTATTGTACTCACACACCTTCTCCTTGTGTCTTCTCCTGGCTCCCCCTCGGTTCCCACCTTCGTTCATCTAGCCCTGTTTGTTTTTCCCGCATTTCTACGGGGAACTGGAAGTGACGCTGCCACTACCCATTCTGGGAAGTGTAGTCCTCACGCTTCTCCTCCCTCTCCCCCCTCTCCCCCCTCTCTCTGCCATCGCTGCCGATGTTCCACAGGGCCCTGGCTCCACACCATGGAGGGAAGAGAGGCAGAGGTAGCCGAGGCACGGAGGGACTGGGAAGGGCAGGCCCCGCCCCCAAGGAGACCCAAACTTCCTGATGGATGGAGGTGCGCTGAGGCAAGCACGGGAGAATTGCAGGAGGAGAGAGAAATTGAGGGGAGGAGAGAATTGAAGGAAGAGGATGGGGAGAGAAAAAGAGAAGAAGATGGAGAGGAAAGGAAGAAGGAAGGAAAGGAGGGAGAGAGGAGGAGGGAAGGCAGAGAGAAAGAAGGGAGGATGGAGGGAGGAAGGGAGAGGAGGAGGAGAGAGAAAAAAAGATGCCCACGAGGTGAGGGGGAAGAAAATAAATGTGTATGGGGCGAGGAAGAAGGAGGGAAAGGTTTGCAGGCAGCAAGAGCAGAGGAAATAAGAGGGTCCAGTGGAGAAGGAAAGCCTACGCTTCTGCAAATGCCCCTGAGTCCTGGGAGATGGCCGTGGCATGAAGGAAAATCCCAAGATCTCCCAATTTCAAAGGTCTGTCCCCCCCCCCCCCGAGGCCCGCAGTATTCTCTATTGCTCATGACAGTTCTCTGTGCCAGTGAAGTTCAAAATGCTCTTTGATTGTAGGTGAATTGTAGGTGGGGGGTCGGGAGCAGGTGACGGTTTTGCCCTCCTTTCTGCTAGAGATCCCTGTGTACAACTGGTGGGCCACTGTGTGACACAGAATGCTGGACTAGATGGGCTGAGGCCCGATTCAGCATGGCTCTTCTTATGTTCTTATGTTCTTATGTACAACTCCCAAATGACAAAATCAACCCCCCACAACTCTAACAGTGTTCAACTTTGGGTATATTAAGTATTTGTGCCAAATTTGGTCCAGATCCAGGGTTTTTTGGGTTCAGAGTGCTTTCCAAATGTAGGTGAACTATATCTCCCCTAAATCACTGTCAATTCCTCCCAAAGCCCTCCAGTATTTTCAGTTGGTCATGCGTGTTCTGTGTGCCAATTTTGGTTCAATTCAATCACTGGTGGAGTTCCCAATGCTCTTTGATTGTAAGTGAACTATAAATCCCAGCAACTACAACTCCCAAATGTCAAGGTCTATTTTCCCCAACTCCATCTGTGTTTGGGCATATTGAGTATTCATGCCAAGTTTGGTCCTGATCCATCACTTTTTGAGTCCACAGTGCTCTCTGGATGTAGGTGATCTACAACTCCAACACTCAAGGTCAATTAACTATATGTATTACTGTGTTAGAGTGTCATTTTGTGTCATTTTGGTTGGTGGTGTGCCCCCAGATTTTTTTAATGTTAAAAGTGTGCCGCGGCTCAAAAAAGGTTGGGAAACACTGTTCTACGGTGTGAGTCTATGGTGCTTCCCCACTCAGGAGAAACACCACGCATTAGCGTTATTAATCACATTGTACTTTTTCTATAATATTGTGGGATATAGCAAACTTGGCTTCATCCAACTTGTATATTGATGTGATGCTGCTTTATAGTCTTGTGATGCTTATTTTCTATTAACATGTGTTGCTGCTTATGCTTGTTCAAATACTTGCTATATTTACTCATGTGTTGCTGCTTATATGATAGTGCTTTGAATACCTCTCAGATACCTGTATTTTGTGATGTTATTGGGTACAATTAGCCAAAATAGGCATCCCTTTGGAAGCCTACATTTTTGATAGTGATATTACTACTATACTGTTCTATGCCTTTTCATATGTATGACATTTATTTTTGATGTATTTGTGCAATACAATATACCAATATTGGCATTTACCTTTGCTTGTTTGATGTGTAACTGTCCATTCGCATACCTTCCCAGGACTAGTACCTTGTGTGCCCAGATTTGTATTTCCATAGCCTACCCTGTGTTTTTTTACTGGTCTTCAATTCCCACAATCCCTTTCTTTTGGGTCTAAGTGCCGAGGCTTCTGGGAATTGAAGTCCTTTTGCACTTTTCAGGGAGATCTTTCTGCTTCTGCCAGAGCTAGGACTCAGGAGTAGGGGGTTATCTTCTCTATACAAATATTGATCTTCAACGCTGACAAAATTACCACCTGTCAGCTGCAAAAGGCCACCCTACTCGGATCTGCACACATTACTGCCAATATATCACATAGTCTGATTTGATGTGTGCTAATCACTAATCTGATTTGATGTGTACTAATCTCCAGTGAATTGAACTCCAGAAGTGAAGGGAAATGTTTCCCCCTTGATTTGCCTGTGCTTTTAACAGTGTCAGTCCTGTTTCCCTGCTTTGGGTAATTTAAACTAATTACAAAATTCGTAATTAATAACATATCAAATAAGATTTTTTTGAAATTTTTTTGTAAGTCATTACGTTAAGCATAACCCCCCCCCCCCCATTTGATTTTAGAACCACGATTTTTTCTTGATCAACCAACCCTAATATCTAATCCACATCTGACTGGTCCTTTAAATTGTCCAGGGGGAATATCATATTTCACTGAATCTAAGGGAATATCAAATGTAAGGTGCCTCCAAGGTTTTTTTTTTAATTTTTTTTTTTAGAATTTCCTCTGACCGCACAATACCTTTTTTGTAGTTCAGTCTTTCCTGAGGGGTGATGAGAGAGTGTGAAGAAACCCAGAAATTATCTTGGCAAGATGGGCAGGCAACAGAAATAAGAACTAGCACTTAGTTCAGCCATGTGTACAGAATGGTGGAAGTTACGAGAACATTTTGGGGCTAGGGCTGCCTCCCCTCCCACTCCTCAGTTTTTGTTAAATCTCCAAACTATTAAATCTAAGGCCTCATTGAAACTAAGGCCCTGAGAGTAGAAGGAAAGAGGATACACTTTGGACTTGCCTTTGTATTATGTCACCACGCCACAAGTATTTTAGAAGATTGTTTTCTAGTGTGGTCTAGGGCTGCAAAGAGTAATCCTTTTTATTTGGTTTCCCATCTAAAAAAAGGGTTTCCTTTTTTGCTTAGGCAATTACCTTCAAAAAGCTCAGTAGGACACTTCACCATTCATAGTCTTCTGGATATTAATATATGCCTAAATTTAGGTATATGTATTTGTAACGAAATCATTATTTTTTGCAGGCTTGTTTTCTGTAAACTATTTTTTAGAAAGTTTTGTTAACAGTTAATTAAATAAAGCATCCATAAATGTAGATTTCTTTCTAGTTTATCAATACAATAGTGAATCAAAGTAGTTAGTTAACATGCAAATATGACAGAGTTATAAGTGCTAAAGACAATACTCTTCATCATCCTTCTTTCCTGTAGGAGAATTATGGTTCAGCCTGTGTTACAGTGGAATCTCCTACTTCCAGAAATCCAAAATCTGCAATACTCCACTACTCTTATCGCTATGACAGCTTTCATGGGTGGAAAGCAAAGAGGGGGGAATTGATTTATATAGAGGACTTGTAAAAAGCAGACATCAGGGGTGAGAAAAATCCAAATACATATGTTACCACAAACTTGGGAAATATTTGAATGCTATGCTTCTTATGGAATTCTCAAAGCTAGCTTCATGAAGGAGAGTGTTAACTCGGCAAAATATTCCTCCCAGAAAAAATTGGCAGAACCTTCAATGTTTGCTTTTGATTGTGGGACCTACAAGTGGAGAAAAGGAACACATCTGAGGCATGCCAAGAAACACATATGCTGAGTCTTTCAGACCTCTATCATCTTAAGTTGGCTTTTCCTGACTCCAGACACAGACCAGGGCATCTTGGGCTGCGGTGTTGACCATAATTCACTGGAAGATGACTTTAGAGAACCCCTTCCTACATGTACTCTCATAACAATTGGAACTACCAGCGAATATTTATCATTGTAGCCCTAGCTCACCCCAAAACTGCAGAAATAAGACAAAAAGGGGTGCTTGAAAAAGCTTGAAAGTTATGCAAATTGAAATACAGAATTAGCCATAGCCTTTTCAAAAGGCTTTTCACCTTATGAACTTTCAACAACACTTATTTTGAATGGATAGTAATATATCATCTTGTGTAGGTTCAGGGTTATACATGGTCCCTTAACCAGAAGAGCAAGCATCGTTTTCTGTACACATCTCATTTGTGCTAAGAATTGAAAGACAGACTATTCTTGCTAACCTAAGTAGTCAGTTTTTCTCATAGTACAACCCTACATTTTTAGAAACAATGATGCACTTTAAACTGAGCAATTTAAAACTTAGGTTTTGCTTTATTTTATTAAATGAATTGTTTTAATGTGTTTCTATATGATTTGGTTATGATTTTATTGACTAGTTGAAAGTCTTTATAAGACTTCTGGGAATTTTACTTGTGTAGGAAAGCTCTTGAGGTAGAAATTCTCAAAGGTACATTAACATTTATTTTAAAATGAAATGTGAAATCAATGCACAATACACGGCAAATGTAAGGACATGAAAGAAGATAGGTCCCTTTACAGGTAAGGTGAGGAATGTTTTATGACTGGACCATACTTGTATTTCAGGCTAAAGCAATGGCTCATATGAATAAACTACTGTAATAATGCTTACCCTTGTTACATTATATATTTTTCCTTTTTAAAGAAAATTATAAATTAAATACGGTTCACTTTCCTCTACGATATGCAGAGTTTTCATTTACACATATTTTAGTGGTAACTATTGAGATAATTTTATTTATGTTTGTCTGTCTGTCCTTTGAAATGTATGAGATTTAAGACAAGATTTTCTTGTCTCACAGTCCCATTACATGAGAATGTAAACCACTCTTGGTAGTTTTTCCCATTGAATTCAGTGGGGCATTTCTGCATATGCTATATAGTATTGTGTTGCCCGTCTGGATCCAACACTACTTTTTAATTGCTTCCCTCCTGTCTCCCAGCCTTATCAATAAGCAATGCCAGCAGAACAATGGAGCGATGGGATTAATGTGCAAAATTCTGCAGAATAACATGTTCTAAATTAAAAATAGATGCATATGTAAACTGCCCTTACATATGCATGTGTCATGAATTGAATTCTGTCAAACTGCTCAAAATACACTTTTTTTGAGGTAAGGGCAGGGGCATGTACAGAACTGGTGATATTCAATACATGTTTCATAAATTATGTGACAAAGTGTAAAGACCTGGGTGTTAGGTTCAGATTGTGTGCAGTCATCACAGAATAGTACACCAAGCATGCCACATTATGGGTGTGACTATATAAAGCACCTTCCCTTGCCTCATCATGGTATGCTTTTGGACAGAAAGCTTCCATCATGCTAGGTTATTTGCCATACTGGTTGGAGTTGTTGCGAACTGTAGTTCAAACATCTTGCAAAGGCTTATGATATTACCCTGAAACTAAGATTGCAGTAAGTCTTGAGGAAAGAGACCCAAACAGCCACAATGACTAAATGTCTCTAGCAACTTCTGTAGAATCTTCTTCCAAATTGATCTCAACTCTCATGCAAAGTTGCAAAATATGAAGTATTGAACTGTGTATTATGTTCTTTCATGTATTTACAGAAAAGTAAAAAATGATGGTGTGGCTTTGGTATATTCCTGCAGCGCCAAGAGACACTGGCAAAACTTAGTGCACTAAATCTAACTTAGACTACTATTATGTATGAACTCATAAAAATAAATATTTTTAAGCAGACTTTTTGTGGCAAAATTACAGCAAACCTTTAATTGATAATAGCATGCAGAACCCGTAGCATAGGATTTACTGAGTATCTGCTAATTTTGATGCTACTTTGATGTACTGTATCTTTTTCCTACAGACAAAAAAAATCTGGCAGCTGGTTGGGGATTAGACATGGAGGCACATAACCAAACAGTACTTTCAGAGTTCATCATTCTTGGCTTTCAAGATCTTCAGGAGCTACGCCTCTTACTCTTCAGTGGATTCTTGACCATTTATTTATCTTTTTTTTGTTAAATATATCTATTGGGGTTTTTCCTGAACAATAAAAGTGGGAGAACAAATCCAGGGATAGGACAGTAGGAAAGATAGAGAGAGAGGGGGGCAGGGGGGGAAAGTGTCCTGAGTAATGCGGGAAGGGGCACAAGGGGGGGGGGGTAATAAACCAGGTTGGGTACTCTGTAGTGGGTAGGTGAAGTTTGCTGTGTGTAGTCTTTGGATAGGAGGGGAGGGAGTCAATATGTGTCCCTTCTTCCGTGCTACCTGCCATGCGCTTCTGAGTATCTATAATCCTTCTTCCACTGACCATGATCTCGGACCGCATGCTGTGTCAGGTTTGGCTGGCGATGTCGCTCTTGGTTGTCCCTCACCCATCGTTGCTCCAGGTCAGTAGGAAGTCCTTGACAGGCGACCAGTCTGTTCGTTTGGGCGGATGCCCGCCCTCTTCATTCAGAAGAAAGGTGAGCTTGTCCATACTCATGATTTCCCCTATTTTGATCAGCCAGTCCTCAGCGGTAGGGGTCTCTGCGGTCTTCCATTTCCGTGCATACACTATCCTCGCTGCCGTCGATAGGTATGTGAAAAGTCTCTCTGCGTTCTCCTCTGGCAGGTCTTCATCTGTCGTCAGGCCCAGCAAATATGCTTCTGGTTTAAGTTCAATGGGGCAGCCCAGGATTTTTTGCGTCGCCACGTGAATCCTCTTCCAGAAGTTCACTGCACTCTGACACGTCCACCACATATGATAGAAAGTGCCCGTCTGGGAGCCACACTTCCAGCATTTATTTTGTATTTCTCCATACATGAGACCCAGCTTGTATGGCGTCATATACCAGCGGTTAAACATCTTATGCCAATTTTCCTTGAGCTCCATCGCATATGTATATTTTAATCTCTTCCTCCACACCTTTTCCCATTCGTGGAGCGTGATTGGCCGGCCGATGTTGTTGGCCCATTTAATCATGCAGTCCTTCACCACTTCTGTTTCGGTGGACCACTCTAACAGCTTGGAGTACAGTTTCGTAATTTGCTTTTTGCGGGACTTTAATAGGGATCCCCAAAGAGCGTCTTTCTCCTCAAAGCCTACCAGTTCGTCCTGTTTGAAGCGCTCCCTAATTTGATGGAGATGTAACCACGTCAATTTGTTGAAGTTGGCCGTGATCTGTTCCGGTGGCTTTAGGCGTCTCTTCCCCCTGACGGTGGTGGTGAGATCTGTGTAGGTGGGCCATACCTTCTCTCCCTGGAGCCATTTCTGGTTCGCTTCCAGGTGGGAGACCCAATGTGTTGTGTAGCGGTAGAACCTTCTTTTATATTTCTGCCATACTCTCATTAAGGCTGCTCTGAGTGGATGTTTCCTGAGGCACTTCCCCTCTTTCGAGGCAGCATACCATAAGAAGTTGTGCCAGCCCGATTGGAGATCGAAGCCCTCCAACGCCAGCAGTTCGTCCCTTTTTTGGTCCATCCAGTCTGTCAGGAAGGACAGGCTGCAGGCCTCGAAGTAGAGCTTCAAGTCCGGAAGGCCCAGGCCCCCCCTTCCTTTGTTGTCTATCAACGTGGAATATTTGATCCTCGCTTTGTTTCCTTGCCATACGAATCTCAAGATGCCACTTTTCCAGATGTCAAATGTTCGGTTTGTCCGTATGACAGGGATGTTCTGGAATAGGTAGAGCAGTCTCGGGAGTACATTCATTTTAACTGCCGCTATTCTCCCCATGAGGGATAGTCCTGCCTGTTTCCAGCCATCCAAATCTGCCTGTACCTTCGCCCATAGAGTCTCGTAGTTGTTTTTTATCAGCAGGGAATTTTGGGCTGCCAGGTGTATCCCCAAGTACTTGATGGATTTTGCGACTTGGATGCCTGTCTGCTCTTCCAACCTCTCTTGTCGGGCTTTGGACATGTTCTTCGTCAAGATTTTCGTCTTGGTCTTATTAATCTTCAGCCCTGCTAGCCTGCCGAATTCCTCTATGTCTGCTAGCCAGGCCTGTAGGTTGGTCACCGGCTCCTCCACAAAGCAAATCAAATCGTCCGCAAAGGCCCTGACTTTGAACTCATGTTGCCCCACCTTCGGACTGCGCAGCTGCTGGTTTGCTTTGAGCTTTCTCAACAGCACTTCTATCGAGAGCACGAAGATCAGGGGTGATAGAGGGCAACCCTGCCTCGTTCCTTTGTAGATGTCAAACTTCTCTGTTGGATGCCCGTTGATCCATATATTCGCTTTCTGTCCTTGGTAAATTGCTCCGATAGCTTTCATAAACGGTTCGCCCAATCCCAGTTCCGCCATCAGAAGCCGGAAGAATCTCCAATTTAGACGGTCAAAAGCCTTTTCAGCATCCAGGGCGAGAAAGGCCACCTCTTTTTTGGGATGTGCCTCGTAGAACTCCAGAAGATCCAAGACCACTCTCACATTGTCTCTGGTCTGCCTACCTGGCAAGAACCCGTTCTGTTCCGGGCCCACCCACTCACTCAACCAGGATTTCAGTCTTTCTGCGAGAATGTTTGTGAAGATCTTATAATCACTATTGAGGAGGGAGATGGGCCTGTAGTTAGCTACATTCGTAGCATCTGATCCCTCCTTGTGTATTAATGTGATGTTGGCCTCTCTCCACGATTCCGGAATCACCCCCTCAGTCAGCGCTCTATTGAAGATCTTTCGCAGAAAAGGGGTCGTTTCATTAACTAGCACCTTATAGAATTTTGCGGTCAGCCCATCCGGACCTGGTGCCTTATTGGCCCCCAGACTCTGGACCGCCTTCCTGACTTCCTCTTCCGAGATTTCCGCATTGAGTGAGAGGTTGTGGTGATCCGGAACTCTTCCTAAGTTCTGCTTCCTCAGATAGCATATTATATCTTCCTTTTCCACCTGATCTCTGGAGTAGAGGTTAGCGAAGAAGCCTTGGAATTCTCTCGCTATATCTTCATCCCTTGAGGATAACTTGTCGCCACATCTAATCTTGGTGATAAATCCCGCTTGACGCTTCTTTCTTATCCTCCTCGCTAGCCATTGCCCTGGTTTGTTGGCATTTTGGAAAGCCTTTTGCTTCAAAAACTTCAGTTCTTTGGACATCTGTTCCAGCTCTAAGTGGTGTTTCTGTTGTTTCAAAACCTCTAAGTTGTGGACCAACTCCCGGTTCCTTGGGGACGCCTTCAGTTTATCTTCTTCCACCTGGATCTTCCCCTGTAGGTTTTTCATCTCTTCCCTGCGGACTCTGTTGTTACGTGCATTGTGCTGAATGAGATGGCCTCTCAGCACCGCCTTGTAAGCATCCCAGACGGTTTCTGGCAGAGTTTCTAGTATATCATTGTGCCTGAAGTAGTCAACTGTCACTGCTCTATATCGCTTGATGTCCTCTTCTCTCTTCAGGAGGTTATTGTTTAACCTCCATCTTCTCGTAGGGGGCTTGTGGTTTATCAGCATCTCCAGTGGGCAATGGTCGGATATGTCCCTTGGAAGTATGGTGATCCGAGAGACCTCTGTGACCAGGGAGTTGGAGACCCAGATCATGTCGATCCTCGACCAGCTCCGGTGTCTGTGGGAGTAGAACGTGTAATCTCTCTCCCTCCAATTGATGGCGCGCCAGACGTCCTGGAGTCCCATGTTGTCTCTAAGTTGTAGGAACACCCTCGGGAGTGTGCCTCTTGTGGTCGAGTTCGGGCCTGAGGATATATTCATTTCCAAAGATCTATCCAGTCGTGCTTCCGTCACTCCATTAAAGTCTCCCATTAAAATCAGGTTGTCAAATCGTAGCACTTCAATGTGGTTCTGTAGTTCTTTTACAAATTGCGACTTGGGACCAGTTGGTGCATATATACTACAAAATAATAACTTTTGGAGGCCCACCGTGACCAGCACTCCTACCATTCTGCCCTCTTCGTCATTGAAGGCTAACTCCGCTGGGTACTTGTCAGCCACATAGATGGTCACTCCATTCCGTTTTTTCTCACTTAACGAGTGGAAGAGGGCACCGATGCGGTTGTTTTCCAGGTGCTGCGCATGTGATTTCTTGATGTGCACCTCCTGAAGTGCAACCACATCATATCTCTTCTTCCGCAGGGAGTTAAATAGCCGTTTCCGTTTGGGGGCCGAGTTCAGTCCATTGATGTTGTTCGAGAAGCAAGAGATCTGAGCGTGGAGTTCACTCATCTTGCATCTCTATTGTGTGGTCCGGCTCGCCGCGTCCTGTCTCCGTAGCTCGTGGATTGTCCTCTTTACCTTTGCCCTGTGAGTCTCGTCTGGTTGGGGGTAGCTCCTGATCTGGGGAGCTGAAGCGTCTTTTCTTCGATGCGTCGCTGTGGGTGGGCTGGGTCAGCGTCCTTTGTCGTCGGTCGGTTTTCAGTTTGTCCATGAAGGCTTTGGCCTTGTCGACGGAGGTCAGCCAGAATCTCTGACCCTCGTGCGTGACCATCACCCCCTCTGATTTCTCCCATCTGAAACGGATTCCTCTGTTTTTTAACTCCTCCGTCAGGAAGTGGTAGTTCTTTCTTTTACTGACCGACGACACTGTAAACTCCTTCAGAATGGTCACTCTGCTTCCCTTATAGATCGAGTCCACTGATTTCTTTTCTCTCAGGATCTCATCTCTGATCCTTCGTCTTTCGAAGCGCACCACCACGTCTCGTGGCGTCTTGTTCTTCTTGGAATACGCCGTATTGACCCGGAACGCCCTGCCGATCTCTTGCGTTGTTTCAGCCATATCTTTCTTTAAGATGGTAGCCGTCAAGCTGCCCACTACGTTCAGCAGGTCCTCATTGGGTTCTTCCATCACGTTCCTGAATCGCAACCACGTTTCCAGCTCATTCTGCTCCAGCCTTTCCTGGAGCTGTTCCAGTCGTACACTTTTGTTTTCCACTTTTTCCAATCTGGCTTTCATTTGGTCCTGAGCGACCGCAAGTTTCTCTTCGCCGTGCTTTATCTCCCCAATTTAAATCGTGTATGCGCGACAGCTCCTTGGAGAGGTCCGACTTGATGCTCTGTAACTGGTCCTGGACCGACCTGTGTTGAGATTCTTGCCTGATAGCCATCTGTTCCATCTGTTTCTGGGCTTGTTCCTGCCTTTCGGCTATCCGTTGTACCTCCCTCAGGATATCTTTGAGGGTAGTCTCTTCCGTCAAGGTCTGCTTCTTAGTTGCTCCAGTGGTGAGCTTGGTTACTCTTGAGTTGGCCATGTCTGGGTGTTTAGGGTCCCCCTTGGCTCGTTTCTCGTGTGCGTAAGGGGCACGGCCGTACCCTTGTAGCAACCCTCTCTCTTTGTTCTTGTTCCGTATGTCGGGAGGTGGGGGGTTGCCTGGATGCCCTGGCGGTGGGGGGTTTGCCCTGGCCCTCAGCCCTATGAGCCGGGTCTCTTGTTTCTGTCACCCTTTCTCCGTGAGGGGTGTGGTGTATAGGAAGAGGCCACCCCCTCCTGTCGTTGTATCACCAGATTGGTGTTTCTAGCAGAGGTGGTGTCAGAGGAGAGTGATGCCCAGTCAAGGTTTTAAAAGATTTGGCCTTGGAGTGATGAAACAATTGCAGTTACAGTTATATCTCTCCTACTCGCCCATTCCGCCTCCGACGTAGAAGAGAGGGGGAAGGACACCACAAAAGCGAAGAAGAAAAAGAAAACAAGAAACCAACCCAAGTTTTGCAGCACCAGAAATAGCTGTGTGCATTGAATCATTCACAGAGCCCTGTCAGCATATATTTAAGTCTTCCCTGTGTCCAACTTTTCGTCCTGTGCCCTCTTCCTGAACTTTTTCCCAATCCAAAATGGCGTTCCCGCCAAAAGGGGCTTCTTCTTCCTTTGTCTTTTTACTGGCTAGCCCCTGGCCGCCATTTTATATCCCCTGAGGGGATCTGAACAAGCTCTATTTGCCTCTTTTGCCTGCACTTGAGGGGCAGTCTGACCTTCTCCTTGTTGGTCCCGATCCCTGCTTGGAGGACGTATGGGGGGGGGGAGGCGCTCCCGGAGCCGCCCGGCTCCCTGGGGCTGCGGGAGCGCGCCGTTCCCTCTCCGCTGTTGTGAGTCTTCTCCTGCCGTCCCCTTCCTTTCCTCGCCTCTTCTTACTCTTCTCCTCTCCTGCCCACGGCTTGACAGTTGGGGGGGGGAGGGGGGGCGGACTGGGCTGACCGTTAAGGCGGCTCTCCGCCCGCTTCCCGAATCTCGGCCCGTTCTTCGCTGCGGCGGCGCTCCGGGCTCGCGCGACCCCTCCCTCTTGAGGAGGGGGGGGTCTCTGGAGCCAGCGGGGCCTGCCGGGCAGCCTCACGCTCCCGCTGGGCACCTCTGTGTCCGCGGGGGGGGGGGCGAAGCTCGCCCTCCGGCCGAAGAAGCGGGAGGCGCTCTGGGAGCCTTCAGAGCGCCCGACCGGTCGCCCTCGTCGTCCGACCGGAAGTCTGGCGGTTATGGCCTTTGATCGATATGTTGCTATTTGCAAACCTTTGCATTATCCACTGGTTATCAGAAGAACATTTTGCCTTCAGCTAGCTACGATATGTTGGGCTGGTGGTTTCATCAACTCTGCAATACACACATGTTTTGCCTTCAGGTTACCCTTCTGTGATGACAACCGCCTTGATGCTTTCTACTGTGACATCCCTCCTTTGCTAAAGCTCTCCTGTGGAGACATTACCCTCAATCAAAGGCTTTTGCTATTCATTGGCCTGATCATAGCTTGGACACCCCTTTTCTGTATTCTTCTGTCATATGCTTGCATCATTTCAACTGTCATGAAAATACGCTCCACAGAAGGGAGACAAAAAGCTTTCTCCACCTGCTCTTCTCATCTCACTGTGGTTCTCTTATATTATGGCAGTTGCATTTTCACCTATTTAAGACCCATTTCTTCTCAGTCATCAGTGAATGTGAAGTTGATCCCACTAATGTATAGTATCTTGACACCATTGTTAAATCCAGTCATATATACCTTGCGCAACAAGGATGTGAAAAAAACTCTCCAAAGCACAATGGGAAAGATTTGAGTTTGTACCATGTAAGATTTATTATACAAGGTCATTAAAATCCTTATATGTTAAGAATCTTAATAAACATCTTATAAAATTAACATTGGATTGTTGCATAGGGAAAAATTATTAAATCAAACAAGAAAATAAAAAATGTGACACATTTCTTAAAATAAATACAAATGTTCATTTGTGGGAGGAGCAGCATACAAAAAAGAAATGTGTCAATGTGGTTTCATAGTGATTTATCTTTATGAATTTGCTGTTATTGTGTGTAGCAACCCAGCCTCCATTCCAGCCGGGGGGGCAGGGGCCCGCCCCGCAGGCACCTGCTCCGCAGAGGCCCACTCCGGGGGTGCCAATTGCTTTAGACCCAGTTGCTATAGATTCAGGAGATGAGGATGACGGAGCTTGGGGGCCTGCATCTACTACTGACAGTTTGCAGTGGGGTGATTCTTGGTCCGAGGCCTATTCGGATGGGGAAGGTCAGGATGACACTGATTCAGATAGTTATGAAATGCCAGGTGGTTACAGGTCACAAGAAAGGATCTGGGAACGAGTGGAGGATGATTCCATGGAGACCGGAGGGGAGGAAGGTTCCCAGAGAGATAGCAGTGCAGCTGCCGATTTGCCTGGGGAATGTTTTGACCGTAGACGAAGCTTTGAGGCCCATCGCAGGGAATGGAAACGAAACTTAGAGAGGCGTTGGGTTCCCAAAGGGGGAGATTAAATATCTGTTCCTGGGAACTATTCCTCCGTTGATCGGCCACTTCTGATCTGAAGGAAGTGAAGCGATCGTTCCTGGACCCTTGGTTGGGCTGCCTTGCCAAGTTCCATGCCACGGACCTTGTTCTGCCTTGTTTTGCTACCACGGATTACCCTGTCTTTGGATCCCATGATTATTGCTTGTTGAACTTCATGTGCTTTCACTTTGGAGTTTTTGACAAACCCTAATTGGACAATTTACCTTTTCCACCTGTTCTTTATTTCTTAATAAATAGTTAATTGATTACTGTCTCTGTGTGTGTACTTAAGGGGCTGGGCCAGGACCCTGCATCGTGACATTGTGCATTATCAATATGATTCTTTCCCAAATTTCTTCTTCAAGGAAGTATTTTAGCATTTTTTTCCATACAAGGTGAGAATGTTTTCAAAAACTGCACAGCATTTGAAGATTTTTCAAAATCCAAGTTTTCTGTGCAAAATTCACCTGTGTATTGATTTGTGCATGAAGCAATATTTCTGTGCAAAAATAATATTTAAGCATAAAATAAGCAAAAAATAACCATGGCAGATTTTGCCTAGAATGTGTGCCTTGCACTCCAAAGTATCTCTTCCTTCCAAGACTCCACTCATCAGAATATCGTACCGTAGAGATTGCAAATGGTCCTGCTGTTAAACTAAAAATAAATATAAATGACTGCCTTATTACTGCAGGATAAAACTTGCTATCCAGTGCAACCCGTATAAATATAAAATAAACTGAATCTACAAAGGTGTCTAAAGAGAAGGCAGCAAAGCAATAAACCCTTTCCCTGCAATAAAGATAGCACGTGTCCACCACAAAAGGGGAGCCTACATGATTCTCCACACCTTCCTTTTCAGCAAAACGTGAAATTTCTTGCCTCCCCATGCTCTGCCTCTCACTGTTTGCCATTATTTGCCACAATTTTTTCATTTTGCCATTTTCCCCTGGCAGGGATTGAACTCATGGACTTCTGTTTATTAGGCCAGCGCATTCTCCCTGAGTCACGCTAGCCCTGTAGTAAAATCAAGTCAGAACTTATACTTCAGTGGGAAGCCAGTTCTTATTTTTCCTGTAGTGGGGTCCGTCTAGCCCCAATTCTCCCAAAACTTGAAGACATGCCTTCTTTCATCCATCCCTTTAGAGTCCCCTAGGAAGGCTGCACTGGGGAGTCTGGCTTGCTAAGGTACTTTGGGAAACTATATCTCTCATGTATATAAAATTTCCTCAAAAGCATCACATGTCTTCTGTTGTCTCATTATCTTGTGCTCCTGAGACCCCATTCCCTTCTTTTTTTCTGTAATAGATTTTTATTGCAGTTTTTTCAGTGACATTGACACAAGATGGTATGTTGTCAAATGGGGAAAAAGTGGGAGAGGAGGGGTCGGGGTAAGGGGGGTGTGAGGGTGGGGGTAATGGATAAGCAAGGAAAGAGGGATGTTAAAAAGACTTCCCAACAGTATCTCAGGAAAAGTGTTCTTTTGTTTACATTGAATGTTCATTGATTATACAGTTTCCTTAATAATCACAGTAATGTAACGATGAGGAGGGAGGGGTGAGGACAGAGGGGGGGGGATTGCATTGTTTCTTCTTTGTACATTAAACATCATCTATATTAATCACAAACTGTCTTCCCTTATTTTGCATGTAGCTTTGGAAGGTGGACCAGTCGGTTCTTTTTCTGTCTCCGCATAGTTTTTGAGATAAAATGTCCATTTGTATAAAGTCCATTATCTTCATCGTCCATTCCTCTATGTCCGGAACGCCGTTTTGTTTCCATTTTCTGGCTAGTGTCACTCGGGCACAAGTGCTGAGGAGGAAGAGCATCTTATCCTGGTTTTTTGTTAGTGTGGGTCCAGTGAGACCAAGGAGATAAATTTTTGGGTCAATTTTGAATTTTGCCTTAATAATTTTTTGTGTTTCCCTGTGGATTGATTTCCAATATCTTGCAACTTTTTTACACTCCCACCATTGGTGTATGTATGTGCCTAATTCCTTGCTGCATTTCCAGCATTTGCTGGAGATGCCTTTATTAAACTTAGCGAGCTTGTGTGGGCTGAGGTGCCATCTATAATGCATTTTGAGCCAGTTTTCTTTGACATCAGTTGCGGTTGTGTATTTAAGTTTTTTATTCCAGACTTCCTCCCATTGATTTAGGAGTATCGTCTGTTTGAGGTCCCTTGCCCACCTAATTTGGCAGTCCTTAACCTGTTCTTCTGCAGTGAACCATTTAAGCAGGAATTTGTACGCCAAGCTTATGCCCTTTTTCTGTATCTTAATCATTTGGTCCCAGAAGCTGTTCTTTTCTAGAAAGCCTATTTTGGAATCCTCTTTGAATATTTGGTGTGCTTGGTGGTATTGAAACCAACTGATATTGAGATTAATTTCTTTTATCTCCTCCATAGATTTAATATGCCATTTGTCATTGGAGTCTTTTTTTAGTATTTGCCTATACGTTAGCCATCCTTCCGTGGCTAGCTCTTTCTTATGTAGAGCCTCCATTGGGGATATCCACAGCGGGGTTTTGGAGAATAGTGTGTATCTATATTTTTCCCAGGTCTTGTATAAGGCTGCCCTGATAATATGATGGCTGAAGTTTTTTTCCACATGTTTCTTTTTGTACCAAAGGTACCCATGCCATCCCCATTCCCTTCCCTTTGGTGAGAAACCGTGTTCTTGCTCCCAATGAAGAGGGTCAGTCTAGATGTCCCTTGATGGGGTCTTCTCTGTATATGATTTCTGTTCTCCCCCAAATTAACACAGTTTGAGCCACACAAAGTTTTTGGAGTAGAACAACTACTTTTGAAGTAAAGACCACACAAAGAAACAGGAAAAACACTTTCAAAGTTCAAACCAGGAACATATTTTCTTTATTATTTTAAAAAAATACTTTTTAAAAAACATTGAAAAATTTTCCTTGGCAGAGGAGGGGATCGAATTCACGGACTTCTGTTTATTAGGTCAGTGCACTCTCCCTGAGCCATTCTAGCCATGTAGTAAAACCAAGTCAGAACTTGTATTTAAGCTGGGTCAGTCTATAAAAACTTTTTATAAAAACTTTGAAAATTTGCCAAAAATCCATGGATAAGTCGAAAGTTATGAAATTTGGTGAGCTAGTAGTGATCCATGTGTTCTACCACTGTAGCAAGTTTCATCACAATTGGTCTAAAAATGAGGGAGGGACAATCACCTGAAGTTTCCCCAGTGCCAGTGCTGTTTCTTTCCTACTGCGCATGTGTGTCTGCCATTAATAAAGCAATTCTGAAATTTTCAAAATTTCCAACTTTTTTCCAGAAAATTTTGGAAATCATTTCAAAATCAAATCGCCAGTGCCCCCTACATCCGAAATGAGTTTTGAAACATTTTTTAAAGGATCAAACACGCCTAGTATCTACAATGCATTCTGTGAAGCCATTTTTTGTCTTGGGATTGGGGATATATGGGGATCTTCTGAATTATATTAAGGGGCTTTCCTGTTACTTTTTAATGCATTGCTTACCCTTAAATTAATGCTACCATCACAGTTAAGAAGTTGCATTAAATCATCAATATAGATGAGCCCTTAATTTCCCAGAATGCAATTCAGCTTATCTCCCTGCTAATTGTGGATAAGATTGCAATGAACCCTATAAATGTGCCCTAAGGTATTGATGTGGAAATAAGTATCTGAGCCTCAAGATTCTGAGGTAAACTGGTTCCCATTGCAAGAAATGGCACTTTAAGCCACAGTCACACAAATTAATGCACACACACACATACAGAAATCAATGTCAGCATAGAAAAAGAGAGATGTGTGTATTCAAAATAAATACGATTAAGTACAATGGTCTTTATTTGAATGTTAAGTGAAGATAGGATGCTAAACCTCCCTATGCAGAAGTAGTAAGAAGTAAGTCCATGAAGTCTTCTTGGAGCTAACAATGTAATCATAAGTAGAGGTAGGTCTTTAGTTCCACAAACTTGCTCCTGTAAATCTGCAGGATTCTCCTTGTAGAACTGTGGCATTAAAGTTTGGAAAAAAGCTATGGTACAATATCTGGATTTGGGGGACTGGCTGGCTTGTGTCTCATAGGACATCAGACAAAGAATGGTCTCCATTTCTACATACTTAAAAGATAAAATCCCATGGATCCCATCAAATGATGCACAACCTGCTCTATTGTTTGCTCATGAGATTCTGTTTCTGCAGCCTATAAGGCAATAGTCACCTCACAACCTCTGAGGATGCCTGCCTTAGATGTGGGCAAAACATCAGGAGAGAATGTTTCTGGAACATGGCCATACAGCCTGTAAAACTCACAGCAACCCAGTGATTCCGGTCATGGAAGCCTTCAACAACACAAATAGACAACTCCTCCCATTTTATTGTCCATGGAATGCCCACATCTCAAGGGTTTTGTTTTTTTTTTAAAGTGTAATTGCAGAATTTCAAAGGTTTGGAATTGCAGTTACATGAGGATAAATGTTTAACTAGAAATGCGTAGAGGTGTACTGTATTCTATGCAATGGAGGAGTAATTTCTCTGCCTTCTTTCAAGAAAGAATGCTATGGAACAAGACAGAAAAAGGACACTATTATCTGCTTTCCCCTTGATGTGATGAGATTCTTAAGGTCTCAAACATTTACAAATTCAATTAAATTTACATGTACTACCTAGTGCAAAAACCACAATCAATGTCCATCTCTTTTTCAAATCAACCTGGGGGTTGGGGGGGGGGATTCTCACCCAACAATGCAGGCAGCAGAATGT
>JARBWK010000008.1:124090830-124128318 GCA_030556195.1 Anolis apletophallus | reverse complement strand
CCTCCTCCTCCTCCTCCTCTCCCTCTCCTCTCCCTCCTCTATTTTTCCCAGGGCCTGCTTCTAACAAGCGGCCAGGCAGGCAGGGTCTGGCAAGAACTTTCTCCGCGACCGCGATCTTCCCGTTCCTCCCTGCTGCTGCGAAAATAAACCGCAATGAACTTGGCCGCGTGGAGCGGGTATTTAAAGGGTCTTGACCCCGCCCTCCAAGTGTTTGTTTGCCTCTGATTGGCTTAAGGGAAGGTGGAGTGATGGTGGGGTGATGGTACCACCTGGTACCCATCACCCAATGACAAAACACGCTTAAAAAGGGCAACGGTTATACGAATGCTTTACGCCCAGATACAAAAATGGCGCCGCGAAGTGCCGTAAAAGGAAGTCCACTTCCGGGTTCACGACAGCGATCCGTAAAACAACAAAAGTCCCATTAATTACGGATTTCTAACGAATCAATTAGATTTCCGTTTCAATTTTAGCATGCCTAGCATGTATTTTCTATACTTCTATATTATCCTTATATAAAATGTAAAGTATTTCTTCTTCTTTATGGGAGTGATGAAATATTCTTCATCAGCATTTTGTAAGATGATTTGGATAGTTTTTTCAATAAATGTATAATATAGGACGTTCTTACATGACATAAATATGACATAAATATGTATTTATCAATTTGTTAACAATAGTGAACAATTTAATAAATAAGGATTTACTTTTTAATAAATGTAATTTTGCTCAGAAAAACCACTCTTCTGCTCCACTTTATTTACCAAAACTATTATATTCCTAATGATAGTATACTGGGGGCTTTTCCACACAGCCCTATGTCCTAGAATATCAAGGCAGAAAATCCCACATTATCTGAGTGTGGACTCAGATAACCCAGTTCAAAGCTGATATTGTGGGATTTTCTGCCTTGATTATTCTGGGATATAGGGCTGTATGGAAGGGCCCTGGATCAGGCCTAGATGACATCATACCTATAGTAGTTCTACTAAAATAAATACGTCAAATTAGTCATACCTAACTTTTTTACATTGACTTTAATAGACTTACTTAGCATCAAGATATAATACAACAAACAACAAGGCAACAGTCTTACACTATATTTCTTGTGGACAAAGATTTCTGAATAAACATGAATACACTCAAGCTTTCAAAATCTAAAATACAATATACCCTAGTGAATGAAATGTGTTAATTTTAGATAATAATAATAATCATCATCATCATCATCATCATCTTTATTTATACCGCACCACCAACTCCCGGAGAGACTCGGGGTGGCTCAGAAAGCACACAAGGTGCAATATGCAAAATACTAAAGATGCAATGACAATAACACAGAAGCAATATCAACCAATGTAAACATCATAAACCTCCTGGTTAAGATCAATAAAATGCAGCAATAGCTGCAGATATAAAACAACTACATTCGATATCAGTCTATTAAAGTGCACTATGAAATAATCTCTAGTTGTATTATTTTTTCTTGCCATTGTATTTTCATGTATATGTTCTTCTTTTAGCACACCCCAGTTTTCTCTATGAGACTAAATAATTACTTCAGCCCTTCAAGGTTTCTACAGAAAACTTTTCTAATGGCCTTTTTGACCTCCTTGTTCCGGAGGCTGTATATAATGGGATTTAAGAGTGGAGTGACCAGGCAGTAGAACACAGCAACTAATTTATCCATGTTGAAGGAGAGGTTTCTGGTTGGTCTTACATATATGAACATCATTGTCCCATAGAAAATACAAACCACTGTCAAATGGGAAGCAAAGGTAGAGAAAGCCTTTTTCCGTCCATTTGAAGAATGAATGCCCAGAACAGTGATCAGAATTGCAGCATAGGAAATCACTGTTAGTGTGAATGAGCCAACAAGAATAAATGTACATATGAAAAAGCTCAACATCTCATTGAGTTGAGTCCTATTACAAACCAGTCTCAGCAAAGGTAAGATGTCACAGAAGAAGTGATCTACCACATTGCTTCCACAATAATTGAGCTGAGATATGAGAATTACTGGTACTAATGGTAATACCAATCCAATGACCCAAGACCAGACAGCAAGCTGACCGTAGACAAAGCTACTCATAATGATGCTATATCTTAGAGGAGAACGGATAGCCACATATCTGTCATATGCCATAGCAGCCAAAAGAAGGCACTCGATTCCACCAAGAGCATGAAAGAAATATATTTGGACAAGACAACTGGTGAAGGATACAACATTGTGTTCTTGGGCAAGATTAGCCAGTATTGTTGGGACAGTGACTGAAGTAAAACAAATCTCCAACAAAGAAAAGTTACCCAGGAAGAAGTACATGGGTGTGCGGAGAGAAACTTCATAACGGGTGATGAAGATTATGACCATATTTCCTGTCAATGTTAACATGTAGATAGTTAAAATCAGAACAAATACTGGCATTTTGTTCTGTTGCAAGATGGGAAACCCTGCAATAACGAATTCACTCACTGTTGTATGGTTTGAAAGATCCATCTCAAGACAGGTTCTTCCTCTGTGAGATGAAAAAAGTAAGCAAGCATTATTGTCCCATACTATAAGAGTTTTCTATATATGCCATATTTTGGAAGCTGGATCTTTAAAAATTATATCAATAAATCAATACATTACATTATACATGAAGCATTTTCAGTAAATAAATGGCAATAAGAAAGAAGAACCCATGTCTATAAGAGTCAGACACAACTGGACTTAATGTCAGGGGAAAGCCTTTACCTTTACGTCTACAAGAATTAATACACCATAAGGATCACAATTAAAAACTATCTTAATTTGAATGCATATATTCATGCCATAGATCAAGCACCATCGAACAAAAGGCTGTATTGAAAGAGATTACACTTCACCCTCCAACAAATTGGGGGGTGGAGCAATTTTGTCTCCTCCCCTCGGAGAAGAGATTGGTTAATTTCGCAGAACTTTCTTGAAGGGAGGAGGGACTGGCATAGTGTGGTGCCAGCCCTTCTCCCTCATTCTGCGAAAGGACATCGCTCACCACTCCCGCCCATGGAAAGTATAATATGGATCGTCAAATGGTTTACCATTTGGGGTCGGATAGGAATTTTCCCTCATATTTTCTATGAGGGTTTTTGCCTACCCTATACTGTTGTCTTAGGGGCTAGATGGAATGGTCGGCTTGTAAACTAGCCTAGCGTAAAATAGATTAGTTTTTTCAAAGGTTTGTATACACTTAAGGCACCCCTTAAGGGTGTGGGACATTCTGCAAACACTCACTTAGAGGTTAATTTTAGGGGTGAGGTGAAGGTGAATGCCCCAGGAGCAGGGAGAGTCTGGTCTCAAAAGTTGAGAGAGATTTCTCCGGATGTTTCCTTTATGGGTTGCTCGGGTTTAAATCTACAGGGAACCCAGGTAGTACGCCTGAATAGCTGAGGGGTAGACTTTATAAGACGCTACCTCAGCTTAGACACACCAAGTTTAACTGACACCTAAAAGTTAGTTGAGTTACAAGTTAAATAGGTAACTATTAATAAAAGTTGCCCAAATTTGAATCCATATACTGTATTTTGTGTCTTTCTCTTTATTTCGGGGGATTGGAAGACAAATCTTTTTCACCAAGAAAATGAAAAGATAAAGCAATACAGCAGGCTACATCATATAAATCTTCCAAGTGGATGCCCACCCAGTGCATTGCTCTTAATGAAAATAATAACAATAATGATCATAAAACTTAATTTGTATTCCGCCCTATCTCCCCAAGGGGACTCCAGGCAGATTGCAACATAAAATGGTAAACATACAATACCTACATAAAACAAACACTGACATAAAATTCCAGAAAAACCCCACATATGGAAATAACATTAAAACCTAACATCAAATTAAAGCCTAACATCAGTAAGTTAAACCTAACATCAATACATTAAACTACACGTAGTCAGACAAAATTATATAATAACATAAACTCTACACAAAACAAAATAATGTGAAACAGAAAATGTAAACTGTGAGGGTTGTATTTCAAGCAACTTAAAAAAGAAAACAGATAAAAACAGGACAAAATCATATTTCTATGCAGAAAGAATATAAACAATATATAATACAGCATCATGGTTATACTCACACTGATGAAAACCATAAATCTGAAAGTAGATGGTTTCTTTATAACTGCTATGAGTAGCATGGTGAAAAACATAATAAAACAGATAAATGTAAAAGATGTGTGTATTAAAGAGGAACGGCACAGGTATCTGATACATTCTCAAGTGTTGTGTTTTGGTTTCCTGTCTTTTTTATATATAGATTTTGTTTAGCGTTAATTTATCTTTTGAAAATGGACACATCTAAGCTCTGGGGAACATGCTCTCCAAAGGATCAAACTCCAGGGTTTAAATCTGGTTAAACAAGAGCCTGCATTCGAGCACTTGTCTCATTGTTAGTATCCAATTCTGCAAGCTAAGTTGATGAAACTAGAAAACAAATCTTTAATTGGCCTGGTAAGTCCACCTGAATCCAACAAAAATGCTGGATGAGGTGGCTTGCTACCATTTGATTAATGAAGAGTTGATCCCAATGAAATGGATCAACATATTAGTTATAGAAATATTAAAGACCAACCCATTTATTCCCTGAGTGATATGTTTTAAAGCCATAGATATTCCTACAATCACATGCATATTAGAAAGTCTGCAACAAAGGTGGAAAGTTGGAGTGAAAAATTAGACATATGGAATGTACCGGTATTTGCAGACACGAAGGGGCATATTTCTGAAATTAAAACTTTTTATAGAGTACATGTTATATATGGAAAACCAAATGGGAGACACAGCCACATATCTCAATCTGCATTGAACTGGATTCTATGAGTCTGCATTGCCATATAATGCAGTTAAAAAGCATTCAGAAACTGCATTATATGGCAGTATGGGTAGGGCCAGTGTGAACTTTAAAGGAACTGTTCAGAGTGCTAAACACTATTCTCAAAAGAGGGGGAAAGGTATGTTTCTGATGGTTTTAAAACTGTGACTTTGTCCCAATTTGCAATATAAACCAGCAGATGTAGTCACATAGCACTTTTTTCAAGCTCAGATAAAAGAAAGCACACCTGTATTTTAATTCTCAGCAAGTTTGACTTATTTTGTAACTGTAACATCAAAACACTGGTTTAAACGAAATCCTAGGTGTGCCACCATTCAGTGCAGTCATAAAGTCATGGCAATAAAATTAGCTAAAAGTCAAAGATGCATTGCAAAAGGCGCAAAGTTGTTTTCTCTCAACCACCATCATTTAACTTAGCTATACCTTCGTCATTGCAAGAGGAAATTAATTGTTCCCAAGCTCTGTCCTATGGCACAATCCATCAAACTCTTGGTCACAGATTCTGATGCCAACTTTGAGCTTGTCTCCACAACCAGAAGATCTGAATAGAATATTTAGAGAGAACATCTCCTTAGTCAGACTATTCCGCTGTATACCTAAGATGTAATGTTTCACAGACAGCATCCATTCTGTCAGGACCATGAGGCAAGATGAGGATTTATTTATTTATTTATTTATTTATTTATTTATTTATTCATGATATTTATATGCAGTCCTTCTCACCCCGAAGGGGACTCAAAGCAGTTTACAAGATATATATTATATACATACAATATATTACATTATTAACATAGCACAGTATCAGTATTATATATTACTATAAATAATATTACATATAAAATATATAATTATAATATCATATGATTATTAGTATTATATTGTATTACATTACAATATTATAAATATGTATGTGTGTGTATATATGTATGTATGTATATATATATATATATAAATTTTAATTTTTAAAATTACATTATGTGGGTGGGATGGCGATGCTCTCACGTGAAAATTTTTTCTCTCAGGGCAATTCCTGGGCTGAACATGCCTGGCATTGAGAGTGTCGCCCTTGTGTTGGATTCCCAAGAGAGCATAGCCTTTCTTGCTGGTGTACTGTGTGCCTAGCGCACCAGCAGACAGCCTATCCCAACTGCTACAGACTGAGGTTCCCCAGGCTTATTGTTCTGGGGGACTTCAATGTCCATGCCAATGCAGACTCTTTTTCATCAGCAGCTGCGGACCTAGTTTCGACCATGGAGACCCTATGACTCTTGCTTTGTAACATCGGGCCCACACACCATGCTGGACTTGATCTTCAGTACAGGAATTCAAGTGACCCTAACCTCGACTATCGAGGTTCCATGGTCGGATCATTATGCTTTGAGAGTCCGATTAGAGCAAGCCTACCCACCCTGCAAGGGCACCGAACCAATTTGGGCTTGCCCAAGGAGACTTATGGAACCCAATAGGTTCCTGAATGCTCTATCATTTTGCAAACATCTCATATTGGTACAAAAAAGGAAAAATGAAGATCCTCGGAGGACCATAGTTTCAATATTTCTTCCCTGTACTAGTAAACCAGACCTGTTCTACAATTCCTTCTACCACTTTCTCTATGGCATATATATGATTTGCTATGCATGATTAAACTTCCTTTTTCTCATTAGAATCTTTATTTTCAACAAGATAATCACACACTTGGATCCTCTTTATTCTATCAAGATGATTTGTTTTATACTACGTATTGAGTAGGGCTCCCATTGAAATATGTGAAAATGCAATTCCTTCAAGAAATGTGGTATCTTAATACACCACCATTTGTCCCAAATTGGTATTACACAGGTCATAGTCATATTTGCAAGACCAAGGAGCAGATGGGAAATTTTGGTAAACAGATTTGAAAACCTTACTCCAATAAGAACAAACCCCTTCAACTTCTAATTTTTCTTGCAGGCAGAAATGAACTTGATACTTTCCTCTCTGAGTGTTTCTGGTTGTGTCCAGGCTCTGATTAGCTGGGAATTGACACAACCAGCGACTACAATTCCCATAACCCTCTCTTGTAATTCGTCTTATTTTTAAAAAATGTTATGGCTAAAACTTAAAATAATAATAAAAAATCAGTAACTTGGTGAATTGTTTTGAAACTTGGAAGGCTTGTAGTTGTAAATGGGATCTAAAACTGAGGTAGGTTTCATGGAGAAAGGCATCAAAATGACTGAGGATTGTGCCTTTACATTTTCCCATTGGGGGCAATAGGCCAAGTCTTTGTCAAATGACAATGGCAACACCCCTCCCCTTTCGAGTAACTTCCAAGTAAACATAATGAGGGGTCAGCTAAACAATAGGCGCCAAAACAGGATGACTTTTGGACAGATTGCATGCCTCTAATAGTAAGCTGATGAAGTCACTTAGCTAAGTGGGAAAGCACAGAATTTGCATGAGAAAGATTCAACTTTCCTGGCATGCCCCTCCTCCCCCAAAAAGCCTGGAAAATATTTCTCTAAGAGTTTGGAGAAGAATATTACCAGTGTTGCATTTGTTAAACTATGTAGACAATTTTCTCATTACTGACAGACATCTTTGGATATTATGTAATTTTTGAAGCAACTTACAATATACATGCATGTATATACATGTGAGTGGGTTTCTCTACCAGCCTATCCCCACATGACTTTGGAAGGGTATATTGGAAGTGCTGCTCACCATGGGGCAACAAGAGGGTATGTGAAGACAGAAAAGGATCTGAAGGTTATAGTTTTCCAAGATTCATTCCTGGCATCCATTCACGTAGTTGTTATGCAACTTCAGGAAGATAGGAAAAGCCTGTGAATTCCATTTCTTGCTTCTTCAACCCATCCTTTTATATTGCAACAAGGAAAGGGGCAATACAGGAAATGATAGTCCACTCTGTAGCATAGTCCATTCTTTAACATAGTCCACTCTTGCTTTCCGCACTTGAGACTAATAGGGAATGGGGTAAGCAAGAAAGGATTTACAGCATTACAGGATATTTTCCCGACATTTCTGCACATTTTTGTATGACATGAGGAAATGAGACACTTTGACAAAGGCACAAGGTTTTAACCCATTGCACCACCAGGGATCTAATGATGAATTAGTATGTTATGGAACATAACTTTTAGAGATGCAGGAGAACTTCTGAAAGTGAATGTAGTCTAAACTGTGCTAAATTGAACAATTTTTGTGATTTGCAATAGAGAAGCTTCTTATGTTCATGTTGTCATTTGTACTTACTAGTTTAGATGAAAAAGTGGCATTACTGTCATTGTCAATGTATAATATAATAATGTATATAATGTTGTGGAAGTACAGCCCACAAATCTCCAACATAAACTTTGTCTTGCATTAGGATACTTTCTCTCTCTGATAAAATGATAGAAGTGATGTAGTTCTACAACAGCATGTATATACATCTGATGAGGCTAGAGTCCATAAAAATTGTGACTAAAACATGCCTATATTTGATATGCCCGGGATGCTAAAATATACTAACATGATTCTCCTGTCTTCAAATTTCTTGCTGTGGTTCAGGATACAATGAAACTGGTTCTCAAAAAGAGAAAATGATGACTCTTATGAGAGATCTAAGAAATCTGAAAAGGGGGCGAGGTATAGATTTGGATCTACTAAACATGATGCTCTAAACATGGAGCAGAGATGGGAAAGAATAACCAGGCCTTTTATGGCTTCTCCACTATAGAATTAATGCAGTTTTACACCAACTGCTATGACTCAATGCTATGGAACTGTGAGAGCTGTAGTTTTGAAAGGTCTTCATCTTTCTCCGCCAAAGAGTGCTAGTGCTTCATCAAACTGCAAAGCCTATTAATTACTGCATTAATTCTACAGTAGAGATACACCCTTGGATATAACTCATGTCTCACAAATTTCAGTTAGTGTATTCTATTCATGACAAAATCTAGATATAACACTATGATAGTTTGAGAACATAAACCTAGTACTACACTAGTAAGATGAAAGAATTACATTTACTTTTTCCCAAACATTTTCCCAAGTGCTCTCTTTACTTCTTTATTTTTCAAACTGTAAATAATTGGATTTAGCATAGGAGTCAAAATACTATACTGAATAGAGAAAAGTTCATCCACTACTACTGAAGAGATGCTGCTGGGTTTCATGTACTGGGACATTCCTGTCATATAGAGTAAACCAACCACGGTCAGGTGAGAACTACAGGTAGAGAAAGCTTGGTGTCGTCCCTCTGTTGAGTGGATCTTCAAAATGGTGAAAATGATGTGAATGTAGGAAACCAAGGTTGCTAGAAAAGAACCAAGCCCAAAAACTACAACAGAAGAATAAAGGATTGTATTATTGAGCAAGGTTTCAGAACAAGATAATTTCAACAATGGTGGGAGTTCACAGCTAAAGTGCCCGATTTCATGAACATCACAAAACTGTACTTTGAATGTAGGCACTGTATTTATTACTGCAAAAGACAAACCCATGAGCCATGAGCCCATCACTAGGCAACTGCATACTGATTTGTTCATGACCACTACATAGTGAAGTGGATGACACACAGCAGTGAATCTGTCATAAGCCATTGCTGAAAGGATAAACACTTCTGTAACACTTAACAGAAGGCTGAAAAACATCTGTGTAAGGCAGCCAGTGGAGGAGATAGTCTTTTGCTTCATAAGCAAGTTTGCCAACATCTTAGGAACAATGTCAGTAGAGTAACAGATGTCAACAAAAGACAAATGAGAGAGAAAATAATACATTGGTGAGTAAAGAGAAGGGTTTGTTTTTATCACTAGGATGATTGTAATGTTCCCTGAGAGTGTTATGAAATAAATGGTAAAAAATATTATGAAGAAGAAGATCTGCAGCTGAGGATCACTGGAAAGTCCCAAGAAAATAAACTCTGATCTATCAGTTTGGTTTTCCATTTCTCCTTAATGATCTATGGGGAGAAACAAAAATAAGAAGCAGGGCACAATTAATTCAAAAATATTTATGTTAATATTTTTTATGCAAGCTGAGCATATTTAATCACCACTGTCTCATACTCACATGTTAATACAAATATTTTCACACATGCTGCATAAAAAGGTTTGAAATATGTAACATTTGTTAATTATGTAGTCAGCATGACAGAATATTCTGGGAAATAATTCTGCACAGAAATACAATTTTATATGCATAAAACACACATCTTCTGCTCAGGAAATGATGTTTACAATGCATAAAACACTTTTTTCTCAGCTGAAAAAGACAGATGAGAACATTGATATTTGTGTAAAACAAAAAATGTGAATTTTGCACAAGAAAAACATATTTTTTCTACACAGAATAATTCCTCAGAACACCATTGGATCTGAAAACATTAGGGATAATGCTGCACAACATTTGCTTTTTTTTTTTTTACAACAAGGTGAAAACTGCAGAAATTATTTATCTTTGCATGAAAGGTTGAAACAGGCAAAGATTTACGTCCCTATGGCAGACTCTAAGAAAATAAATGTAAATATGATATACCAATTCTTCACACATGTGTAGGTGAAATCACATTGAACTTGGGCCCATGAATATAAAAATTGAAATGCTTACAGAAGGGACCAAGTAAACAAACATGTAGCATTAAATATGGAAGAAATTTTAAAAATGAAAATTCACAACATACAATTTCAACAGCTAGTCAGCTACTGAATTTCTTCCTCAGAAACCTTGCAATAATTGAATTTTCATAAGGATTTCCTAAATCAGTAGTATTAAGGATGAAAAATACTATACTATAATTCCCAATAAATAATAAAAAAGATTTTATAGAAGGTTAGCAGTTCCTATAAGAGTCTGTGTTTCTGGGGAAAAATTGAAATACTCTGTGTGATAGGACTGCATACCTCACTGTGAAGATTTTTCAAAGTATGATCAACTCACCTGATGTTATCAATGGCATAACAGAATAGAACTTGTCTTCTTTAGTTAACCTTTTAACATTTTAAGTTGCAGTGAGTAAAGAACACTAATAATTTCCACCTCTTTTTAAAATTGGTTGGGAAGAGGCATTCTTACCAAAATGTGCAGATAGCAGAATGCATTGTGAACATGGATTTAGTGCAGCATTTCATATAAGGTTTGCATTAATCACCCAAATAACCAAACCATTTCCTTAGGGGAAAGGATCTCTCACTAGGCAACTCAAAGGAAATAATGATCTCATTCAGTGGTTGCACCTCTTTGCCTATCATATGGTTTTGATACTAGGAATGTAACAATACAAACACTGTCAAGAACTATTATGCAACAGTTTTCCAATGAATTATTGGATGAAATGATTGAAATGTAAAAAGATGGGGGTGAGTGGTTACACATATTTTGCATATCTTGCATGAAGTATTGAATTTGTCATTTTATTGATCATTAATTTATTGAAAACCTGAGGAAGGATTTCACCACTAGAGGCATGAACAATACTAACTAAATCAATGGGCCACAGCCTTTAAATTTCCAGTATATATTCTGACCTAAAGTGGTCTGAGTACCATGATGGCATGGAATGTCATTTGATCTTGCATATTGAGGAGGGTTAGCTTTGGCCATCACATGGATGGGAGATGGCCATTTAATGCCAAGGGCCAGTTCCTTCCTCTGAAAAATACCTTACAGAACCTACACTGAGTTATTCCATAGCAAAGATAATGCTTTGAAATTCATGGGGTCACTGAAAGGTGCGCATTTCCATACACACACCACACACATTCAGTTCATTTAGTTTTCTTATCTGAGTAATTTCTTCTATTATTATTATGTTAGCAATACATAGCAGTACAAACCTTGACTCACTATAACTCACTGTAGATGACTATTTACAATGTTTGTAACTAAGTTTCAAGTTCCATTTGTACTTCCCTTTTCAATGTAGAATCTTAGTTTCCCCTTGAATCCTCCCACCCCATCCCCCCTCTTCCTACCACCCATCTGGGTCCACTTATATCAATACATTGATTTAATTGTCTGGATGGCCTGGTTAAAATTCTGTACCTATTTCCTTCTGTTTTCTCAATTAAACAATACCATTCCCTATTTCAGTCTTGTTTGAATGATTGTTCAAATATTTATTTTCCTTTGATTGATAAAGTCATCAATTAAATATTTTCAGAGGTAAGACCACCAGGTTTCCATGTCTCAATGTGTTTGGTCTTTCCAACCTTGGGTGATTGTGGTGTTTATGGCAGGTATCATACATTTTAATATTTCTGTCCATTCAGTTCATTTGTGATCCTTCTTAGTTCATGGCGTAGGACTTCATCACAAGAGGGAGACATAATTGCTGACCCATCTCACTGCAATTTATTTATTTATTTATTTACTATATTTCTATCCTGCTCTTCTCACACCAGGAGGGACTCAGAGCTCTTACAGACAAGGCAAAATCCACTGCTGTATTATGAATACAAATAGACAAATACAACATATTAAGTGATAAAACCAATAAAACATATAAATACAATGAATACAGACTAAAACATAATGCCTAGTCCCAAGTTGTTATTTGTGGTGCTGCGTTTCAGTTGAGCTTCATATTACATTTTCCTTATTACACCATTCCCTGAATGCCTGGCTCCAGAGCCAGGTCTTTTACTTTTTCCTAAATGTAAGGAGGGGGGGCGATCTGATGTCACTGAGGAGGGAGTTCTATAGCTGAGGAGGGTAGCCACCACTGAGAAGGCCCTGTCTCTCATCCCTATCAGTTGCACGTGCGAGGGGTGTGGGATTGAGAGCAGGGCCTCCCTGACAGATTTTAGCACTATAGCTGGTTCATAGAGGAAGATAATTTCAGACATATAAGTTGGGCCAGAACTGTTTATGGCTTTATAGGTTAAAGCCAGCACTTTGAATTGTGCCTGGTAGCAAACTGACAGCCAATGGAGCTGATACAGCAAAGGGTTGTATATGCTGCTCTGAACAGCCTGGCTGCCACCCGTTAGACTATTTGGAGCTTCTGAACAGTCTTCAAAGCCAATACCATGTAGAGAGCATTGCAGTAGTCTATTCAAGATGTAACAAGAGTGTGGACTACCATGACCAAGTCTGGCTTCTCAAGGTATGGCACAGCTGGTGTACACGTTTCAATTGTGTGAAAGTTCCCCTGGCCACCACCAAAATCTGGATCAGCAGTGAATCTAGGAGGACTCCCAAGCTACTAACCTATGTCTTCATGGGCAGTGTAACCCCATCCAGCACAGGTTGTAGCCTTATACCCTGTTTGGCCTTTTGACTGACCAGGAGTACCGCCATCTTGTCTGGATTCAATTTCAATTTGTCTGTCCTTATCTATATCATCACAGCTGCCAAGCACCAGTTCAGGACCTGGATAGCTTTCTTAGCACCAGATGGAAAGGAGTGATAGAGTACATCTGTGTACAGATGACATCAAACTCCAAAACTCCAGATGATCACTCCCAGTGGCTTCATGTAGATGTTAAACAACATTACTGAACCTTGTGGACCCCACAGGACAAAGGCTGTGGGGCTGAGGAGGTCTCCTCCAACAATACCTTTTGAGAGCAACCCACCAGGAAGGACTGGAGCCACTGTAAAACAGTGGCCCAAAGTCCCATTCCCGTGAGGCATCTCAGAAGGATACTGTGGTTTAGGGTATTGAAGGCTGCTGAGAGATCCAAGGGAACTAACAGGGACACATTCCCCCTGTCAAGTTCCCTGCATAGATCATCTACTAAGGAGACCAGGGCTGTCTCAGTTCTGTGGCCTGGTCTAAAGCCAGCCTGCGACTGATCCAGATAATTTGTTTCTTCCAAGAACACCTGGAGTTGCAAGGCAACTACATGTTCCAGGACTTTGTCCAAAAATGAGAGATTGGAAACTGTCCAAAAGTTGTTCAGTTGAGTGGGGTCCAGTGCTGGTTTTTTCAATTGTGGTTTTTTCAACGGTCCTTTAGGCCCACTGGAATCTTGTATTTTTGTTACAAGACATTAACTATCACCTTCACCCATCTGACAAACCCCTTTGGCTTCTTTCATCAGCCAGGATGGGCAAGGGTCTAGGATGCACGTGGTTGCCCTCACCTCTCCAAGGATCTTGTCCACGTCCTTGGGTTTAATTCATTTAATTCATGCAAATAATTCACTTCCTCCTATTGATGAGAAAAAAACATCAACAGCTGCCAATCCTATCTTGTATGATAGGGTTATGTCAA
Organism: Anolis apletophallus; assembly: GCA_030556195.1. Classification (NCBI taxonomy): domain Eukaryota; kingdom Metazoa; phylum Chordata; class Lepidosauria; order Squamata; family Anolidae; genus Anolis; species Anolis apletophallus. The sequence continues at coordinate 124,114,258 of JARBWK010000008.1, read as the reverse complement.
TTCCTCTGAAATTACTATATCAGAAATGTTTTTTTGAAAAACTTTACAATAATTTTGGCATCATTTTAGCCAACCACTGTTGCAAATTTTTTTCTTTTTTTCTTTTTTTAAAAGAAGCTCTGGAATAGTGAATAAGGAGGGGAAGGAAGTGGAAGAGCTGGGAAAACCAGATAAATATTATTTTTCTACATTGTTTAGACTTCATTATTTGAATACTATTGTCAGAAAAATATGACGTGTGTGTGTGTGTGTGTGAGGAGCGACTTGAGAAACTATCAGTGATAAATCAGCAGAGCCAGGCTGGAACTTTAAGAGTTCTTTTTATTAGCTAAAGGAAGCAAAGCAGTTCTATAGTGTGTCTCTCAAAGCATAAATCATGGTGACTGAAGAAAAGTCTTATCTATAGTTCACATTCCAGGGAGGTTGACAATCCGGGAACTTACACACGTCATCAACACAGAGTCTTCTTCCTCCAATTAACCCTGTGACTACCCAGACACAATACACACAGCAAGAATACAGCAAATCATGAGCACAATTACAGAAACATTTAAAACTCAACACTATTAAAAATACATCATTCACTTTTACATAGACAGAAACTGCAAGTCGCTTCTGGTCTGAGAGAATTTGCCATCTGCAAGAACGTTGTCCAGGCGATGCCCAGATGTTTTGATGTTTTACTATCCTTGTGGGAGACATCTGACAGAGGGAGCTCATTCGTGCTCTTCCTGGATTCAAACCTGCAACCTGTTGGTCCTGCCAGCACAATGGTTTACACTTTGTGCCACCCGGGGCTCCTATGACTGATATTGAATATAACATATTTCAAGCCCCTGATTTTAGTGACAGCACTTAGGGGGTGCCTATACATCTTAGCTGTTATCACCCTGAAATTTCTTATTTTATGATTATCCTAGTCTGGTAATGCTAGTAGACATGTGCAGCACTGCACAGATGTGTGTGTGCTTAGTACACATATATCAATATTTCTTTTGCTGTTTTAATTTTCCCTGTGGGGAAATTTGAATTCTCTCTCCCACATGAGACTATACTAGCTCTGCTTCTTCTATATCTTCAGAGTGAGTTCAGTTAAAACTGAATATTTACAGGCACACACTGGTATCCATTCAGCACATGTGCACCTTGAACTTCTGTTCAAGGCACAGCTCTCTTACACCTTTCTTCTTGTGCCTGGGAGCAGGCCTGCTGTCATTGGTCTCTGAATCAGGGAACTTCACACTTCCTCTGTCTAGTGCCTAATGCATTGAATGCTCATTAAATTAGCTTTTCTATAACTCAGATGTTGTTCTATGGTTTCTTGTTTCCACCAAGAACTACAAGTCTTGGAAGACAAGTAAACAGTCCAACTGGGAAATATCAGATTTCAGAATGGAAGAAATAGCCACAAAATGTGAATAGCCATAAAGCCTCAGACCAGAGATCTACTGAGAAATGATGTTATCTGACCAGATTCCAAGAAGCTGCTGAAGCCATAACTGAAATTCAGCTAAAAGGTATTTCTGCATTTTCATACATTTTTAAAATTCTTTTACATACTATATTCTGTTTCAAAGGGAACAATTAATGATTTCACTGGAATATCAATACCCAAGAAAACAAACAAGTATGCGCTTTTGTAGCCAAGGGCAGAATAATCTCATTACACCTTGAGATATTAATTTAAGAGCAGCAGGTATTTGTTGTGTCTAATGTTGCATTTTTTAAATTTTGAGAATGGGAAAATACAATGCAAACTTAGCATCTGCTTTGAATGGCATTATTGAAGAAATTGTTGAGATAGAAATGCAACCCCAAGGCAATTTGTGCTTTAAGCAATGCTCTTTCACTTTGATACACAATAGCTAAACATTATTTGAATTAATGGGGAACGTAATGGATAATATTTAGGCTGGAGATATCACAATAATTAAAACTTTTAATGTTCCATGGGAAACAGAATGAGCATAAGATAAGTATAAACAATTAAGGGGTATTTCTGCTCATTTATATCATTTAAGTTCACAATAATATGCATAATAACATGTGGGATCCAAAGAGGATATTGCTGCAAAAAGTGTTGCCATCATTCTTTATTATCTCTCTTTTTGCAGGCTACTTCTATGATGTCCTACAGAGATGGTAAGATAATTGCTTTCTACCCAGTTTCCATAAATGCCACTCATTTTTGACCTGATCTGAGCCATGTAAGAATGGGATTCTCTTATCTCCACAAGGGAACATAAACAGACACAGTTTTAGATTTGGGAAGATTGTAATGGACTCTGCACTAACATACAAAACTGAGAATATAATATCTTCTGATCCAAGCAGTTTAACTATCACACTTTTGCAAACATGCCATACATTAAAGGGTCTGTGAGGAGATAGTTTTTTCTCCCAATTCATTTCCATGTACTTTTTACACAAGGGGACAGAAATGAAAAGTTACACATTTTGAAATATGCCTCTTGAACTATGTGTGTCCATAATGTGTAGTTATACTCTAAACTTCCAAATACAATTCTTATCTCTATTACAAGTAAATGTCTGTATTTATATAAATTTAAGGTGGGAGATATCAATCGCCTCTTAGCAAAGGTAATTCAGAGGTCCAATATATTAACAGGATCTGTCTGATGGTTAAAGTTTCCTAAGTTTCTTGAAGGACCCTTTGTTACATAAGGAGTTGCAGTAGTATCAGAGAAGAGTTCTAAGAGGTCACCGAAGTTACTACAAGGTATTCTGGGTAGTGTTTCCTTGTGTCAGCGTTTGTTGTGGGTACACCCTCCTCAGGTTCTGTCACATTCTTAGAAAGTTTAATATTTACTTCTGTGTTTACCATTGTCATTTTAGCATATATATGCTAAAATTGTTTTAACTATCATATTCAATACTGGGTTTGCTTTTGACATTTTTTCTTAATGCCTAAATATATATGTTCTTTTTCTGACATGTGTACATTTTTGGTGCTGGTCATTGATTGTAAATAAATGTAATATAATATAATACCTTCCTCAAATAATCGGTTCTTCTCTCTTCCTTCCAGTATTGCTAGGTATTTCAATAGGAGTTAAGTCTCTGGCACTATGAAAAACATTAACATACACAGTACTTCCTATATTGTATTATATTAACATGAGATTAAAGTGCAAGACTAATAAGCAGAGTAGTATACATATAACTTACATTTCAGTAGGGGACTACTGGCTCTGCTTTGAATGTTCTATTGTGAGCAACTATGGATAATCCTAGTTGACCTTAAATACATGTTGTAAGTAATAGATGAGATCAGGCTTGTCTTTAAGGTCCCGAGGAAATAGAATTTGAAATTTAAAAATCCTTATGTAACAAACGGTCCTCCAAGAAACTTAGGATTAATTTTTTGAACTATCAGACAGATCTTATCAATATATTGGACCTCTGAATTACCTTTGCTAAGAGGAGATTGAGGTGTCCCACCTTAAATTTATGTAAATACAGACATTTACTTGTAATAGAGATAAGATTTGTATTTGAATGTTGTATATATAAAAAACCTTTCCCATAACAGCATATCTGATGTTTCAATAATTAGCAATAACATACCACTTCCCATGCACTCTGTTATATAGATATCTGTGCTCTAACTAGAAAATTCTAGCAGAATGGAGCTAAAATTTACATATAAGGTTTATTCTGCAAGCATCCCTGTTGTTTAACTCATTGACTGGAAATGACAAATATTGTGGAATGTTCTTCATAAGAATATCAAGACTGTATAAAAGACGTGTAATGAGCACCCTAATATTTTACCAATTCAGTCTGCACAAACTGATTCTCTCTCTCTCTTTTCTTTGCAGTATAAACTTTTGATGGGAATAAAAATGGAAAATCAAAACTCCACTGTAACCCTTTTCATTTTCTTAGGCTTTTCAAATGAGCCATTAGTCCAAACGTTCCTCTTCTTTACTTTCTTGCTTATATATATCATAACGCTAATGGGAAATATAACAATCATGATGATAATAAATGGTGAGAGCAGTCTCCACAGTCCAATGTACTTTTTCCTAAGTCATCTCTCTTTTATTGATATTTGTTTAAGTTCAGTTACAGTGCCAAAGCTGTTGGCCAATGTCTACGGGTACAGGACAATTTCACACAATGGCTGCATCACCCAGGTGTTTTTCTTTTTGTTAATAGCAACCACTGAAACGTTTGTGCTTGCAGCAATGGCTTATGATAGATATACTGCCATCTGTAAGCCCTTGCATTATGCACAAATCATGAACCTGACATTTTGTAGACGGTTGGTGGGAGGTGCATGGGCCATGAGTTTCACCCATGCATTGTCAAATACAATACCAACAATAAGGCTAATGTTCTGTGGTCCAAACATTATCAAGCATTTCAGCTGTGAATTCCCATCTTTACTCATACTATCCTGCTCTAACCCCTTTCTGAATAACATTACATTCCTTGTTACTGCTAGTATACTTGCATTATTTTCATTCACTCTTATTTTATGGTCTTATATCAACATTATCTCTTTAATCCTGAAGATTCATTCAGCACAAGCTAGAAGGAAAACCTTTTCTACTTGCAGTTCCCACCTCATCATTGTGGGTTTGTTTTATGGCACTGCGTGCCTTAGATATATGAGGATAAACTCAGCCTCCTCAATTATCATGGAAGAATATTTTTCTGTTCAGTACAGCATTTCAACCCCCATGCTCAATCCCATTATCTATAGCCTAAAAAACAGGAGCATTAAAGAAGCAATCAAGAAATTAATTAGATGTATACCTCCATCTTCAGTGCACAGGAAATGAATGGACATATCCATGAATTTTGCACTCACACTAAGGCCCATCTTTAAGATTTCTCATTACATATATGCATGCAAGTACAGACATTCCAAATTCCAGAAAAATCCCAAACCCAAAGCATTTCTGTACCCAAGCGTTTCAAACAAGGGATAATTAACCTGGATGTTATGAGAATTAGAATAGTGACCTCTGTTATACAATCAGTCTCCAGTTTATAAGCAATACAGGCTTTGAAGGTTTTGTCTTAAGTTAAATTTGTATATAAGTTGGGAAATATATAATCTGAAGTGTAACTCCAGCCATTAAAAAAAGTTTTGGACAGCATAGAGAGGGGGTTATGTCTTTGTAGTGTTTGTTTTGCGGTGTGTGTCTCTATTCAGAAGAATTCACTTCCTGTGGCAATTAGATTTTGAAAATTTTAGGTTGTTTTGGAAACAATGAAACATCTTTTGCCCATGCTAACTCTTACAAGAGTGAATTTCCCTTCTTAGAGTTGGATCTCCTATCACTTCATGTTGTCCCACCCCCTTTTGTAAGTAGAATTTGTACGTTATTTGTATGTTCATAACTCAGGGACTGCCTGTAAATGTAATATTTTAGAAGTTGCAGCCATGTTATGACTATATTTAGAATTTGGAGAAGCATGGGCTCGGATTTTTCCCTTGTGTTAATGTGCACGGAACTCTATTGGAATGGTGTGCGTGAGTACGGACCCTTTATGATGCCATGCTGTTATATGTGAATGTATTTGAATGTATACTATGAATGACTACATAACTAATGTTAATACCATGTATAATTGATTGATGAAATACCAATTGGATGTACTGTATATATATATATATATATTGAGGTTATCAGCCCTTTAGCCTCTTATGACTGAGTTGATAGGTCTTTTGATATGTGCTTTTGATATATTGATGTATGTAATGATAGTATATTTGTGACTCTCTAAGCTCTCATACTTTGGGCTCACACTTTTGGAATATTTTGAATAGATATTTATTATTGATTGGTTTACTGTGGTGACTATTGATGACAGTGTAATATATTTATGCCCTGGTGCTAGTTTGTTGTACTATAACAGATTGCCTTACAGTTTTGCTCAGAATTATAATCACAGCATGGACAAATTTGCAGGAAGAGCTGTGCAGAGAAAGTTCACACAAGATGCCTAGAAGAGGATTTTGTGGTAGGACTTGTGAGGTTTTGCAGCAAGAGTGTTCTGTAGAACCTAATTACGGCACAAAATTCCCTGCTAATGATGTGATACTATATATATCGAAATGGAATATTTGTGTATACTGATATACTGAAATATAGCTTATCTAAATGTAGCAATTAATTAAAAGAAATAAATAGTTCAAATGCTGCTCTGGAAGTTCCAACTGTTTTCTTGCATCCTAATATTCCATTATTTCAAATATCTTGTTTCTTGAGTACAAATGACTTTTTTCTCGAGCTTTTCCTACATGATGTATTCTATTCACTTTTAATTCTTGATACCACTTCATTTTTTCTTATGTTCCTACTCCTCATCTTTTGTTTCTTTTTTTTCTCTTTTCTTATCAGTCACCTCCCACCACATCTAAACTTGTATTCTTTTGTAGCCTTCTTGTTCTGGTTTCTATAATTCCTGTTTAAATGTCTTTCCTTCACCAACCCTCTAATTTTCTTCATCTATCTTGTCCTTTGTCTTCAGTTCCTGCTTCCTTCATTTCTTTCTTGTCCCTGAGACTGCTATAGGGAAGGGATGATTTGATCACCTCTGTGGGAAAAAAGCTTAGGTAAAGTTCCTTGGTGTGACATGACTAGTCTTGACATGTATAATCAAGACTAACTTCTATTTCTGTGTCCGGATATATCCATGTATCTGTGAGTATGTTGGAAGGCTAGTACAATCAGAAACATATAATAACATTTCAATTCAGAAGTATTTCTTCATTTATTTTAGAATGCCAAATAACATTACAATAACATGGGAAAACACTTAATGAAATTTAAGTACAAACAGCTTAAAAAGCACTGCAACAAATGCAATAATGGCATTATTTGGAAAAGAGTGAACCAAACCTACTTGTTAAAACCATAACTATGTAGCAGGTCTTTTAAAAATAAAAATGAATGGTTAATATATACAATTGAATGAATATAAATATTAACAAACACCATGAAGGAAATATGGGAAGCTTGTGGGGAGGCTCATTGGAGCCAGCACAACATGGAAAACCTCTCGTGTTGTAGGCTTTTTGTGACATCTGATGTGTAGTGAGCCCATCAGTTCTCCAGATGGGGTTGAAGCATCATAGGATGCTAAAATCACCCCATCTGATGAGGTGGTTAGTCACTGCAGAGAGAGGAAAGGAATATCAACCTCTGCAGCAACAAAAGGACAATATATATTTAAACTTAAGACACCATTTGGCAACAGCTGAATTTATAACAATTTTGCAATAATATTAGTTCAATGCATCACATTATTATTATTACTATATTTATTTATTTATTTATACCCCACTTTTCCCCTCCATACAGATACTCAAAGTGGCTCACAACTAAAAGCATTTCAGTACAACTTAAAATATACAAATATTAAAATAGTATTAAGCAACATTAATATTAAATGTGCCCGGTAACAGGCTGGCAGCTAGTGGAGCTGCTTCAACAAGGTGGTTGTCCGCTTCCTGTATCCAGTCCCAGTTAACAACCTGATTGCAGCTCTTTGGACCACCTGAAACTTTTGAGCACTCTTCAGAGGCATTGCCACATAGAGCGGGTTACCGTAATCTAGATGGGATATAAATTAGGCATGAACCACCATGGCCAGATCTGGCTAACAGTAACAGATGCAATTGGTACTGTTTTAATTGTAGAAAAGCTTACTGCTGATACCTGGGCATCCAGGTTCAATGCCGAGTCCAGGAGGATACCCAAACTGTGGACCTGTGTCTTCAGGGGGAGTGTGACCCCATCCAGAATAGTCTGCCTTCTAACTGACCAAGAGTACCTCAATTTGTTTGCCCTCATCCAGTCCATTACTAATGACAAACTGGTTTTGGGTCATGTTCCTTGGCTTTAGGTGGAAAAGAGTGGTAGAGTTGAGTGTCATCTGCATATATATGGCACCAAACTCCAGATGATCTCTCTCAACAGTTTCATGTATATGTTGAACAATATGGGAGACAAAATGGAACTCTGATTAACTCCACAGGTCAATGGCCAGGGGTTCAAACAGGAGTCCCCTAGTACCACATTCTAGCTCTGGTTCTGGCCCTGCAGAAAGGACCAGAGTCACTATAAAACACTGCCTCCCAGTCCCATCCCGGCGAGACAACCCAAAAAGATACCATGGTCAATGGGATTGAAAGCCACTGAGAGATCCAAGAGAACCAACTGGGAGACGCTTCCCATGTCTAGCTTTCTTTAGAGGTCATCCAACAAGGCAATCAAAGTTGTCTCTATTCCATAGCCAGGCCTGAAACCAGATTGAAATGCATTTAGATAATCTGTCTCATCCTGAAATCCCTGAAGTTGGAAGGCCACCACACACTCCAAGACCTTACTCAGAAAGGGGAAGTTGGACACTGGCTGATAATTACCATTATAGAGGGGTTGGGGTGGCTTTCCAAATATAGGCCTCACAACTGCCTCCTTTAGGTAAATTGGAACTTTGCCTTGTTCCAAGGAAGCATTGACTTCCCCCTTTGTTGCGGTTTGTTGAGTAGGCTCAGAAGATTAGTCCCTTTATTCATTCAAAGATGAGCAACTCAAAATAGAAGAATGCAAGACTCAAATTTATTCTTGTATAGGCAGTTCAAGAAAATAGCAACTTCAACACAAACCAATAATACAGTCACAGTTCTGAATATTACATTCACATATAGTCCATGCATTTGACTCAAGCAATTCTTCAAGTAGAAAATATGTCTCTTCCAGTTTTCCTTCCTTGGACATAGAGACAAACAGAGAAGACAAAACTTGCCAGTATCAAATGGCCTGCAAGTCGGAAGTTTACCAAGTAGCAAGGACACACAGAGTAATGATCCCACAGGAACTTAACCATGTATCTTAATACCTTTCACCCACTATGTCAGTCCCCCTTTGGCCTGTTTGATTGGTCAGAAAGGGCAAGGATCGAAAAAAAAAAAAGGTGTGTGGAGCCGACCAGACCGGGGGACACAGAGGAGGGGGCAGAAGAACCCAGCAGACTCAGCAGAGAGGGAGAAGGGATTGGCAACGAACACAAGATGGCGGCTGAGGGTTTATAAGGGGAAGAAGAAGGAAGTTTTGGCGGGAGCGCCATTTTGAAAAGTGCCTCACTCCCCTCTCCCCTCAAGATTACAGGAGGTTCTCCCACAGAAGCCCCTGCCCACATCCCCATCTCCAGGAGGTAGGGGGGACATAACCAAGGTATTATTGGGCCCAAAAGGGGAAGGCAAAAGGAGACCAAAGCCAGAAATAAGAAGTGAAAGCAACATCAGGCTAAATAAAGGAACAACTGAACAAATAAACAAACAATAAATAAATTAAAAGTGAATACCTCAAGAGCAAAAGAGTGGAGGATGGGACAGGAAGAGGGATCAGAAGAGGAGGAAATATCTCTGGGAGATGTCCTTGCAGAGCTGCGAAAAATAAGGGTAGCCCAAGACGGCTTCCTACGGAAGATAGATGCCATAATGTCCCGGCAGGAAGAACAAATGGGTGCGAACCGGGAGCACTCCCTACAGGCTAGAACAGAACAAAATGAAGAGGCGCTCCCCACAGGGCCAGGGCGGTCGATCTTCTATGAGGATGGAGAAGACACACCCCGGGTCAAGGGAGAGAACGCAACAATAGGTGAAAGTGGAGAGAAGAGAGGGAAGGAGAATGTAAAGCCGCGGGCAGGATCAGAGGGAAGAGGACCCCACCCCAAAAGTAGGGAGGTAGCCTCGCTGGATGCTGCAAGAACGACGTCGAAGGGCCCTAACACCTCGGCTCCCCAGAAAAGAGAAGAGGGGGAAAATCAAGGGGCCGCGGCAACACCCAAGAGCCCCAGCCTGGATGCAGATAAGCAGGACGGCAAAAAGAATGGGACGCAGCCCAATAGAAAGAGAAGCCGGGCGGGAACAACCCAACAAGGAAGAAAGAAAAACCTAAAGAAAAACTGCCCTTACTCTCTTGAGGCGTACTTCAGGCCTACGAGATGTGGCATCTTGGGGATGGATACGGAAGGCCTCGAATCACCTAGGGAGAATGGTTAGAATGGAGGCTGAGGGACGTGAAGGGGCACGGGTACGGCTATGTTGGAAGACAGGGAACGGACAATGGCCACCAAATGCTGGAAAGGACAAAAACTAAGCACAACAGATTGCTCCACGATGCAGAGGGATATGAAGACCCGTCTCGGAAAAAAGAAGGAAAAAGAGCCTAAAAGGAAGACCAGGTAAAAAGGAACATCCAGCTTAACAAGGAGGGAGACTGCAAGAGGGCAACAAGGAGCGCCCATGAACGAGGACCTTAGAAGGAAACAAGTTACTCCTATCCTTATCTCTTCCCTCCACCATTACTCATCATTAGCCCTCCCAGAACTCGGATCAAACAGCCTCCTTCACCGCCCCTGACTCTTACCCCCTTCTACCCCCCCATCCCTTGTTACCAACCCCCCAGCACCCCCTTCCCACTCCCTCTACCCCCTCCCATCATTACTCTCAGCCTCTCCTTTATCTTTCCTACTGTCCTCTATTTGAAACTGTTCACCCACTTTCACTGTTTGTTTATGGAAAAACCCCAATAAATATAATTTAAGAAAAACAAAAAAAACAATATTTCCAAATTAAAAGGAGCTGAATGTTAAAAAAAAAAAAAGGGCAAGGATCTAGAATACAAGTGGTCGCTCTCATCTGCCCATATCACCAGGCAGCACAAATTGAAAGATATCCATCAACACTGTACAAGCAGGAGCCAAAGTTACATCCATTGGAACTGTATCAATAACAGCATCCAAGTCAGAATAGATATGACTTCATCTGCAAATTGCTGTGCAAATTCTTCACAGCAGGTTGCTGAATGGTCAGGTTTTTCTCCCTGAGGACCAGTATGTAATAGCCCTCTTGTCAGATTCTTGCATTTGAAAAGTAATTCATGAGTCAACACAAGATGTATTTTTGCAGTTTGAGATGACCTGCGGTGTGGCATGTTTGACACCAGATGGCACTGTTTCAAGACTGCTGAATGGAACCTTGAGGAATTTCAGTTGAAAGTGACAGTTGGGATTTGTCAGTTGGAATTTGATATCTGTGAGGAAAGGTTGTATGTTAAGAAAGGTAGCTGATGGCTGTTGTTTTTTGATGCTTAGCTCGATATTATTAAATACAATTCAATACAAAGTTTTATACTTACCATTTGAATTGAATGAGAGTTTTATTATTCACACGAACAGAGACTGAGTTTTGAGCCTATGGGGGATTATTGTTATATTTTTGTTGCCTATCCGCAGTAACACAATTTCCTCGTCGTCGAAGACCTCTGACCACTCAAAACAGCTCAGCTGGGTGGATTTTGCAGATGCAATGGTGGCAGCAAGGAACGATTTCTCTGCTGCTCCTATTGCCACAGAGTAGGCTTTCAAATGCACTTTAGCCCATGCTTGGTCAGATTTGCTTTGAGTTCTCTGCTCTAGTCTGAGTCTCACTTGCTTCATAACCTTCAACGCCATGGAATACCAAGGGGCTGGTTTGGCTCTGCTCCATGAGAAGGTACATTCAAGAATGATTGTATCCACCACCCCGACTATTTTCCCTATTCCAGAGGTCAGGCAGAGCTTTGACAGAATCACCTGCCGAGGTGATAGGAAAATCCCCAAGCGCATCAGGAATCCATCTGGATCTATACGCCTCCTGGGGCAGACTGTCTTAATTGGTCCCTCACATCTGCAGCTGTTTGAAGTCCGAGCAAGTCTAAACCTGACCATGTAGTGATCTGTCTATGACAATAGAACTGTGACCAGTTACTCCACACCATCATCCCATCCTGCATAGAAAACAAGGTCCAAACTCTGTCCAGCAGTATGGGTAAGGCAAGACGCCTCTTGGGACAGACCCATGGTTGTCATGGAGGCCAATTCTAGCTTCCTAGGGCTTCTACTAAAAAAAGGAGGAAGCAATAGTGGACTAAACCTTGTGGAAGTCTGAGAGAAAAAAATACTTTTCAAATAGGCCTAATTAATCAAACCATAGACCTCAAACATGGCATTTTCTCATCATATTTTTGACAATCCACACAGTGCTTAGATGCAAGATCTAAGGAGTAGAAAAGTGAATGATCCCAATTTTCACTAGTTAGTGAAGTAGTTTATCCTGATTGTTTCAAAGTGATGTTTTAAACTCTAGACCAGTGGTGTCAATCAAACTTGTAACCCTCCAGGTGTTTTGGACTTCAGCTCCTAGAATTTCTTGCCATTGGACAAGCTGGCTAGGGCTTCTGGGAATTAGAGTCTGAAACATCTGGAGAGCTACAAGTTCTGACACTTTTGCTTTAGACCTTCTGAAGAAGAAACATAACCTTGATAGATTGTGAAGCAATCAGCAGCAAGTTCCTTGTAAAATCAATGTTTACTATGAAAATTGCACAGTAGTTGTGCTGTATAACTCACCTTAGATTACTGTGCATCCTTGATGTGTAAATTCCTCCATTTAAAAATCATTTTAGTATTTCTTTCTGAGGAATGTTTTCTTCAGAGCTTCTTTCACATCCTTATTCCTCAGTGCATATATCATTGGATTCAACAGTGGAGTTATCACAGCATAAAAAAACAGCCACTATTTTGTTGGCATTTGATTTGTATTTCATTGCTGGGCGGAAATACATGAAAATAAGAGTTCCAAAGTAGATAGTGACTACACAGAGGTGAGAGGCACAGGTAGAAAATGTTTTCTTCTGGGCTGTAGCAGAAGGCATTTTCAATATGGTGACTACAATTTGAACATAAGATCCCAGAGTGAATAAAAAAGTAGCTGTTACAATGACAGTGCTAAAGCCATAGCCTACAATCTGAATGACATAGGTGTCAACACATGCTAGGTTAAAGATCTGGCCAGCATCACAAAAGAAGTGATTGATCCTGTTGGGGCTACAGAAGGAAATCTTAGCTAGCATGAAGGAGGGGAAACTAGGGCATACGAAGCCCGCAAACCAACACATCATTGCTACTTGTCTGCATGTCTTAGGGCTCATCATGATAGAGTAACGTAATGGGTTGCAAATAGCAAGGTATCTGTCGTAAGCCATGGCTGAGAGGATAAACAACTCTATAGCAGCAAAGGCAAAGAAAAAGTAATACTGGGTGATGCATCCTGGAATGGTTATGGTTCTGTTCTCTGACAGTAAGTTTATCAGCATCTTAGGCACTGTGACGTTCACGTACCAGACTTCAACCATTGACAGATTGCAGATAAAGAAGTACATGGCAGTATGCAGGCGTGAGTCCACCACCACAATAATTATAATCAATAGGTTCGCCATAAGACATAGGATGTAGATAATTAAAAACAGCACAAACAATGTGGTCTCAAGATTGGGTATGCTGGTGAAATGAAGAAATATAAATTGTGTTACCACAGTTCTGTTTTCTTTCTCCATTAAACCAGATCAAAGCACTACATGGGGAATAAACAATACAAATAATTAAAAAGTCATCACACACCTGTCTTAGTAATATGAAAAATACCAAGGAATTTGGTCTCCTCTACTTTCATTTTAATTTCCCATTGCATTTAATTGTCTTCTATACACACATTATTTACTACTGAATCCTGGGACAGACAAAAAGTAGCTGGATATCTAATGATAGATACATATTTCCTTACTTCATTCTTAAAATTATTTATGCCCAAATAAATAATTAAAGTTTCATTTTTTAAAACTATTCTTCCTTTTGGCTTTTATTGGAGCAAATTCATTTGTGCATAAATATGCATGGCTTTCTTCCACAAAAACACACACATTTTTCAAGCAATAAAATTGGGCATATTGTGCAAAAAGCAATGACTTTGTGCAGGACTCCATATATATAAACAAAACTCGCAATTTCTCATAGAAAAATATCTCTCTTGTGCAAGAAAAACACATTTGCAAAAAATATAAATGAATTACATTTGCACAAATTGTGGAGCATTGAAGAATGAATAATGTTACAAAATTTATACAAGTACATTAGCTACCTATGCAGAAAAAAATAAAGTTTTATAATAAAGTTTTATAATAAAGTTTTATAATTTAAAACGTTTTTAAATAAAAGTTTTCCTACATAATTTTTCTTGACAAAAAAGCAATATTTTGCTCAGGAAATAAGTGTGTTTTGCATCAGATATCCTGTGTTCTGTATAATTATATTGCTTTTTGTTATAAAATTCATACCGAGTCTAGAAGAACAGATTTTCTCAAAGAAAAGTTCACCAATTTTATGTAATACTTATTAGTAAACAAACATTAAAGTTAATTATACTACCACTGAAATTTTTCTTTCATTCAAATCATAAGTGAAATAATCACCATCAAAGAAAGTAATGCATATTTCTTACTTCTAATGAATTGTTTTAAATATAAAACAGTTTGCAAATTTTGAACAATAGCAATTGGCAGTCCTATCCTGTATTGTTTGGTATGGCCCCTTTAAAAAGCTATCTAATTAAACCAATATCACCACTTATCGTGGCAGTGAATTGGGAACATTCATAATAAAGGAAAGCAAAAGAAACAATTGGAAAAGCTGTCCTATAATGAAACTCACCAGTATATTACTGATATAGTGGTTGTAACATCTGCTGGATTTTAGTTTTTATAAGATAACAAATCTCATTGTAAACAAAAATCAGAAAAGAAAATATAGTTTTTTTATTCCATTTCAGTCTAATCTAGTCACATACTGGATTCTGTCAACATTATAATAGCTATGATTTTTTTATAGCTGCTGCATTTGCTCATTCTTCTTACTCAACATGGAATGCAATGCACTATTTTATGGAGTGGGGTGCCTCCAGAGAGTGACTGCATCTATGCACAGAGTTTACTACTCTTAAATCCCCAGGCTTTACTTAAGATGCTGAGTACTTTTAATTACTTTTTTATTTGGGAATTATTTCTTTCTCTATAGGTATTTTACGAGTAAAACAAACAAACAAAGAAGACTAATAATATGCAAGGGATCTAGCTTATTTCTGGGCCTGGGCTGCATAATTTGTGGTTGTGGCTGTAATTCTTCACTACTTTCTTTCTCATGGAAAACCACATGTAATTTTAACAATTTTCTTCCTTCTGTAAGAGAGTTTTCAAAACTGGACAGTTAGCTTAAAATATTGAATAATATAAATATCCCAAAATAGAACAATCAAATCTTTTAAATGAGCATGTAGGCTCTTTGTCATGAAGGGAACACATAGAGTGAGCCATAGAGTTGGAAAAAATCAGAATGGGTTTGTACTCAAACACTTTGCCATGCAGGAATCCATTGCTGTAATGTTCTTGAGAAACTTTTGTCTAATTTCTAATTGAAAACATCTGAAGGAGAAGAACTCAGATTTTTGTTCCATTTTTAAATGGTTTGTAGAATCTTAGATGACCAACCATAAAATAAACCAGACATAGGAATTTGGTTTTAAACAGGAGTAATTTTGCTTGGTCAAGAAATCTATTCAGTTCAGTTAAACCTGAGTTCAACTAGTAAGGGGGAAGGATCCTGATGTCTGTCTATGACTACCTTCTGAGCCTCCCTTAGTCAAAACACCTGACAGAATGATAATCCAATGCTTTGGGTTGTTCACCCAGCTGACCTTTTTCTGGAAGACCAAACTCAAATGGAGAAATTAAAACACCAAATTATCCCCAAGAACAGGCTTTTATACCCGCCCACCCAAGTCAACAGACCAAAAGTGTACATTCAAGAGTGCTACCCTTAACCTGATATTTGAGGTTCCGCCCTGTTTACCCCACATTAAAGTTCAGACATCCTTGGAAACCACCTAGACTTCCAGGTTTGACTTCTGGAGCATTTTGGGTAAAGGGAGGGTGTTCACAAGCTCCTTGTTTTCTATTAAAAGTTAATTGAAATAGTCACAAAATGACCTGGTATGTGCTATTTTATGAACTTTTATATTTGTAGCAGTAATTTCCAACACATCCTTCTCTAATTTTCATGACTCTTCTGACTGTAGATCCACCCCCCCCCCCCATGGACCAATTATTCATATTTTCACATTTTCTCCAAAACATATACAATAATTTCTTAATTGATCTGTAGCACCAATGAACGAACAGAAGCCATCAGGGATTCATAGAATGATAAACAGATAAATAGAGCATGAGCCTTACTTCTTATTAGTAAGAACGGGAAAGAAGAACAAGGCATAAGCAACTTTCCTCTCTTCTGCATTAAAATTGTGACTTTAAAAGGACAGAAATTCTTTTAAAAAAAATTATGGTCTTGGAAAACTCTTCAGGTGAGTTTGACTTGGTTACTTGTGCTTAATAGCAAAAATATAACTAAAAAGTAGGATACCTGCAAATTTTTGAGTACGTTTTCCATTTGTACAATAAAGATAAGGCTAACTTGTTTAGTCACAAAATGCATAAGCTCAATGAAGTAAATTTGAACATTAAACATTTGTGTTATTTTATTGGTGTTCATAATGTATAAAATGCAACTTTTACCCTAAGTTTGCAAAATTTACAGCCCTCCAGAAGTTTTACTGCAAGTACCTTAAGCCCAATAAATATATTATCTGATAACATGCTTCAATTAGAAAAAGTGAGTTGATTGTAATATGATAGTGATATAGTTCTGTTTATTATCAGAATGAATTTACCACAATTTATAAGATTACACCATCCCATTCCCCCCTTCCATGTTCCTTCAGCATTTTTCTACTGTTAGGAACCAATTTAATCCAAGCACAGTTGTAATTTGGAAAAGGGTAGAAGCACAATGCTGGGGAGTTTGTGGGTGGAATTTGGTGGGAGGAGATTGTGTGTTTTAAAATGCATTTTAATTGTATTTATTGTATTTTACATGTATTTTAACCTAACATACAGTACTGTTTAATTGTTGTTTTTTAAATGTTTTCATATTTGCTTTATTTTAAATTGAAAAATAAGTGTGTGGCTGCTAGTCAACTTGCACCTTTTTATGGAGAAAGGTGATATATAAAGATGATGATGATTATTTAGGTAAGATTAAGCATAACGTTTTCAAAAGGGGGTTTTCTGCCCTTATTTCAAACTTATAATGGGAATATTGGTCCCTTCAGATGTTTCAAAATGCAATTCCAACAACCAGAATTTAGCTATGTTGGTTTCTGGGTGTTTAGATCAAGAATTTCTTTAAAGCACAAGTTTTCCTACAGAAACACAATAATTTGGATCACCTGGGTTATTTTTATTCATTTGTTTTGAAATGAATACTTTATTTCTCTTTTTCTTCTCAGATTCCGTGTGTTACCACTGAACTATCAATGGGAAACCAAACACATCAACATCATTTCTACCTTACTGGACTCTCCAATAATATGCCGTCTCAGATTCTTTTCTTTCTTTTTTTCTTGATCATTTATTTGCTAACCTTGCTCTGGAACTCTGTGATCATGCTGGCTGTAAGGACCAATTGTCATCTTCAGAATCCCATGTACTTCTTCCTGAGCCACCTGTCTTTCCTTGATGTGTGTTTCTCATCAGCCACTGTCCCAGAGATGTTGAAGACCATCATTGCAAAGCAGAAGACCATATCTATTGCGGGCTGCTTCATACAAGCCTTTTTTATCATGATGTCAGCTACTACTGAGGTTTTCATCCTGTCATCCATGGCATATGACAGGTATTTTGCCATATGCAAACCTCTACATTACATTGAAATAATGAATGCAACTTTTTGCCGAAAACTAGTGGCTATAGCATGGATGATTGGCTTCTATTATGCAGTTGCAAACATATTACCATTGTTAGCATTACAGTTCTGTGGATCACATGTCATAAAGCATTTCATTTGTGAGTTGCCTTCCATCCTCTCTCTTGCATGCAATGATATCTACGCAAACAAAATATTGTTTTTTATTAGTGGAAGTACAGTTGGGCTGGTCTCCCTGTTCCTCACAGTTCTGTCCTACATTCACATTATCTCTACTGTCCTCAAAATTACCTCCACTGAAGGGAGACATAAAGCTTTTTCTACTTGTACTTCACATCTCATTGTTGTGATTCTCTTCTATGGAACTGGTTATTTCCGCTATTTGAGGCCAGCTTCCATTTCATCTGTAGTTTTGGATGAAATACTTTCAATACAGTACTGTGTCATTACATCTTTTCTAAATCCCATCATCTATAGTTTACAGAACAAGGAGGTGAAAGCAGCATCTAAAAAGCTTTTGAAAGAAGCACTTAAAAAGTTGTTTCACCTAAAATCCTGAAATTCTTTTTTTAAAAGTTTTTTTTTAAAAGAAAGAACATCTCATTTAGCTAAACAGCTACAATCCTGCCCTGTCAGTAATTCTTTTTGCACCGAAAAACAAGAGGATTGCTTTCAGACTTCTCAATAGTATTGGGGGAAAGAGTTGTTTTGTTATGCCTATAAATAAAAAAAACATAATTAAAAAACATTTATTTACAAGATGCTTATATTAGGAGAGATTCTTACAAAACTGTATACAAATGTTCATTTATACTTTTCTTCATTTTAAACAAATTGCTATCATATAATCCTCCAAAAGCCACGAGACTGCATCTCCCAGCATTCTTCCCCATTTGTTTTGCTGGCTAGGACTAATTAGAATTGCAGTCCAACATATTGGGACTAAATGATTCCCACTAACAACTGCAGATATAGTGGGGAATGATGTCCCATTATCAGTACTGAAGAAACCTGTAACTAACTAACTACCTATCCACTTGCTTTGTGGTTTGCTCTTTGTCCTAGGCAGCAAAATGATATGGGTTAACCTGAACTTTTACCAAGTGTTTGTTCAGAACGGTTCCTCAAATATTACTCTTATCTTTCATTGACCTGTATGATCCTTCAAAGGTGGCAGAGACTTAAATTTTCATTTTGTTAGATGTCCTCACATATCCTTCATTGGTGCCATGTGGGTGCCTTTTTTCCAGACCACTACAGAACTCAATTGATGCAGATAGTTAGCAATCTACCAACTATTTTTTAAATAAATTTTTTACAATTTGGCTTTCAAAATTAGAATTTTTGGAGCTTGATCTTGAGGTGAAAGATTCCACCAAATCACATTTAAGCAAATTCCCATAATTAATTATTTACAGTGTGAAGAATGCAATTTAGCTATAAGGAATCTATGGACAATCAAGAATCTGTTGTCATTTTAATTTTTATGTGTACTTGTCATTTTGGCTAATAATATAAATAAATGTTATAATATATCAAAATTACAGTCTCCAAAGGACAGAATTTTAACTCTTGTCCTCTGTGGTTGTTGTTGTGAATCACCCTTTTCTTCCATAATTGGGAAATTGTAATTGTGAAGGGTGTTTATTTATTACATTCTATTCTTTTTATCATAACTTGGTCTCATTAGAAGAATTTTCCCTTGTTTTTAAAATTACCTTTCACATTTCAGAATTTAGGTAATCCCCCCCCCCCCCAGGGCTTGTTTTAGGAGATACTATAGAGCTTGTTTTAGGAGATACTATAATGTATTTGTTTAAAGCAATATTCTCATAAAATGCATTTTCCCACAAAGAGCTTATTTTGGACAAAATATATTATATATATAATTTAACACCCTCTTGCACTTTTATTTTTCTGGAATGGCTGTATTCCCCCAATGAGAAAAAGAGGGGGAAAAATAAATGAAAGGACAAATAAACAATAGTTTTTAGTTTTGCACAAGCTGATATTTTAATATCTTTCTTATATTCAGAAAATAAAGAACCAATGCCTGAACACTGTGTGAAGATCATCAAAGGGTAGTGATACTTTCATCAGTTGTACTTTTAGTTTTTGGCAGTATCTTTTTATTGAAAACTTCCTTTGTTCCCATGCATTGGAATGGGGGATAGAGAAGGGCCCTTCCACACACAGGCCCAAATCCAGTGGCAGGCCATAGGTTTACCTGAGGTGTCCAAACTGGGATTTCCCAGTTTACTCCAGATTGATTTAACATATACAAAGATCTGGACATTACTGCACAGACTGGATCTTTTCAAGTGTGGGCCCCTCTCCAAATCTCCTGACATGTTATTCTGATGTGTCAGGAGCTTTCACTGAGGAGCCTGAACATGCAGGTAAGTTTTGGGGGAAAACTGGGGTGGGGGTGGGGGCTGGCTGACTGCCCCCTGGGCCAATCTCTGCTTGGTCCAGGAGGGCATGTAGCCCCCACCCCAACAAAAGTGTGGAGTTGAAAGCTGGTTTGGGACCTGAATCCCAGGAGGAACTGGGATTAAACAATTTAGTTCCTCGTGGGATTTGGCCCTGTCTGGAAGGGCCTTAAGTAAGTTGTTTCTAAACCCAATGAATTTGAGGATTAAGACTAGGAGAATGCTTAATATAAAGGTTCTGATTGTACTCTAAGCACTTTGCATGATCTCCTCAACTAAATGGGACCAACCCCTTTCTGGTAGGGACTGAAGGCATGACAACAAACCTGAATGCTAATGCCAGTACAGTAAAATCAGTTTTCATGGTTCTAGAAGCCATCCCGTGAGTACAATTTGATAGACATCTTTTCTTAAACCTACATGTAAAATAATATCCTTTTGCAATCTGTTGCAACCAAATTCTCCAACTTGTTAGATGGGGGGAGGGGAATCCTGTCTCAATAGGCCACAGTAGGAGAGGATAGCCCCATTGTAGCCCACCAGTCAGTATCCCTAAGGACATGGCCCAAAGGAAGTTCAAGCACCCAAAGGAAAACTCAAATGGCCCTATGTTTCAGTCAGCAAGTGATCCAGGACCCCTGTGGTTTGAATATAAGAGCTGTCAAGGAGTTACGGTAGTTCTTTAAAGGCAAAAGATTTATACGATCTGAAGAGAAACCAGAGTGTAAGGAGTTAGTTCAATCTAGGTCAATCACAGGGTATCCAGCAGGATGAAGGAAGACGCAACATAGTGGATGTCATCTGATTCGGAAGTTATCCAGATAAACAAAGACAGCAAGTATTAAAATAGAGCAACATGAAGTAGGCAATAAAATTCACAAGCTATCCCAAATATGGTATTTGAAGGATAAATGGTCACCCCAAGATCTTCAAGGAGTTGTCTTTCTTCGTGCTGGACATATGTTAATGGACAGGGTTCCAAAGAGTTTAGAGGCCAAAAAAACCTTTCTTTGGGCCACATGTAGCCCCCAATGTTTGATGATTAAATTGAGCACACATAGTCACAAAGTACATCATTGGAAATATTAGATAAACTATGATAGCTCTTTGCAACCAAAAAAAGCCATAATATTACAAATAGGAAACAGATAAGGTTAAGGATAAAGCGTGAAAAATAATTGCAATCCACAATTTACAATTAATTATTTTGAAGGCCTTCATTCTGGCATATGAGAACAAAATAAGTTAACTTTTGCATCCCTATAGTTTTCCAAGCTGCAGTGTGCAACCATCTGCTCTAATTATACTTCACATATTTTTTTTCTCATGGGAAATCATACATAATATAAGGTCTAGAAACTACAAGATGATTTGAACTAGTTTCTTTGCAACCCAGTGCAAATATGGCACAAATAAAGCTGGGCTTTGGTGAGGTTATCTACCAATCCCATTTAGCATAAATATTCAATTTCTGACCTCCTAAAATAGATACTGCAGGATCTAGGTGGAACCAGAATAGCAACTGCAACTGCTGAGATCTGTATAGCACAACTACTTTTTAAAGAAAGTAATTTCTGCTCTATTTGTCTTACCATAAGAATTTTTGCAGGGAGACAAAGCAGCCAGGTAGACATGTGCTGGCAGGGATTGGGCTGAACCAAGATTCTTGACTTTTCCCCCAAGATTGTATCATGCTTACCACTTATAAAGCTGATTCCTCACTATTCAACAAGAGGAAATGACCTGAATGCAAGGTAATTAGTTCCAGTAAGTAGATGTGTTATCACTTTACTTTCCCCTGTCCAAGGGGGTTGATTAAGAGTTTTCTTTTCTTGATTCAAGAATGATAACTAAGTCTGCTACTGTGTTTTACCAATCCTTGTGTAGAGAAAAAAGACAGGCATCTATAAAAAGGGTGACATCAACTACTCCCAAATCACTCTATCAATGGGACAAGTTAATTAGTGTGGATGGGGCCTCGGGCATATATTACATATTCTAATTTGGTTGGAAAAGCAGCTGAAATCTGGTTGTCTTCCAACCCCCCGAAATAATGAGACAAACACAAAATATATGGTTTCAAATTTTGGGCAACTTTTATTAAATAGTTACCTATTTAACTTGTAACTCAACTAACCTTTGGTGTCAGTTCAACTTGGTGTGTGTATGCGAGGTAGCATCTTCTAGAGTCTACCCCTCAGCTCTTTAGGCGCACTACCTGGGTCCCCTGTAGATTTCAACCCGGCAACCCATAAGGGAACATCAGGAAAATCTCTCTCAACTTTTTTGAGACTAGACTCTCCCGTTCCTGGGACATTCACCATCACCTCACCCCTAAAATTAACCTCTAGGTGAGTGTTTTTCGAATGCCCCACACCCTTAAGGGGTACCTTAAATGTATACCAACCTTGTAAAAACTCAACTATTTACGCTTAGCTAATTTTATTAGCCGACCATTCCATATAAGCCCCTAATAGACAGTATAGGATAGGCAAAACCCTGTGGGCGAATTCCTATCCGACCCCCAAATGTGAAACCATTTGAGTGATCATTATTACACTATCCATGGGCGGGAGTGGTGGGCGATGGCTTCCAGCAGAATGAGGAAGAAAGGGCTGGCACCACGCTGTGCCAGCCCCACCTCCTGTCCAGCATCTTCTGCAAAATCAACTAATCTCTTCTCCGGGGGAGACAAAAATGATCCACCCTCCAACTTGTTGGAGGGCAATACTGTATTGTCTTCCAACCCCCCGAAATAATGAGACAAACACAAAATATATGGTTTCAAATTTTGGGCAACTTTTATTAAATAGTTACCTATTTAACTTGTAACTCAACTAACCTTTGGTGTCAGTTCAACTTGGTGTGTGCTTAGCGAGCAGCATCTTCTAAAGTCTACCCTCAGCTCTTTAGGCGCACTACCTGGGTCCCCTGTAGCTTTCAACCCGCAACCCATAAGGGAACATCAGGAAAATCTCTCTCAACTTTTGAGACTAGACTCTCCCCGTTCCTGGGACATTCACCATCATCTCACCCCTAAAATTAACCTCTAGGTGAGTGTTTTTTTCGAATGCCCCACACCCTTAAGGGGTACTTTAAATGTATACCAACCTTTGTAAAACTCAACTATTTACGCCACGGATTGGGAGCAAATGTCCTATTTAGCCCCCATCCCCACCAAAGCCATCTAAAATTGACTGAACACCTAGCATTAAATCATTAAGAAACATCGAATTTCCATTTCAGACAGATGGATTCCATCTGCCCTATAAAGGTGAGGGACTTACGTGAGAGATCTGTCCATGAAATATATGCAG
>JARBWK010000008.1:123917556-124090730 GCA_030556195.1 Anolis apletophallus | reverse complement strand
TTCAGAATTCCACATTCTTTGAAGAAGCATTACTGTTTAAAAAGTTAAAAGCCTCACTACTTTAAATGGACACAATTCTGTGAAAGACAGAAATAACACAGTGGAAGTTGTTTGCAGCATTAGAAGAGCTTTAACAGGAAAAGATAGATTTATTGGACAGCCTTTCATGCACTTGTGAAAGACACATCAGCAGGACCTCAATGTTTTTCTCTTTACATTGAGATCTTGATGATTTGTGACTGCTTCACATCTCGTAGAATGAAAAAATATTTTCCACTCAAAAATAAGTCTGTGAAGGATATGTCAAATGCTTCCTTAGTTCAATTGTAGACATAACAAAGATACAACGGATTTCATGGATGTCATGGGTTAACTATTATTTTCTGGTTGCAAGGCTCCTCTTTAGTAGGTGAAAGTAAAGGTTTTCCCCTGAAATTAAGTCCAGTCATGTCCGACTCTGAGGGTCGGTGTTCATCTCCAAGTCGAAAAGCCAGCGTTGTCCATAGATACCTCCAAGGTCATGTGGCTGGCATGACTGCATAGAGCGCTGTTACTTTCCTGCCAGAAAGGTACCTATTGATCTACTCACATGTGCACATTTAGTATGAGAGCAAAAAGTTTGGACAACCTGCAAAATACAATCCAATTGCTAAAGCAAAAAAAAGTAGACCAGAAATATCCTACCAAATATCTGTCACAAATAAACTTGATGTTCCACTTAAGAACAATAGTCCTTATTGTCATATACTAGCAAAATCACAACACAAGCATATATAACAAGGTAAGAAACATATTTTAAAAGGAGAAGTATAATTAAAAATTACGAATCTCAAATTTCTAATAAAAAATTAAGTTTGCAACAGTCTTATAAAAGAATGCATGAGAGCAGCTCAGAAGGTATGGAATTTTATAGCACCTTTGCCATTGAAAACACTGTAAAAATGGAATTCCTGTATTTCATCTGTATATTATCATGTTTAAGGTATGCAAACAAAGAATGATCAAGTGTTTCAACAGAAACCAAGTAACAAGAACAAACCCTTTAAAGATATTCCACATTTTTATATTTCCCATCTAAAATTGCTGATGGCATCACATTACATTTTGCAGTTGTCAAAGCTCTCGTCTGGACAGGAGTAATCAAAATGTGAAGACAAGCTGCCATAACTTCATGCTCACATGGAATTGATAATGTGGTAGGAGAACAAGCTGTTTTTGCTGCAAGAGTCAGATTGTGAAAGTCAAAATTCAATAGTCGTGTTCTTTATGGTCCACTTATGAAAGGGAAAAAAACATTGGGGGAGAATTTAGCATCAATTACTCAATAATTTGAGAGATTCTGCAAGTAGTTCTATTCCAAAATGTAGATATGGTAGGAGAAAAAAATAGACGAAAACCATCTGTATAATATTTGGGTTGAATCTAAATTTTCCCTTCAATGCAAAATACTTAATCAGTTACCTTACTGTAGGAGAGGCAGAGAAATTATTTGCATGTTGTTTTCAGTTGTTTGATAACTGCACCAAGCACTGGGGAGACTTCTCTTCAACATAATATTTAAAAGGGGGACTGCTGTGATGCTGTCATCTTTTCTTCTCCCCAGAGAATGCAGACATAGCCTTCTAATTATTCTGCATCCCTTGATCCTTCAGGAATCAATTTATAACCAAAGAACACCGCCACCAAATCAAGGGGTCCATTAATAGGAAGGAGGACCCCTGAGTATAAAGTACAAGACCATCTCATTGTTGCAGCCAACAGCAATACAAGGGTGGAAGGGGACGGACATCCTGTGTCCCTGGGGCACCTGGCCCATTGGAAGCCTATGATAGCTATTGAGACAGCACGTTAGCCAAGGGGTAGACCAGGCAGGGACACTACCTTGGCTTTTTCCACAGCAAGTTTATGCCATCCATATAATAATAATAATAATAATAATCTTTATTTATACCCCACCACCATCTCCCTGAAGGGGACTCGGGTGGGTCACATGAGGCCAAGCCCAGACAACAAATTTCAACAAAACTAAAAATCAAAACATCAACAGTAAACACAATGGAAATACATACATATAAATAAAAACAATATACAAATAGATTTAGTTACTAAGTTAAATAGGTAACAGTTAATAACAGTTGCCCATATTTTCAACCCATAACTGTTGTGTGGACTTGTTATTTCAGGGGTTGGCAGGCAAACATCATTATGGAAGCAGATATAATTTCTCAGAAGTTGCATAAGTGTGGTAATTAGTGTAGCCAACCATTCTGCAAATATACAGCTAGTCCTCTCACACAGTTTTGACTTCTTCATGGCAACATATTTGACTAGTTTGCAGTGGATTTTGGTCTTACCATTCTTGCTTAAAATATTACTCAACATGTGAAATTGAACGCACCGGGAATGTGGCACAGCTGGCTAAGTGTCAGTTGCATAAGATCTCTCTGACCAGTAGGTCATGAGTTCAAGGCCTGCCCGGGTCGAGGTGGGTGCTCGACCTTTAAGTGTAGCCTGCTGTCAACCTTTGCAGCCCAAAAGACAGTTGCATCTGTCAAGTAGGAGATAAAGGTACCACATTAAGTGGGGAGGCAAATTTTGACTGAATTATGAGGCCATTAAAGAACTCCAGGAACGCTGAGGAATGCGGAAGGTACAACAAGGGATGCTGGGAACGCTGAGAGATGAGGAGTGTGTCAGCTCCCCCTGGTGGCTAGAGTTTGCCACTGTTCGTCTATATGTGTGTATTGGAAACGGCAGGGATTGTCTGCTAAGTATGTGTAGCTGCAATCCGCTCTGAGTCCCCTTCGGGGTGAGAAGAGCAAAATATAAATAAAGTAAGTAAATAAATAAATTATAATGCTGCATCAACATTTTTAATTGCAAAAACATGATTTTCGTTTTAAAAAATGTCCTCCTCTGTAAATGTGCAAAATTGCCCCGAGGGCATTGCTATTGGAATGATACGTAAATATAATTCAAATAAATAAATGGATATGAATAAACCAAAAAGCTCCAAAACTACTATATAGGAATCACCATCTTTCATGTGATATCTCAAAGGTCTTTCTCCCAATGGAACTATCATTGTATTTATAGAAAGATTCTAAAGCTACTTATTTGCTATGGTCTGAAAAGTATATCTCCTCCTATCTATATCAAAAGAAGAAAGGAGAAAAACAACCAAGAAGAAGCAAAGACAAATAAGATCAAAGGTACATATTAAATTTTGTTTCAAATTATTTTATCTCCAATCTTACATTTATCAAACATGAGAAATAACTTTGGATCGATGCATGTATAGCTATCATGTATTAAACTTTTATTTGGATGATAATTACAGAGTATAACAGAAGAGTCAGAGGGAAATAATAGTAATACATATCTTAATAAATGCACACCTTTGTATTCTTTTCTTTTCAAATAAAATTAAGATTTATATAGAGCTTCATTAAACTGGGGATGGACCATGATCAGGATTAGGATTAAAATTACTACGGGAGCCCTGTTTGAGCCCATGAATAAACGTTCCCTTTTCAGATATCAGGTACAGTTTAGTTTCTTCTTCCTCAGTAAATTTTAGTTCTAGACATCTTCACTACCATCACTAACACATTGGATATAGCTAGTTGGTAGATCACTGAGATCATTAGAAACCACTGCCCATATCATGAAATTATGCAGAATTTTTTTTAAAAAACACAACTAAGACTCAGCACAAACAGATGATCTCAGTAAAGCATGACATTTGAATGTGGATTTTGTTATCTTCAAACAGTGCTGGACCCCCAAACTGTATTGGCTATACTGGGTTAGCTGGGAATGGAAGTTCAAAAATAACGGCAGAACCACCCCACCCAAGCATTCGAAAAATTGTCTATTTTTAAAATAAGATTGTTGAGCTTATTCAACTTGGCAGATGTACCTTGAAAACGTACAAAACTGGTAATATCTTAAGCCTCTCTTTTTTAGGTGTATTATTTTTCTATAACAGAACCTATTGTTTTGTTGAAGACTATATATACTCATGGATAACTCTAGAAATTTTAGTCAATGAATGAAGCCAAAAAAATCTGGGCCAATTTCTCTACAGGTTTATGTGAATATTTCTCTTTCTATTTGGTAAAAAAAACACCTGTGAATGAAAGAGTTTAGTCTGCTCCAGAAGAACTTAAAAGAAGCTCGGACCCCTTTATTCTCTCTGCCTTTGCACCATTTTTGACCTTTGTGAATACCTGGTAGGAAAAGGTTGTTGGGGCTGGAAAATAAATAAATGTACACTTTGACATGCCACCACTTCTGGCATATTTGAATGCCTGGGTGGGAAACGACTGGCAGTGTTCAGGAGCAGCTGCTTTTCCTCTCTGACAAATGTCCCTTGATTTATCCATTGGTCATACTGAAATCTATGGTTTTGTCCCCAAAACCTTCCTTCAGTTTATACATGAGATCAACTTATACATGAGCATATACCATACTATATGTGTATAATATAAAAATAATCTTCCTGTTGATTTATTGTAATCTACTGGCTGTAAATGCAATGGCTTGCTATCCACATCCTTTTTGTGTGTTTACAATGTTTCATGATACAGGGGTTACAAAAATGCATAGTGTCTTTCATCTGGTCTCACGGCAAAGTGAGGTCATCTTTCATAGAAAATAGAATTTATATTATGTCCACTGAAATCTCTCAAAGTCTGCAATTGTTTAAAGATTTTAGTGGTCAGATGTGCATTACTGTCCATAATTAAGGATGTTTCTATCCACTTCAGTTTAATGTGAAAAATGACTTTTTCCATCAGGCTTGGGATATTTTCCTGGATGTAGGTTTTGTTCTTTTGTTGATGTTTTTGGAAGGAGGATAAAAGCAATGCAATTGAAGACAGTTCTAGTCCCAATTAGTTGCCACCTAGAGAAATACTGTATTTTTCAAATTGTAAGACATGATTGTAAGATGCATTTTAGTAACACATCCACCAACAAAAATACATAAGATTCACCTGCAATTCTCAGTTTCACCCCATTTTAGAGAGGTTTATTTAAGGAAAAAGTGTGTATTAGAACTGAAAAAAATACAGTACCATCACTGAAGTGCGAGACAGCTATGATGGTGGAGCTTTATTGTCATAGTTAAGTCCCTCAAAAACTTATTTTAGCTTTCAAGCAGGTCCACTAATATAGGGATTTTTCAGGTAAGTGTCATTTTACTTCAGGGAGTGGAAAGATGTACCACAGAAAGCTCTTTCAATAAGGTGTTTGATTTCTAAGGTAAATTTTATGGTTCTTTATGATGTTGCATTAGTGAAATGATCATAAACACAGATTCCAAAAATTTACAGTGTCTTGCACCATTGTAAATAGTGAACAGGCCCACAGCCATTGATTATGAAGGTCTTCAAAAATTGGCAAAATATTTTATTACATGTACCAACAGCAGATGAAAATGAAGGCAATGAGGAGTTTTTCCTTGAGTGTTTTCAAATGTTCTAGATAAGCAATGATAACTGTCAAGAATGATCTTATCAAAACTTTATTTTTTATTTAGTTACTGTATATATACCCTGCCCTTCTCACCCCGAAGGGGACTCAGAGCAGCTTATACAGAGTACACACATAAAGCAAACATTCAGTGCCAAATATACACTTAACAAGGACAGACAATACAAACAGAGGCAAAGGCAGTTTCCCCCCATCTTATTTCTTATTTATTTATTTATGCTTCACATTTATAGACCGCCACTCCCTGAAGGCTCGGAGCGGTTTACAATAGTATGCATAAATACAATCCAACATAGAGTACACATATATAACCAACACATTACACAACAATAAAACTATAATAAATACAAGCAGGTGGAGGTGAACTAAGGGTTGCGCATCAGGTGGGATCGATAGTCAGTTTAGAGGCCGCAGATAAGGTTAGGGACCAGGTAGCCCCATAGTCCAGTTTTAAGGGCCCATTCTGCAACCTCAATGTGGCCACACCTCCAAGAGATGAGGAGGGAACTCCAGTCGGATGGCAAGGAGGGGTCTCAACCATGGCGATTTGGGAGACCCTCGCCGCTCTGTACTGGGCTCCTTTAGGAGAGTTCAAGGTATCAGTCTGACTCCAGCTCCCGGCCATCAGACCCCAGAAGACTCTGGCATCTTGGAGGCTGTGTTTGACTTCAGCCACTGGGGGTGCTGTTGCTCCATCCTCCATGCCGAGGAGCTTTCCTCTGATCAATTAATGTCCTTAAAGGAGCTTTTATTTATTTATTTATTATATTTATATCCCGCCTTTCTCAACCCCGAAGGAGACTCAAGACAGTTTATAGCAGAGGCAATAATTCAATGCCTTAAAACAATTCAACAATAAATAAACATTCAGTTTAAAAAATCTAAACAAGATTAAAAGCAATTAAAATATAAACATTACCACTTACTGCTATAAAATTTATTTATTTATTTATTTCCACCATTTCTACCCCGCTTCTTCTCAACCCCCGAGGGGGGACTCAGGGCGGCCTAACAATGGCAACAATTCGATGCCACACAATATACATAAAATAAAACCAAAAGCAGCCAAGATTAAAATACATTAAAATACAGATAGCACCAAAATATATTAAAATACAATTAGCATTAAAATACATCATACACATTCACATCAGTTAAAAACAGTATTCCGTCCATAATAAAATACTGGGTCTTGTCCACCGGTTTGCCATTTCAATCCAATGTAAAGTGCTGTATCGTGCTATTGTGCAAACGCCTGGTCCCATAGCCAGGATTTCCCTTTTTTTCTGAATGCCAGGAGGGATGGAGCTGATCGTATATCAATAGGGAGTGAGTTCCACAGACGGGGAGCCACCACCCCGTCTGTGGAACTCACATCACATTATCACATTATCCACAATCAAGGTTTATTACCTCCTTGCTAAAAGCGGTAACTATATATCTACTCGCATTTCTGCTTTTAACCTGCTAGGTGGTAAGGTGAGCTGGGGCTAATGGTGGGTGCTCACCCTGACCCCAATCGAACTGCTGATGTTTTAATTGGAAGGATCTTTCTGCAGCACAGCGGTTTAGCCTGCTGTGCTAAGTCCAGCCCTTATAATCTTGATTATATGACAAAATGTTTCATCTTATTATCCTAGGCATTTACAAAACCCCAATTGAAATCAAGGGTAATTTCTGGAAAGCATTCAAAAATTCTCTGTAAGCAATATCAGAACAGATCCCATACTGAAATTTATTTTAACATGTGTACCAAGGTCATTGGAAATATTTTGGTAACTAAAGTAACCCAATCTATTTTTCTTCTAGACTATCAGCAAAAGAAATACCTACATGAAGAATCAGTCTACAACAATGGAGTTTATATTGGTTGGTTTAACAAATTCAGCTGAACTACAGACACTTCTCTTTTGGATATTTACATTTATCTATGCTATAGCCTTGAGTGTTAACTGCCTTCTCATCTTTACCATATGCAACTTCAGAAACCTTCACACCCCCATGTATTTCCTGCTCATCAACTTGTCTTTAGTCAATATAATCTCCATTTCAGTTACAACTCCTAAACTACTCCAAGTTCTTTGGACCCAGAGAAAGATGATCTCATTTTATGGCTGCATTACACAAGTGTATCTTTTTATATGGGCGTTGGTGACAGAACTTTTTCTTCTTTCATTCATGGCTTTTGACCGTTATGCTGCTATCTGTCATCCTTTGCAATATGCACTGATCATGCGGAAGGAAGCATGTATTTGCATAGCAACAGGAGCGTGGCTTGTTGGAATGGTTAACTCTGCAGTCCATGCTGGGCTCATGCTGAAGCTTTCCTTCCATGACTCAAACATAATCAACCATTTCTTTTGTGATGTGCCACCACTTTTAAAGCTTGCATCCTCGGACACCAGCATCAATGAGAGTATGGTTTTTATGGCAGATATCTTATTCGGGATCTTTAATTGTGGTTTGACTCTAATGTCATATTTCTTCATCATGAGAACCATCTTCAGAATTTGTTCTACTGAAGGGAAGAAGAAAGCTTTCTCCACATGTTCTTCACATTTGGTTGTTGTCAGTTTTTACTTCTCCTCAGTCATTTACACATATATTAGGCCCTCATCTGTCTACACTTTAGATAAAGACAAATGGGTTTCTCTCCTATATACTGTTGTAACTCCAGTGCTTAATCCAATTATATATTCTCTGAAAAACAAAGAAGTTAAAAAAGCCCTTAAGACATTTGTTGGAAAAGGCCATCAGATTCCAGGGCCTCAAGCCTGAGTTGTAAATATTTTAACAACAACAATAATAATAATCTTTATTTATATCCCGCTTTTCTCCCCAAGGGACTTGGAGCGACTTACAACAAGGCAAAATAATAGAAAATAATAAGCACATAACTTAGGTGTATGTGTATTATGTGTTAATGCTAATTGTATTTTAATCCGGAATGTCTATTTATTTTATTTATTTATTTCCAGTGTTTATACCCCGCTACTTCTCAACCCACGAGGGGGGACTCAGTGCGGCCTAACAGACGGCAACAATTCGATGCCACACAATACATAGTAAAACACAGTTAAAATTAAAATACATTAAAATACACCTAGAATTCAATACATTATGGTTTTATATTGTATTTATTTTGTGTATCAGCATCGAATTGTTGCCTTTTGTTAGGCCGCTCTGAGTCCCCCCTCGGAGGTTGAGAAGAGCGGGGTAGAAATGATGTAAATAAATAAATAAGTAATACATTAAAATCAAGACAAATAATAAATAACTGCAATGTACTTATCCAAAGATGGCTCAGAAACTCTCTCTCTCCCTCTCCCCCCCCCTCTCTGTGTGTATGTGAGTGTGAGAGTATAACGTGACAATTAGTAATGGGGTTTAAAAGACACATTCCCTTCACTATTAATTACACTTTAAAAACATCGAAGTGTATACATTTATACATTTGCATTCAAGTGATTGTTCTGCCTTTTGCAGACACTGAGCATTTGGAAATAAAATATAACACTTTGTGGGTATATTAGGTATGTAAATGTTCAATGCAAGGATGGATTGTTGTAGTCGTCTCTTTGCTATGGGAAAATGAACATTTTTCTCATTGTGTTTCTTACACACACACACACACACACACACACACGGAAAAAAGGGGGGGGGACTTCCCAAAGAGTTTGGACATCAGAATACTGTTCAAACTCTCACGGTTCTATTGTGCTTTCCTAGAGGACTAATCGGGGTGCATCCAGACAGCCCCTTTATTGTGGGTATTGGCACAATAAAGAAGGTGCTGTCCAGATGATGTCCTGGACAATCCCGAATTAATTTGCTACAAACCAGGAAATTAATTAGCAGATTTATTCCACGCCTTTTTGGAAGGCATGGGATAAACCCACTATTTCTGGTGTCTGGGCTGCAGACTAGACACCATTCCCTCAGTTTTCTGGACAAAGTCTGAAAAACTGTGGAAATACCCATGCCCTCCCTCAAAGCCCCCAAACCCCTTTGAAAAGTAAAGAAAACTTACCTGGTCTCCAGTACACTCTTGCAGCAGCTCTCCCGGTATGTAGAAATGATGCGCTGGGAGAGCAGGAGGTGGGGGGGAAGAAGTGATTTTCCTCCCCCCACTCTCCTGGCACATCATTTCCACATGCCAGGAGAGCTGCTGCAAGGGTGTACAGTGGCCAGGTAAGTTTTCTTTACTTTTCAAAGGGGTTGGGGGGGGGGGCTTCTAGATGTTCTCACAGGCCAGTCCCATGAGAGCATCTGGACACCCACCCCAGAAAGTGCATAATTTCTGGATGGGTGTGGACAGGCCCCCAGGAACACCCATGTAGCCGGTTCAACTGCAATATGGATGAGTTTTTGCGCCGTTACGTAACCATGAACGAAACGTGGCTCCACCACAACACACCAAACAGCAGTCAAAACAGTGGGTTTCTTGGGGTGAATTGGCACCAAAGAAGGCCAAGGTGGGTTTGTCAGCCAATAAAGTCATGGCAACCGTTTTTTTGGGATGCACGCAGTATAATCCACATTGACTACCTTCAAAAGGGTAAAACAATCAATGGCGAATATTATGCCAACTTATTGGGTCGATTTAATGAGGATTTGGGGGGGGAAACAACCACCTTTTACTTTTCTTTACTTTTCAAAGGGGTTTGGGGACTTTGAGGGAGGGTGGTAGGGCTTTCAGATGTTCTTGCAGGCCAGTTCCATGAGAACATCTGGACACCCACCACAGAAAGCGTGCGATTTCTGGGTGGATGTGGACAGGTCCTCAGGAGCACTCACATTTTAAAAACACAAATGGTCCTGGGATAGCTGCTTTTCTGGAACCGCCCGCAATTGTTGGGTAACCCTTTTTTAAAAACTGTGAAAAAAAATCCCCCCGCAACTCCCCGGCGTCCTCATTTATCATTTTCTTGTGAGAGAAGCTTCATGGTGACCAGGGACCTTTTCAGGAATATTTAGGAACTAATTTGGGGGGTAGCGTATGGGTGGGGTTATGGGCAGGGCTGGTCAAACGGGTAGGCGAAGGAAGCGCCCACGTAGAGCGCCATCTGGTAAGGGCTGAGAAGGGGTGAATTCTCCCACTCGCCAGGTGCATCAGGAGGCCCCGGCCCACCCCTCCCCGCCACTGACGCATCCTCGGGCCCTTTGCCTTCCTCTTGCCTGCCTTCCTCCCTTGATCCCCCCCTCCCTCCCGTCTCTCTCTCGCTTCAGCAGAGGCGTGGGACAAACACTCGTGGCTTCCTGGTCCCTTCCAAGCCCCGGCTCGGCTTCTGCCCTCGGGTTGGGTGAGCAGCAGACTCCTCGAGGACACTACACGACTACACCACACAGCGCGTGCAGCTTGCTTGGATACCAAAAAGGGAATGGACTAACTGGTGAAAAGCATCCAATATTAATTATTTCTAAAAGTATTTCTCAGAATCCAAGTCACAATTATGAAATAACAGACCTTATTCAATACAAATATATTTAGTTCATCCAAAATAACGAGTAACTAACAGTTAATGTGTCCATTCAAAGCTTGTGTGTGGACACATTAACTGTTAATTACTCGTTATTTTGGATGAACTAAATATATTTGTATTGAATAAGGTCTGTTCTTTCATAATTGTGACTTGGATTCTGAGAAATACTTTTAGAAATATTAGATGTTTTTCACCCAGTTAGTCCATTCCCTTTTGGCTTGGCTTAGCGGCTCTAGACTTAGCCTGCCTTCATTTTCTGCATGCTTGGATATGCCTGTGGAATGCTGGGAGTTGTAGTCTGCCCAGGTGCCACGCCAGCACTCTCGTGCAGCAGAGTCTGAGTTTGTAAGTAAGAAGACTCCCAACTCCCGTGACTGGGCTGGGTGAGACCTCACAACTCCTGAGGATGCCTGCCATAGGTGCAGGCGAAACGTCAGGAGATAATGCTTCAAGAACATGTGCGTACAGCCCGGAAAACCTACAACAACCCAGCTCAAGGGGAGTTGTAGCTTCACAAGAGGTGCTTCTCAAGCTGGCTTGGAGTCAACTGCATTAAGATCACTACTGACCAAAAGGTCATGAGTTCGAAGCCAGCCCGGGTCGGAGTGAGCTCCCGACCAAAATTGTGTAGCTTGTTGTCAACCTGTGCAGCCTGAAAGACAGCTGCATCTGTCAAGTAGCTTCTGGGCATGCGCGGAGGGGGGCGCCAAAATAATGTTTGCTTACCATTTAAAATTACCTTAGACCGCCCCTGGTTATGGGTGGGCACCCTCCTGTATCTTTGGACTTCAAGAGCCCAAAGGTGCATGATGACTGTGCGGACTCACACGCGGTGTCACAGAACACAACCCCGGAAGTCAATCCCCACAGGCCCAGTACCTCATTAGACCTGGACCTTTCAGTAAGGCCCAGATCTAATGAGGTATTTAATTAATATGCAATAAACCAGGGAAACCTTGGTTTATTCCATATTAATTCACTTTTACCAGAAGAATGATTTGAACACCTCTGGTAAAAATCAAAGACAGGTCCCTTGTTTTGGGCCTGTCTGGATGGGCCCTAGTCTGCTATAGACCTTTCAACTTTATGCATGTGCAGTACAAAATATTTTACTCTAGAAATCCTTTACTTTGTAATTAAATATAGGTGTTTGCTGGTCAATGCCTTAATTATTTCTTAATTAGATAGTTGCAATGTCCTCTATACCAGGCTCTCCTTGAAAAGTGTCTGGAAGTGTTAACTGCTGCAAAAAAATGACAGTCCGGCTTTTGTCAGGTGGTGTCTAAAGCCAAGATAGAGGCAGACTTTGAAGAACTTTTTTTAAAAAATAGTTTTTATTGGTTTTTGAAGAACTTTTGATATGCTTCTGAGCTCAATTCAGAGTGCTGTTTTTGATCACACAAATTTCCAAATGGGGTTGAAGCAGTTTAGTGAAAACTCTCATCTTCTGTATATTAGGGTTGTTGTTGTTGCTGCTGCTGCTGTATGGCAACCTTGTAATAGGGTTTATTTGACAAGATTTCTTCAGGGAAGGTTTGTCATTGCCATCTTCTGAAACTAAGCACATTTGACTGGCTCAAGGTCACCCAGTGGGTTTCTGTGGTTAAGCAGGGATTCTAACCTTGTTATCCTATCCTCAAAAACTGTAGTGGCTCTTCTACCATTTGAAAATGCCTGAAATTTAGGAACCACACACATCCAAAAATAATATTTATTGAATGCTGTTTGACTAAATAGAAGCAAAAATTCCCCTTAGATAGCACAATGATAATAAAAAGAATTTATAAATCAATGGATTTTGCCTGGTGTTTATGAAAATGAATATTAAGCTTGAATTTTGAAAATGTGCCAGATGTTGTGCTGGTACAAACGTTTTCTTCACCGGTATGATAAAGAATCATTATTTGCCTCACAATAAGGATCAGAGAAATTATCACAACTACCTGATGAAAAAGCCTTACTCTTACAATTTGACAAAGCAGAAAATCATTTTAATCCACAAGAACCAATCTTACTACATCAGTAAGAAGGCACCACATTATAATGGGAATTAAGGTAAATATTTCAGTCTTCCTCTTTCACTCCTGTGTTACTTTAACATCTTTTATAATGCGCACACACAGTGAACCATGAATTCAATATTGGGTGATCTGGTTATGTGGTATTATTATTATTATTATTTAAAAAACAAAGAGTAAGCATGAAAAAACTTCTACTCTGAACCAAAGAAGAGAAGTTTTCAAAGGGTTTTGTAAGATAATGCGATTAAGCCAAAACATTATATCTCCCATTTTCATCTCTGTTTTTCATTAGATGTCAACAAATTAGTTTCCATCAATAGATAATTTCAGACTGTCATAAATTTTGATTACTGGGGAATGGTCAAGATTCTCTCTCTCTCTCTCTCTCTCTCTCTCTCTCTCTCTCTCTCTGTGTGTGTGTGTGTGTGTGTGTGTGTAAAATTTATATATTTGGGGAGTTATATAATGTAAGATGAATGCTTGTACATTAGCATTTCTTCTTGTTGATTGTTCCCAGGGATGCCATGAGGTATTTATTTATCATATCAGAAGCAAACAGAGGGTACAGTTGTAATGTATTTATGAACACAAATATAACTGCTTCCTTGTTTGTTTCATATTGATATTTGTTTGTTTGTTTGTTTGTGTAATGAGTTAGATAACTGGAAGTTCATGTAGTAATTTATGCTAAACCGATTATGTGAGATAGCTGTGCCTGGTAGATTCTCCGCGTCTCTTCCCCCTAGTAGTATACAGTAGTGGTCTACATTTTCATGTTATCTATCAATGTGCCTATCTCCTCTTACACATCCAACATGGCAAAGAAGCAGTAATATTTGCCCTAGGATAATGTGTGTTTATCTTGTGCACCTCAAGAGTAGTAGCATCAGAAGTCTGTAAGATCACAAGGATAGCAACAAATAGGATTATTTTTCATGTACCTCTTTTTCTTTTTACTTATCTTGAATTTTCATATGGGGAGATAGTCTGTGCCTTTAAGATATATCTGGGAAATAGGAAAAATGTAATGACCAGTCTGACTTTGAACAAATGATAACACTCAAATATATTACTTGTCTTGAAAATAAAGTTTGTAAAAATTCATAGTGACTCGGAGATAGAGATGATATCAAAATGTAATATAACGGTAATGTGAAAATTACAAAATTTTGCACACTAATAGAAAAAGTTGACACTTTAGAGCACTGTGTGCAGGTGTTCCATTTGTGTAGAATATCTGCATCTATTGTGGCATTTTATTTATCTTAATCGGGGGTTATGATGTTATATTGGTTGTTATTGCTTTCGTGTTATTGTCTATGCACTTGTATTTTGTGTGTTTGCATGTTTGAGTGCTTTGTGAGCCCCCTTCAGGTAGAGGATTTTTTTTCAAAAAAAATATCCATAATTTAGAAATATGCCTTCATGAGCACTATATATAATCTCAAGATTTCTAGGATTCTACATAGTTTGGAGTACTTTAAATGAGAGCGTTTCACACTTGCATACAATTTATGCAATGTGCCAAAGATGGTAGTGGATTGGAGATATACTAATTATTTTATGTGTTGGTTCTACGACCAAACAGATTGACTGTGTATGGTGTAGGCTCTATGTGTAGGAAAGAAAAAGGAAAGTGGCAGTGAGCAGAAGACATTAACATAGGAACATAGGTAAGCAGTGCACAGTGATTTGTAAATGAAAGGTTGGGAGAGTTGCCTAGTGAACTAGAATTCTAGAACTTCCTACAGACAAGGAATTGCTTTCAGGCAGTGAGAAAGGAAGGCGACTATACCAGCACTACAGCCAACAACAAGAACAACAGCAAGAACTCCAGCCAGGTATGATGTCTAACTTGATTGACTATATCAGAGAATAAGGGGCTACAAAATAAATAGATCTGAAGTGTGTTTTGAACCTTATTTAATTGGGTTTGTAAGTTCTTTTAAATGCATTTGACTTGGTTATTCTCTTTGTTATCTTGCAAGGAAATATGTGGAATGTCAGTTAAAATGTATTTGGCCCACTAGCAAAATGAAGGACTGTATCTAGAAATGCAATAAAACAGCTTAGCTCATTTATGCATTACACAAATTGTATCTTTCAAGACAGGGCAGTAGACTATTTAAAATGACACATAGTGCAACATTTGAAACTAGATAATTGTGCTGACTAACTGACTCCCAGAAAAGTATTCAGATAATGAGATACATCTAGATTTTAGAATGAATGCAATTTGGCACCACTTTTACTGTTATGGCTCAATGCTATGGGATCTTGATTTGCGGTTTTATAAGTTATTTCACCTTCTCTGTTAAAGAGTTCTGGTGCCTCACCAAAAGACAAATTGTGCACCAGGATTCCTTATCATTGATCCATGGCAGTTACAGAGGTCTACAGTACAGACTTACAGTGGAGACATATCAAAGTGCCTAGCTTTAAAGCCGTTTGCCTAATATCGACAAGGCACAGAGCTTTCTCTATTGCGGTGCCATCTCTTTGGAATACCTTGCCAACTGAAATTCGTGCCCTGCAAGACCTATCGGCCTTTGCAGGGCTTGTAATACTCATCTGTTTCGGTTGGCATTCAAACTTTGAATTTTAATCTGGTACTAATTAATGTTAAGTTGTTTTTATGGTGTTTCCATTCTGTGTTTCTATACTGTATTGTGAGCTGCTCCGAGACCTCGGAGAGTGGTGCCATTCAAGATCGAATAATAAAATAAAATAAATAAAATATTGGAAGAAACCAGGCTCCTCTCAAAATGTTGACATTTACTAACCAAAGATTAATCAAGGGATAAACTGGGCCATGTATTCAAATAACTCAGGACTTAATGACCAAAATAAAGGACAAGGAAGATTATGGGCCCTTCCACACAGCCTTATATCCCAGAATATCAAGTCAGAAAATCCTTGAACTGGGTTATCTGAGTCCACACTCAGATAATGTGGGATTTTCTGCCTTGATATTCAGGGATATAGAGCTGTGTGGAAGGGCACTGAGATAGGACCATGTTGATATCTGTGAACTCTCTCTCTCTCTCTCTCTCTCTCTCTCTCTCTCATATATATATATATATATATATATATATATATAGAGAGAGAGAGAGAGAGAGAGAGAGAGAATCTTTGTTCACTAGATCAAAGATTCTCCTTCTCCCCTCTCCCTCTTTTCACTGAGTACTTTCTATGGTGGAAAATATTGAAAACCTGTCCATGTTATGGTTTCCCGTGGCAGCTATTAACAATGTTATTTTACTAACTAAAAGAGATAGTGAGATTAAAAGATACAAAAATAATTTCACACTTATTGATAGTTTAGTATGTTTCTAAAACAAAAAAAATATGCACACCAAATTTGGAGAGGCTATTCACTAGATATAATCATTTACACAGTAAACTGACATTTTTATTTAAATCCAACAAATCAGACAATACAACTTGATTATACAGAAAAAGAATTTTTATTTATACAAGTCTAGATAAACAAGACTTAGGATAAAACTCATCCATGTTAATTCAGAATGCAATATGACCTATTTGGCTATCACTAGAATTAGGTTCTCTGACTATACTCCTATTCATAGTCCTAACTAGAGCAAATTATTCTAGCCAGTTGTTGAATTGTTAACATTTAAAGACATTTATTTATGCATTAATATTGATTTAGCAGTCTTCTCTAGGTGTTTCAGATTAGTAGTTATGATTTGATGTTAACATCACATCTAATCTGAGATTTTGTTCCATTGAAGAGGAGGGAAGGCTTTCTGCTTATCACAGTTCCTGAGAATTTAAGAGTGACCAATAAAACATTTTAGCAAATATATTATAGGGGTAATTTTT
Source organism: Anolis apletophallus (assembly GCA_030556195.1). Taxonomy (NCBI): domain Eukaryota; kingdom Metazoa; phylum Chordata; class Lepidosauria; order Squamata; family Anolidae; genus Anolis; species Anolis apletophallus. The sequence goes on along the minus strand of JARBWK010000008.1, from coordinate 124,073,881 downwards.
AACTGAAAAAGGTATTGAATTACTGTACATGCAATTATATATGTTTCAGGTTATATAACCCATTTTTGTACTGGAGAATCACGCAAGACACATTAAAATATGTAGACTAAAACCATGTAAATTACAGCTTTTTCAGTGAAAATACATGAAAATTTATTTTTTTAAAACTCTGATAGATGCTGCAAAGAGAAAATGATGCAGTTTAAGACACAGGGAGGAAAGTGTCCTTTTGGTAGCTCCAACAGAACTACCTGCACTCCCCCTTTCCCATGTGACAAGGTCTTAAATGTATCTGGGATCAAAACAAGCATCTGGGATCAAAAGCAATTTGTTATGTCATTTGGCACCTTCAAGGAATACATATTGCTGGTGAAATGAATTTTCATAGACTATGGTCTACTTATAGTAATGGAAAAGGATCTAGTATGAAGTCTTGAAGATATTTTAAATCAAAAGAAAATTGTGGCCATCAAGACAAATGATTACAGATAAATGATTTTATGGTTAGAGATATGAAACTTCTCCCTGAAGGTACATATATTCAGTTGAATCCTTAGGTGTCAATCGTAATCTGCAAATGCAAACTTGTCCTTATTCATTATTACTTAATCAGTACTTGTTGCAGTATCCATTTACTCAGTGATGATTCTTCTCCTATCAATTGATATTATCTCTACATATATTTGTTTTGTTTTGTTTGTCCAGGTCCACAGTCAGATAATACTGGAAATGAAGAATCATTCTGTCATTACAGAGTTCATCCTCGTAGGACTTTCCAGTGCACCTGAACATCAGATGATCCTCTTCTGGTTATTCTCCTTCATTTATGGTGTGGCTGTAATCAGTAACATCCTCACCATCCTCGCAATCGGCACTTGTAGCAAACTCCACACACCAATGTATTTCTTGCTCATCAATTTATCAATAATAAACATTTGCTCAATTTCTGTTACAGTTCCCAAAATGTTACAAACCATTTTAGCTGAAAGAAAAAGCATTACCTTTCCTGGTTGTATTGCACAAGTGTTTCTTTTCATCTTAATGCTAGGGACTGAACTTATGCTCCTTGCATTCATGGCTTTTGACCGCTATGCCGCTATCTGCCACCCTTTCCAGTACATGGTCATTATGAGGAAGGAGTTTTGCCTTGTAGCTATAGCAGGTTTGTGGCTCATAGGCATGGCTAATTCTGCAATTCAGACAGGACTTGTGGCACAGCTTTCCTTCTGTGACTCCAACGTCATCAACCATTTCTTCTGTGAGCTTCCACCCATGTTCAGGATCTCCTGTTCAGACACAAGTTTGAATGAAACAATGGTTTTCACTGCTTCTGTGATCATTTTAATAGCTAGCTGTGCAGTGACGCTAACTTCATATTGCTTTATTGTGAGAGATATTATAAAAATCCGTTCCACAGAAAGTAAGAGAAAAGCTTTTTCTACATGCTCTTCCCATCTCTTGGTAGTCAGCTTTTATTATTCTACAATAATCTATACTTTCCTCCGGCCTGCTTCATCTTACTCCTTGGAAGAAGACAAAGTTATTGCTATTATTTATTCGGTGCTGACTCCAGTCCTCAACCCATTCATTTACTCTTTGAGGAACACTGATGTTAAAGAGGTACTCACAAAGCTGATACTCAAAAGGGTCTCCTAGAGAGATTAGTTATCTTCCTCTGATTGAACAATGCATAGTGATTGAATCATGTGCCTATTACCATTCAATTTCCATTCGAAAAGCAGAGACATATTTGTGAAATGTTGTATGCTGGAAAAGTAAAACAGAATTATAGTTAGACATACACATTGACATTAATTTGGTAAAACAATTTATGATTTAGGGCACATGTAGAATTAATGGAATTTGACATCTCTTCACTGCCGTGATTCAATCCTATTACATAGAACAAGAGTTATCTATCAATCCTGGGAGGTGTAGCATTACAAAGCCTTTAGATTTCTCTGCAAAAGAGTGCTGATGCCTCACCAGGCTACAACTCGTGTGATTTCATACATGGCTATGGCAGTGAAGTCTTTTAAGGTTTCCTCTTTTTTGGAAATACTGACAGTACAGCATTGAGAGATATTGTATTTGAGTAGCTGATTCAGAAGCACATGTATCATAATCTTTCTAATCAATATAGTAGGGAATAGAGAGAATGTCTCAAGAATGATATGATCATAGCATTCCTTGGAAAGCTGCTACGGGAGTTTTAAAAGACAATCTAGCCAAATATTTCCTTTGAATCAGAAGTTCTCAGCTCTTAAAAGTTTCTAATATGTTTGCTCACATACTTGAATCCTAGTTGTGGAACCACTGAATTGCTTGTATGATATTTTGATAACATATTATTTATTTAATTATTAAATGTACATTTTTTGTCTATATTGTAAGGGTAAGCTATGCTGTGATGGCCTTACATCTAAAAAAATAAATGAAAAAACAAAGCATGTTATGAATAAATTAACTGGATGTTTCTGGATATATAATGTTTAGATTAGATTTTAATTTTTAAAAGATGATGTAGTATAGCTAGGAATACAGGAGGACATTTGCAAATTATTAAGCAGTCATCATTCATTTTCATATACTGTGTTAAAATGCTTTGGATTACATGTTTTTGAATGTTGTGATGCTTAGAAACCATTCCAAAAAGCATACATAAATGCAAAGCCTGCTATAAAATGTATTCATCTATACATATTTTTTCAAGAAAATGTGTTTTAAAATATCAACAAATTTTAGTATCAATGTTTGTTCATTCTTTTTTTTAAAAAAATCATAAATCAATGGAATGACAGGACATCACTGAAAAAAGTGACAATTTCCTTGCAATATTTAGAAATAAATTTAAAATAGCCTTAACTCTTGGCCCCAGTAAGAACCCCATTGTAATCCATGCAATAACTTCACAGTGTTCTTCAAATTAGTGGATTTGTCAGCCTTAATGGAGTTATCGAATTTGCGTTTGTTATACCTTTCCTGCCATCCTGTGTCCAGAACAGTGAAATTCATGGATTGAATTATTATTTTTCTTTGAGTCATTAGCCTCCTTCTCCTTGGTCATGCAAACCAGGCACCTTTGCTGATGCATTCCCCAATTTATTAATGCTGGGTTAAACTAGTTTAACCTTGTGTACCCCACATTGAGGACAAAAACTCCTTCAATGTCATTTGGATATCCAGAAGTGATGTCTGATCCACTTTAGGGTATAGGGCAGGCATGGGCAAAGGAAGACTCCAGGGAGCCAGATGCAGACCCTGGGTGCTTACCTCCTGCCCTCCTCATTTTCCATGTCCTCTCAGCATAAGGACGGAATGGCCCACCACATCCTTGTGCAGAAAGGATTGGGAAGGAAGGCACACAGCAGCTGAGAGTTTCAGAAGTGCTCTCTTCCTGTCATAAGGACGTGGTGAGCAGTCCGATCCTTATGCTGAGAGGATGGCCCAAGAAAGGTACACAGCAGCTGAGAGCCCTCCGGGGTGCTCTTGGCTATCATCTGTCTCACCCTCCTCCTGGCACAATGCCAAGAGGACAGCTCTAAGATCAGCAGAGGAAGATCGGGCAGGAGGATTGGGACAGTCACTGCCCCATCCTTATGCCAGGAGGAAAACCTGAGGATGACCAGGACCCTGCTCCCTCCTGGCCCTGCCCCCTCCTGAATCCTCCCCCTCCCATGACCATTCCACCCAGCATGTGCCTGGCCACCCCCTACTGGCCCAGCCCTCACTGTTGGGCCCACAATGTGGTCCCAAGGCAAAAAGTTTGCCCATGTCTGCTATAGGGTCAGCGTAGATAAACTCTAAAATGTATGTTTATGTGTTTTATTTTGCATTTTTCTTAAAAATAAATATTTGTTGAACATCAACATTCTCTTGGGTGTTTTTGAAAACTTATCTTTGGCTCATGGAGTTTATCTGAAATCTGGACTGTAGTAGTGGAAGTAGAAAATAGTATTTACCTTCTCTGTTAAAGAGTGCTGGTTCCATAGCCTTAAAACATAGCCTACTTGTCAAGTCCTGATTGTAATTCCTGAACTAATTTTACATCCTTTATTATAACATCACTAGATCTTAATTTAAAATAAAACTAAATTCTGCTGCAAGTATTACTTCTATACATGATTCAATTATACTTAAAAAAACTTGCAACAACCTAGAATTGTTTTAATCTCAAATATTCACTTACACCATTGGTTTCTCCAATGGTTCTTGTGAATAGAAATCAGGATTACATTTACCCCCATCCAATTCTGTATTTAATATTCGTCACATGTTTGGAATTATTGCTAGGAATAAATAATAAAATTGTGAATTCTATTTTATTTTTCATTTGTGTGTAACAAACAGGTAGTGTCTTGAATGCAGAATGCAAATATTAGTTTATTTTTGGCTTTTCCAGTACCATAAAGAGCAGTAAATATCTCTTCCATAGCTATTCATCTATGAATACATCTCATTCTTGATGGCAATTCTATCAAACATTCCTTCACTGTAAGAGCAACTAATGGCATTTTTAATTGAAGCATTTTTATACACAGGAGAACAATATTAAATGATCGGAGAGATACACAAGCGACCCAGTGTTAAATGCACATGTGGCAACACGTATTTGTTTGTCTTACTCATCTATATTCCATTAATGAATCACCTTTTTAAAAATCATGTTCACGGGGATCACTGTATATTTTCCCACTAATCATTCCCATTGGAACCTATTAATTTGGTGCACATGTGATAGTTTTTAAAAATTGCCTTTAATTTCTTGAGAGGGCCAGGAGTATTCTGGGCTTACTGCCAAGTTATAGTAATTAGAAATGTTATTGTTTGCTTTCACTTAATTAACACCACACATTTGTAAAATCCATTTTATCAGCTAATTGTCAAAAGGAGGAAGAATGATATCAGTAAAGTTTGCATTTGCCTGAACTTTGTCTCCATCTGGCCACAATCATAATTATTTTTATATCACCTTTGTTAATAGACAGCTGTTTTATTTCTATTTTCTAAATGTATTATCTGCTTGCCACTGATCCTCACTGAAGTGCATTTTGTAAGCATCATTATTATCCCCAAGGTCTGTTTCAAACACTGACAGATTCATCTATGGTTTCACAGCCAAAAAAAAGCTCTTTGTACTGAATTAGTGCGTTTTAGTAGTTTGATCATTGAACTACGACGCTCAAATAATGGAAGACCACTGAGTGACCTTGGACAAGTCACATTATCTCGGTCTCAGAGGTTGACACTGGCAAAATCCCTCTGAATATATCTTAAAATAATAGAATAATGAATCATAGAGTTCAAAAAGACCATAAGGGCGAATACTCTAACCCAATTCTGTCATGCAAGAATGCACAAGCAAAGCACATGATGTATCCAGCTCTATTTAAAAATACCCAAAGAAGTAAGCATGTATCCCATCCCCTTTAAAAATACCCCTGTGATAGCTTTGCCTGAAGACAGAGGTGTCAGGCTAATTTTCACCTATGGTTGCCTTCAAAGAGCTATTTGGAATTGTAAGACTGAATAAATGTAATTATGTTGTGCTGGCATTGAAAGCCTTACAGGTCACATAAAATGATGTAGTGGGCTAGATTTGGCCTATAGGCCTTGTGTTTGATATGTGTGCCTTGGGGTCACTGTAAGCTGAAAATGACTTGAAGGCACACAACTGCAATAACACTAAAGGATATCATAGTGTCTCTTGATGTATTTTCCAATGTACTAGCTCCACCTCCTGGCCATGGTTATCTCTTGAATGAAGAAAGTAGTTTGTTAAGTAAATAATGAGCACTTTCTTGCCATGTCCTAGAACAAATCTTAAAAGGGAGCTTGATTGATGAAAACTTGGAAACTTTCTTTCAAAACAGCAATAAAGTTTCTTTCTACATGCAATCTTCCTCAAGTCACCTGTTACTGTCATCGCTGTAAAAAAAAGCTTTTGAATTTTCAAAAATAATTAGAACTTATTCCTTTAGCTCCTTTTTATAAGAAAAAAATATCTCAGTATTATAAATTACAACCCTGTGCTACAAAGAAAGCTGAATGACTCACTCTACTGAAGGTATGATGATTGGGACAAAGCAGGTCAGGCCATCCTTAGCCCTTCCTCCCAAGGACCTGTATGCCCTACCCAGCCTTTGGAGGAAACAGAAATCACCAGCCAATGAGTTTAATTTAGGTTTGATATGGGTTAGGAGAAGAAACCAGAATGGCCCAAATGTAGACTTCACTCCAATCAGCCTGTACTCATGAGGATGTTTAGAAGCTGAGCTATTGATCGTTGCTATAAAACATACTCTTCTTCCATCTATCACATTGTCACTTCAATACCTAAAGAGAGTACAGTGTAGCAGCCTAAGACAAAACATGGATGAGGAGATGAACTCTGTGACAGCCCAAAGTTTTGAACTTTATCATACAGAGGTGAAACCAGTGCAATAGTAGGACTGTCAGTAGCACCTGTTTGTACCACGGTTATGCATAGGAAGAAGCTATTTGAGATGGCTGAAATAGCCTTCTGTTAACTAAATTGACCTTCTGCCAGTATAAGCCCCTTCCAGGTGATCCCAGAGACTAGTCAGCAACAACAGCAACAGCAAAAGCCCAAAATGGAGCCAGGGAAAGGGTTGGAGTAAGGATGAAGTTCTGCCAGATCTAAACCTTTTCCAAGCCATGGACACAACTACTAATTTAGCCCAAGACAAGTAGTCTTAAATAATTGTCAGCAGCTCTAGGGTAAGAAGGGGTTTGGCTAAGTAACGTCAACTGTCATTGGCCAATTCTTCACTGACACTTTATCTCACGGCACTTCTACACAGCCCTAAAACCCATGCTGAGGTGGCTTAAAATAACTTGCTTCAGCACAGGTTCCTGTCTCCACTCTCCACCCTCCCACCCACCCAAACTCTGGGCTTTCCTGGGGAGTGGGGTGGCTACATGCCATCCCTATTGAAATTGGGATGGTATGAAGCCACCTCAAAGCCCCTGTAAAACATACTTTAAAAGGTCCCCAGGTGCCATAAAGCCTCTTCTCACATCCTTCTGGTACAAAAAAAGATGTCTGAGTAGATGGGGGGGGGGGAGGAAAATCAACCCCCCCCCCCTCGTCTCCTCGCACATCATTTTCTCATGCCAAGAGGACACAAAAAGAGCTTTATAACAGTCAGGAGCCTTTTAAAGTACGTTTTAGGTGAAAATGGGGGGCTGGGGGAGGGGGGGAGAGCCCTGCCAAACCTTTGGGCTCCAGGAGCCCAAAGGGTGTGGGATGGTAGTGGAGACAGAACGTGACCCCGAAAATCAGTCTCCACAGGCCCAATACCTTATTAGGCCTCTCAGTTAACCGGCACCCATGAGGATTTATAGATTCCAGATAAATGTAATTTCTGGTTTCTTGAACACTACTATTAAAAATAGGCCTAATAAAATTCCACATACTATACCATATCAAAACTCTATTGACTTGACATTAACATTGAAATACAGTAATTAATGTGATACAGTTTTACTGCTTTTGCTTTATTATAATAACAGCTTTTAAAATTTAAAACATTGTTTGTTGTTGTTGTTGTTTTTCCTGCTGGTTGCATGATAATTTTGGTTACTTGAATTCCAGTTAACTGAAAGTCTGTGACTTTTGGGAGAGTGGAAGACACCATATACTAGCTGAGGCCACAAAGGGTATTAGGTTGCTCCTGATTAATTTTAGCCATTCAGGTAGCCGTGTGTAGAGGATGCTATCAGCCATATAAATGTGTAAAAGGATATATTCAATATACTTCTTTGTAATTCTTTTTAATTAAAACATGCTTAATAGAATTTTAAAAAATGGAACTGTTATACAAAAACAAATAATCAATTTTTTCATAAAGAAATCATTGTAATATAATTCCACTGAATTATTTTTAAAAACATATGAAATATACCCGTTGTTTGGAGAAGCATTTTGTCATTGAACAAAGTTTGCTAACAAGTCCTTCTGGGTCCTATTAGAGTTATGAAAACTTTCATACATCAGGGGATTAATCAAAATCTCCAGGTTTCTCAGCCACAGGGGTAAAGTTGAATTTATCACCATGGGCCTAATTACCACAATTCTAATTATATATTCTCTGAAGGGTTATTAGAGAACAATAACTTTTTTTAAAAAATCAAATGGGAAAGCACATCTTCTCGACTCCAAAGCAGCTGCCCCCTGTGTTTAATTACAAGTGTTATATTTTTAACGAAAGCAATTACAACTGAAGATTCATTGATAATGAAACACAATGCAATAATTTTAATGCTTGATACAGTTTTTATTTTATTTTATCATAGTTATATACCATTGGAAGCAAAATCATATACAGATATGGAGAGAAAGGGGGAGCTGTTTAATTTTTAATACACAATCTCATTCTGAGAACACAAATGTTTGTACCCGGAATGATCTAATAATTAGGTTAATTATTTTGCACAGAGTGGTTCAACATAGGTTCAACAACAGATAAATCAAATATGCATTCATCTTTCCTGCCTGCTCCATTATAACATGCTTTATCAGTACTTTGGACTTCTTTTTCATGTTATCCCACAAAGTTTTCTGAGCTTTGTATGCTTCTAAGGCTTTTAAGGCATATGCAGAATTATGTGACCCTTGAGTTAAATCCAAAGGAACTTCTTAAACTAAATTCATAGCACTGCTTTAACACTGACATAAATCCCAACTAAGTTAGTGGATCTGTTTAACATTAAATTCTAGGTATATGTAATATTGCATTTAATATATAATGCATATGTGTTGTGTGAACCATAATGATAAATAAATAATTTTTTTATTCGTTATCTCATGGCTTGAGGCAGAATACAACACAACCAAAACACATCAACATAAAATACAATAAATTACATATATTAAAGCACACAATACAATGATTAAAATATAGTAGTAATGGAATGCGAATGTTGAATGCTTGGTTTAAAATTGACTGGGAAGACCCACTAGAAGAGATGGGGTTTTAGTCATCTTTTAAATCCTGACAGCTCATTTAGCTATCAGATCTTTCCACCAGGCCATTCCACAGTCTCATGGCAGCTGATGAAAAGGTCCTCTCAGTGACTGTTGCCAGCCAGGTTCTGACTGGTTGGAGTAAACACCCCACAGAAGACCTCAGTGTCCATCGCTCATTATACTAACCTAGAGCCAAACTATGTAGGGGTTTAAAGGTTTAATATGGCTATGATATGCTCCTCCGCCATCAACTCCACTGGACTGGCCACGTTGCCCGAATGCCCGATCACCATTTCCCAAAGCAGTTACTCTACTCCAAACTCAAGAATGGGAAATGGAATGTTGGTGGATATGAAAAGAGATTTAAAGATAGGCTTAAAGCCAACCTCAAAAACTGTGGCATAGACACTGAAAACTGGGAAGCCCTGGCCTTTGAGTGCTCTAACTGGAGGTCAGCTGTGACCAACAGTGCTGCAGAATTAGAAGAGGCACGAATGGAGGGCAAAAGGGAGAAATGTGCCAAGAGGAAGGCACATCAAGACAACTCTGACTGGGACAACCTTCCATCAGGAAACTGATGTCTATACTGCAGAAGAACATGCGGATCAAGAATAGGGCTCCACAGTTATCTACAGACCCATCGCCAAGACACCACATCTGGAAGACAATCATCCTCAAGCTATGAAAGATTGCCTAAGTATGATATGCTCACTCCTGGATCTTCCTGTAACCAATCTGGCTGCGATGTTTAGAACTAATTTGAGTTTCCAACTTTGGTATGGAGGTAGCCCAGTGTACAACACATTGCAGAAGTCCAACCTTGAGGTTACCAATGTGTGCACTACCATCTTTAGGCCCTCCAACTCTAGGAAGGGGTGCAGTTGGCATATCAGCCAAAGCTAGTAGTAAGCACTCCTAATTGTGGTATTTACCTGAGGTGACATCTGGAGAGACAGATCCAGGAGCACTACCAAGCTGTGAACACAGGCTTTCAAGGGCAGTATAACCCAACTCAGAACTGGTTGACACACCTCCATCCCCAGGTTAGGACTCTGAATGGCAAGCATCTCTGTTTTATCTGGATTCAGTTTCAATTTGTTTTTCTTCATCAAGCTCATTAGTAACCTTAGCTGAGATTATTTTTGAAGGCATGGAGAAATATGTTAGATATCATCAGCATACTGATAGCACCCCACCCCATACCTAGATGTTCTCTTTAATCTGAAGTAAAAATGCAAGGATATAGTTATATTATCAGAGGACCCAAAGACATCTGACCTATGTACATAGGGTCACATCAAAAGCATTTCTAAAAGATTTATGATTTGTTCTATTAAAGCAAATTGAATTTGCTAACATGTGCACAATTGGAAAAAAGTATGCAAGCAGAAAATACTGATGGCTTCTACACAGAAAATATAATCTTAAGACTTATATTTGGGTTTGGCAATGATAAAAGTAAACTGTTTGGAAAAGCAAACACAACACCATCCTATCCTTTAACAGCAAAAGCAATTCAGAATGTCATGGCATCTTAAGGGCTAAACACATTGCTTGTGACATGAGCTTTCATAGACTCATTCAGAGTTTCGACTCCACATCATTTCATGAAAATACTTTTTTGTTTCTGTAAAAGGTAAATTAATATTTCAAGTAGTTTATCATTTTTCACAGGAACACAATTTTCTAAATGTCTCATTATGGGTTTCTATAATGTATCATATAGGGTACTGGACTAGTGAAATCTCATTATTTTTCTTTTGCCTGTCATTTTGCTTATTAATTAATTGTCACCTAATAGATTCACTATTGCATTACATTCACAATATTATTCAACACAGTTCACCTGGCCATCAATAAACATTGCTTGTTTACAGAATGCATTGCTATTGCAGTTCTCCTGACCAAATTCTTATGATTTAATTCACTCATATTCTTCTTTCATCCAATATGGAGAGTCAAGATGGCTGGCAACATATATAAAACAACACAAATTAAAAATGGCATGCCACGTGGTGATGGGACAGAAATAGGATTCTCTCTAGATGATCTTAGAGCTCTAATGGACTCATAAAGAAAGCTGCAATTCTTCAAATAACCAAGCTGTATAGGGATTTTTAGGTCAAACCACCATCATTCTACATCATAATATTAATTTTAAAATTTCCAGTTATAATTTCCTAATTTAGCTTTAAACATCTAATCATATAAGAGCATTCAGGAGTATTTTAAAAGATCTCTCAATCTCTGTTTCTCGTTGTAATTGAAAATAAATAGGCTATATCTAAGAGACACATATGTCAAAACACTATATAAATGTATCCAAATGTTATTAGAAATTCTCCCAAGTGTGGCTTGATTAAACACACTATATTTATTTTTTTTCTTTAAGTAACAGCAAATACCAGCACACCTTAAAGTAAACATCTTTATGTAGTTTAAGAGACATTTATTTTTGCACAGTTCCTCAGTAGGAAAGATTGTTTTCTGAACTAATCTTTACAACATTTTACTTAGCTTTTCCATTTCAAAACTTCCAACAAAATAAGGCTTTGCTTAAAGTTTGCCTCACTTCCGTATTCCTAAGACTGTAGATAATTGGGTTTAGAACTGGGATCACTGTTATGTAGAAAATAGACATGAGCATGGTATCAAAAGTTGCAATGGCCTTTGGTTGAGCATACACAAATATGGTAGTGGCATAGAGCATAGAAACAACTATGAGATGGGATGCGCAGGTACAAAAAGCTTTATGCTTCCCTTTTGCAGAAGGTATCTTTGCAACTGTATAGAAGATGCATACATAAGATATTGCAATCACCCACAATGAAGGCATGAAGACTACTAGTGCTGCCACAAAGTCTAGTCGTTCAATGAATGAAGTGTCAGTGCATGACAACATCAGCAATGGCGAGACATCACAGAAGAAGTGTCTAATTGTATTTTTCCTGCAGAACTCTAAGTTGGATATCATCACTACAGATGGTAATGATATAAGGAAGCCACCGCACCAAGAACCAAGGCTCAGGATCATGCAAGCTCTATAAGTCATGAGTGAAGTATAATGTAGTGGATGACAAATGGCTACATACCTGTCATAGGCCATTGCTGCCAGGAGGAAGAATTCAGAGGAACCCAAGGATTGGAAGAAATACGACTGTGTTATGCAGCCATTCAGTGTGATAGTTTTTTCACCCAATAAAAAAATTGAAAACAACTTTGGCATTGTCACCGATACATAGAAAACATCTAAAAGAGAAAGATTTCCTAGGAGGAAGTACATGGGTGTGTAAAGGTTTTTGTTCAGCCAAATAGTCACAAGGAGGAGGATATTTTCTAGTAGAGTCAAGAGGTAAATGGTGCAGAATAAGACAAACAATACTAACTGATGTTCTGGAAATTCAGAAAAACCCACAATTATGAATTCAACATAGGATGTTTGGTTCCACATTTCCCTGCATGTTCACTGATGCTTTCTCTGTAAAAACAAAACAAAACACAAAGCATGTTTTAAAAAGCAAATAAACACTAGAATATTAAATCAGCATAAGAGGCTGGTTTGCATCCCTTCCTTCATCTCATTCCTCTGTCACCTCTCATCTCTTTCTTTCTTTCTCTCTCCCACTTTTCCATCCCATGAGAAGCAACAGATTGCTTTTGCCAAAGCTAAATAGATTTTCCTTTAGAAGTCTTTTAAATGGGCATTAATGGATGACTTAATGTTAAATTGAGAGCCTCGTGAGCTTTCAGGGCTACAAACTGTCTACCAACATTCTTTGGAGCTTTTAAAAAATAGACCTGATAGCCAAAATTGCTTTAATTGCATGTTCCTGCATGCTTTCTTCCAACTCTAGAATCTATTACTCTATGAAATAAAAATAACTGTGAGGTGGAATGCACAGATGCAAAAAGCTTTATGCTTCCCCAATGCAGAAAGTATCTTTGCATCTGTACAAAAAATGCATACATAAGACATTCCAGTCAAATGCTGTTATGCACAAGCACATATAACACATAGCTTTCTTATACTTGCTGTTCTCAACAAGAGATGGAGTTTTTGATGATATCAAGAAGAGAGAACCTAATAATAACTATAAGGGGAGAATGATTCTGGAATTATTGGGACAATCTCACCTGTGTTTAGTGCCCTCTTGTGTGCAGTGATGGAGTGATGGTATAACACTGATCCTGGGACATTCTTAGGATAACTAAGAAGACAACTGTGATTTCCCCCAAGAATACTACTCAGGAAAAAAAATGCTACATTGTTCCTGTTGCATCATTCCCATGTGAATTCTGCCTCAAGAGCAGAACAAAGCTGTTTGAAAGTCTGAGATATTACTTGATGTGATGCCAAAGGATTATTTGCAAAGAAAGTAAGAAAAGAGGAGTACACTTGTTTATTTCATTAAAAATAAATATATTCACACCAAAACAGTGTGATGATTGCTCTAAAATGTCAATAATATCTTCCAACTAGATGTAAGTCAAGACTTGGCTGTTTGAGCAGGCATTCGCAGACGAACTTTAATTAATCGAGACCAACGGAAATCGATTTTAAGAATGATGTGCTGAGATTTGTATTTTGTAGTTTTTAACTGTTAAATTTTATGGTTTTTATATGACTGTTTTTATCATATATGATGTGGGCACTTGCTGCTGCTTGTTCACCACCTCAAGTCGCCTTCGGGCTGAGAGAGGCGGTATAGAAGCGTAGTAAATGAATAAATAAACAAATAAATAGATCATATAATCATAGGAACATAGAATTGGAAGAGACCAGAAGTACCATCCAGTTCAATCCCCTGATATAATGGGAAAAAACAATCAAAACACTGATGACAGATAGCCATCCATCATCATATTCAAGGCCATTGCAACACTGGTGTCAAGGCAGGGTTCAACATACTATGTAACATAAATAGGCTAATTCTGGAGGTTCAGATCAAAATGTAGGATGGCCAATTTAGGTCTGTGAGATCAATAAAAAATGTTTCAATACTCATTACGAAATCAGGGGATGGGAGTGGGGATCATTTCTAAAGTATTTCCAAAATTGGGTGAGGTCCAATGTTACTGTGGCTCAGGATATGTGATTGGATAGCATACTTTTTAAAATGGTAAAACACTATTTTGCAGGTCACTGTCAAAACACATATAGGGGTCAATATACAGTAATGGCATTTTTGGCATTGTTTGTATATTTAATGAAGAGGGGAGGTTACTGATGACTGCATTTCAACGTATTGAACTTATCCTTCTTCCTCAATTTTGCTGAGCTTCTGCCCAGTATTATGATCAGAGGAACAAACACTTCCAAACTGCACTATAAATTCAGTCACTGAAAGTAGCATACAAATGAAAACTTATATTCATAACAGCAGATAAAATAAAAAGCAGTGAGAAATAGAGACCATATTTACTCAACAAAGAAAGCCATGGCCCTGAGTATGCAGGCCTGATGACTATAGTCTTTACGGGCGAGCCGGTAGTGATCTGCGGCTCGGGAAAGGAAAAGTTCATGCTTTGAGAGAGTTGGAGACAGTAAAGGACACAATGTATCACTATGGAGAGGAAAAAGTTACAATTAAATGACACTTTATTGGGGGATTTGTTACAATGTTAGGGTCAGGGGAAGAAAGCAAAGTAAAGTAAGGCTGTTGGTTGAAGCTGCTGCTATAGCCACACCCAGCGATGCTGGCCCAATGGGGCATCCAGGAACTGCGGAACTCCCTGCTGCAGGTCAGATTAACTTGAATGCAGGGGGCCCTTGGTTGTTCACCCTCAAGGTTAAATACATTTTCCTATAGATATTTAATAAACTATGCACACATTAATTTCTTTGGTGTTCCAAGACCCCTTCTACACTGCCATATAATCCAGATTAACAAAGTAAATAATCCACATTGTCTGCTTTCAAGTGGATTATATGAGTTTACACTGCCATATAATCCAGTGTAGAAGGGGCTTTAGGCTGGATCTACCCTGCCCTACATGCCAGGATTTAATCCCAGATTATCTGATTTGAACTGGATTATATAAATCTACACTGTCAGATAATCTGGGATAAGAAGATCAAATCCTGGGATATATGGCCTTGTAAATCCAGCCTAGGGCCAAGTACCAAAAGATCATCAGGTCAGATGTGTGATATCGAGCAGAACTTGAGCAGACATAACAGAAAGGCTTGTGAAAGTTTGAGAAGATCGCATCATTTCCAGAAATAAGCAAAACAAAGAAAAACATAGAGGGAAACAAATACTCAGAGGTACAACCTCCCAAAATAGATTATCAATAATTTATGTTCCATGAGCACCAAATGTTGAGTAACATTTTTCAGGGAGCATGGGAAACCTGGAAAGGGAATGGAAAATCTGACTGGCATTCAGTGTAACAGCCATTATATTCTGGAAGTGAATGTCAGGAATGGAATCAGGTCCCTACTGCCTTCCATTCTGTGGAACTACTGTTTTTCTCCATATGGCTGTGATTTTTCTATCTCCTACTATTGATGACATAAGCAACTGAGCCCTCTCTTCCAAAGTCTCACTTGCCTAGGTGGGAAAAGTATATAAAAGCAGAAGCAGCCACTGGTACTGCATCCTAGGGTGCTCTTTGTGTGTTCAGCCCAAAGGGATGACTCCAAAGAGGGAGGGGGTCACCCTTTGGGGGTCACTACTTGAGAGAATAAAAAGGCAGGGGTACCATGCTTCTTGGGCTCCAGTAGAGAAACATACCATGGGTGAGAGGGTCTTGAAATAGTATTCATAGTGAGAGTGTGGGTTAAATCTCTTTGAAGGCCACTTAAGAGCCTTTTGATGAGAGGCAGGGACTATAAGATCTTTAGGTGCCCATGTGAGATGTGTACACCAGGGTGATATGACAGATGTTTCCAGGAAGGGAAATGCCCTGATAATTGGTTTTATTGATTTTCTCTTCATTTCTGTTTGCTGGTTGTATTCGGGAAGTATTGAGAAGTGGGCCTACCACACTTATCAGCCTTTGTTCGTTATTATGTGTATGTAACTTGTATGAGTGGTTTAATATTGTGTATACATTAGGGTGAATCTCCAGGTTGAGGGAGGAATGAGGTGGTACTCTTGAGGCAGTCTTGGACAGATGGAAGTATGCCACCAGGAGCTGGACATACGAGAAGTGAAAGATAAGGTACTTCAGATTTGTTCTATATTTCTGTCATTCTGTCATTTCCTCTTAAGATTCAGGTTATCATATCAGATCATATTCTAATTTGTTGGTGCTGCTCCTGAATGTTAGGTTAGTCATTAAAAAAACCAGAAAACCAATCACTACTCATGAAGGGGCTAACCTTATATATCACAGAGTCCTAGGTGGATGAGTTGGATGAATTAATCTCTCTCAGCTTTGTCCACCTGGCTATTTAGTACAATATCATCAAAACTTGGAAGGCCAAAGGAAGAAGTTTCCATCATCCATAAGAATTCCATCTTTCATATGTGGAAATACCCAGACATCTGTTTTGAAAGGTTGTACCTTGTGTTGGGGTGTGTGTGTGTGTAAGGACTCTCTATATTACACTTTCAACTGTGGCCGGGTAGTTTTCTTATTCCACCCTTGCCACCAATTTATATACAGACTTCTTTTAATCCCTCTTGCTGCCACCATATAATGTAATAAGTATTCACACAAGTCAGCTTTCCCAATGACCTTTTGATTACTGTGTCAGGGCAGGGTATTACTCTAACCCAAACTCCCACTGACACTATTTGTTAACTTTCGCTGCCGCCATTCACTAAAATTGGCTACCCACTAGGAAGAAGTTGTTTTCAAGACTAGTAGGAGAAGGAACTACGCAGGGAGATATCTTTGTTAAAGAACTGTAAAGTTTATTCAAACAGTGTTCTAAGTGTGGAGGTTTCAGGGTTCAAAGCTTAGGTGGTTACAGTATCTTCTTAGAGGCACGTATTTTAAGATTACAATACACTAACTATGGAGATACAACTTGATACTATATAGCTGCACTCCCAGAACCAATAGCTCAGCAGTCTTTACACTAACTGCTTGTCCTTAAATCCAGCTGCTTTCCTAGCAGTTCAAACACAGCTTTTCTTCTACTCTCTCTCTCAGAGTAGAGTCAGAGTTTTTTTTAAAAACCCGCTGATAGCTAGCTAAAATGGACTCTCTCTAACTATCCACACACCCTTTCTCCTTCAACTTTTGCTATCAACTCCAACTGCTAAAGTTTGAATTTGAAGGTTCTAAGGCCAGTTGCAGGCTCCGCCTCCTGTTTCCATGGTAACGGAAACCCCTTGGAGGTTCTGCATGCTAATATCTCCATTAACCCTTTAGGGTTTGCCATGTTTTTATCCCTTCAACATATATACATATATAAAAATATCAACCATATTAAAAACCTGTAATAAAGAAATCCACAGGGGGAGGATTTCAGCATACACTCTCAGGCAGTTTTATGGGGTTGGCTCAGGACATAGCACAGTCTCAACACATCAATCCAACATATGAGGCAGGATGTACTCAGAACTTTTTTTGCCAGTGGTCATATGGAGGATGATCTGTTTTTAAGGGGGATTTCAACAACCTAGTTTCAGGGTCAAATCATTCCCTTATAAAGTTTGTTTTTGTGGGATTTCTCTCTGGGCGGGGAGTAGGAAGTATTCTTCTACAATGGTCTCATAACTTGCTGGAGAACCAGTCCCAGATATTAGCATTGGAGGGTTCAACAGCCTAATGGCTGGAATCAGACTGCATGGGTTCAACTTCTAGACATATTGTATTCATTAAAATGTGGACTATGGGTATTTCCAGACATAGCTAAAACCTCTGTGGAAATAGGTTAAAATAGCTCATTTCCATGTGGGTTCTAGTCCCCAGCCCAACCCAAACCCTGGGCTTTCCATGGGGGAGGGTGTCTACATGCCATCCCAAGTAAAATCCTGATGCACAATTTTCTAACACCAGGAGGACCATAGGGAGAGGCCTGTGCTGCTAGAAAGCCTCCCCAATAAGTTTTGGAGCCCAGATGGGGAACTGGAGGGGAGGGGGTGGGCACTTTTAGGAACCCAATGGGGACTGACCTCTGAGACTGCAGAAGCAGAAACTCGGATCTTTCAGTAAGGCCCAGATTTGTCGAGGTGTTCAATTAATGTAGAGTAAACAGGTGAAATCCGGTTTACTTCACATTAATTCGCTTTTACCTGAGATATCGACTGGATGCCTCTGGTAAAAGTGAGGCAGGTCTCTCATTAAAGGCCTGTCTTGAAAAGTCCTACATTCACCATCTATAGACACAGAAGTCATCAGCCACCACTGGCTAAATCCTATGTCAGTATTTATTACTCAAATAGTCTAAAACAGGGGAAAAAAGAGAAAGAACTGGCAAAAACACTTCTATGTATTCCTTACATAAGAAAATCTTATAAAATGCATGGAATCACTATAAATGAACAGGTGATTGAAGGCACATATGCACACACAAGTATGCTGGGTCTATCCCTACTTTATGTGTTCCTGTAGATCTCCTAATGAAGAAAGCAACTTTATAAAATACAGTTCTGTCTATGTTATGAAGACCACAGAACACAGTAGGGGAGAGATATGTATGCATGATAAGTCCACTTCCTTTATTTAAGCAACATCATTAATGAATATACAAATTGAGCAAAAGACTCCTGAATTCCAGTCTAAATAAACCATAATTAAACATTGCATGAATATTTATTTCTTAGATTTTAAAACAACAAAATCAGTCATAAAATAATAATAATAATAATAATTTTTTATTTATACCCCACCACCATGTCCCCCAAAAGGGATTCAGGGCGGCTCACATGAGGCCAGGCCCAAACAACAAATTACAATTAAATAAAATACAATAAAATAACAACCGAAAAGCAAACAATATCACAGTAAAATACAAAACATATGAATACAATGAACAATATACACAAAACATAAGAAAGCAATAAAGAAACATAATGACAATGAGTGGGCCGCATGTACAATAAAGTGATTTAAAAACTCAGGGTGTGATAAAAGGAGCAGATTATTTGCAAGGGAGAACTCATAGAGAAACAGGATAGTATATCTTCATACCACCAGGGGGACGGGGGACGGGGGGACGGACTCCTAGGACAGAAATGTTGAGGGGACCAATAGCTTATGATTGTGTGGCTACTCTCCAAAAGCGCAGCTGCAGAGCCAGGTCTTGAGATTCTTTTTAAAAGGAATCAAGTTCAGTAGCATACTGCTAATTATTTTTTAAAATTAATGGAATTTTTGATTTAGCATACCCATAAGATAAAACGAATGCATTCATACCATTTATCACTCATTTTATCACCAATAAAAAGTAGTGATCTATACAAAGGATAGTGATATAACACAAACACAATGTTCAATACTTAAAAATATTAAAGTAATCATATTTATAATAGTTTAATAGGGCAAAACAACAAATGCTTCATATCCATGGAGATTAAAAACAAGTAAATCATAAAATAAATGGCAAATTTGAGGTTATTTAAAACAAAACACCCTTTTAATGTGACTTGTTGTATTCCATCAGAAGCCTCAACCTAGTTCTAACAATTTCCTATTACAAACAATTTCCTGATTATTTCACTGAACTCAGTAAACTAGTAGCAAAGAACATAGTCGGTTTCTCCATTCTGACTGTGAGGTTCAATATTACAACTTATTACTGCTAATGAAGAATTAATTCTTTTGTGACAGAGCTTGATCACAAAAAATTCCAGCTGAACAAATTTTCGGACAGGATGACAATGAATAATTTGGAATTGTATAGGACCTGTGTATAGTAGCTGAAATATCGTTGAGTAGTTTACTCAGAGTTTCCTTAACCTCCTTATTCCTCAAACTATATACAATTGGATTAAACATGGGAGTCAGGACAGTATACAGTAAGGAAAGTAGTTTGTTTAATTCTACTGATTCTGTCCCAGTAGAGACTGCATATGTGATTCCTAGTGTTCCATAGAAAGTACTTACCACAATAAGATGAGAACTACAAGTGGAAACGGCTTTCTTCTTTCCAGAAGAAGATGGGATTTTGAAAATAGACAATATAATACAGATGTATGATGCTATGGTCAAGATGAAAGGACACAAGGACACTGCAAAACATGCTACAAAGATGGCCACTTCTGCCAGGTGGGTATCAGAACAAGACAATTTCAACAAGGGTGTCAAGTCACAAAAGAAATGATCTATACTATTAGGACCACAAAGTGTTAAAGATGAGGATACAATCAAATTCAAAGCAGCAGCTGAGAAGAAGCCCCATAACCATGTACAGACAATTAATTTAAGGCAAATGTTCCAGTTCATCAACTTGGTGTAGTGAAGTGGGCTACAGATGGCAAGATAGCGATCATAGGCCATAAGCAGCAGAAGAAAACATTCAACAGTTCCAAGGGCACAGAAAATGTACAGCTGTAAAATGCAACCTGTAACTGAAATGGATTTCTCCTTTCTCAATAAATCGACCAGCATCCTAGGGGTGATGTTTGAAGTATACCATATGTCCAGGAATGATAAGTTGCTGAGGAAAAAATACATTGGGGTGTGGAGTCTCCTATCAAAAGAGACAGCTACTAAAATGAAAGAATTCCCAATTATTGTTAAGGCATATATTCCTAAAAACAGCAGAAAGATAAGAAATTGAAGTTCTTGTAGATTTCCAAAACCACTGAGTATTAAAACAGTCATTGTTGTCTGGTTTCTATGTACAGCACCATCTTTTAGAATGTCCTAATATGGGGGTTAAAGAGATATTTATGAAATTAATATTGTATGTAATCATGAATTATCCACAAATTTGTTTTGTTCTACAGGATATAACATAAAATGTATGATTCAACTCCTTTTTTATATTGAATGTTTAAGTGTATAGTAGTTTCAGAAAATGTATTGCTACCTATACAGATATTGGATACCTGAGATAGATAGAAAGATAGAAAGATAGAAAGATAGAAAGATAGAAAGATAGAAAGATAGATATATCTGCATGCCATTGTCTACAAATTTAGAATCTCTATTCACTATGATTAAAGATGTTCCCATTGACTCTTACCTTCATTAGTATTTTCTTTCTTTAATTCTGAACATAATCCAATGATATAGTTACCTGTTTCATTCACATCAGACCCAGCTGGAAACTTGATTTAACTTTGTACTTTGGCTTTTAAGCGTATCTTCATATATTTTGTATAGTTCGCTGGTTAGTTGACATGCATAAGTATTTTAAATTTCTTTCCTTTGTGACAGATAAACTGTACTTTCATTAGATTGCAATAGATTTCACTAAAGGACTCTGCTCTGGAAAAAAAGCTATATTGATAAAGAGAAGCTCCAAAGCATATAGATACTGAAGTCTGTGAATCGTTATTGTTTTTTAATGGTGATATTTGATATCAGATTTGCTGTGAAGCAGTCCTACAAAACGTACAGGTCCAAGAACCATCTGTTGCTGGCCTCCGTAAAATTCAAAGGATAGAAGGATTATAAGCAATAGGTACAAATAGATTAATGATCCCTTGGACACAAACGAGAAAATAAGCCTGCTATGTTACATATGTTAAGAATTACTGTTATAAAGAATGGAGTGCTACATTCGGAGAACCTGAGTAGAAATCCCTTCAGACTTCAGTGGTGTGTCTCATTGTAGAAGCACTGGTCAATCCCAAAGCTACACTTAATTTCCATTAACATTAATTGAAGTAGGCTAGCGATCCTCCGCCTTGCTCCCTGAGCACAGTGGGATTTGCTTTTGAATGTGCATAGACTTGTACACTGTTTATCTCAATCTAACTCAAAGTGACTAGAACTATATACAACATAGGGAAAATGGTAATATCTAAATTTCTTAGGAGAAAAAATATGATTTTTTGTGTCAGGAATGACTTAAGAAACAGCAAAAAACCAAAAAGGCTGGAATTTTGTTAGTGACATACACATGGGTAACTTGGGGCATTTGGGACATTGTGTTAGGGCCCATTTGCTAATTCCTGGTCTAACATTCAACTGCTATTTCAGGCATCTGTTAAGCACTTGAAATGATACTTTAGCTCCTACCTAATGAACAGGGAGGTAACCAGACAGCAGTACTTATCCTGGCTGCAGTTATATAGCTGGGAAAAATAAAATGAGATCACTGTTCTACACCTCCAGTGAGTCTTTGAGATCTGGGTCAAGAATTTCAGTTTTGTTCTCTGACCTCTATAGCCTTACCCAGGTGGCAGGATCCTTGGATCTTGGCAGCTCCCTTGGCAGAGGGAAAAGAGTTATCTATGAGGATATAGTCAAAGACTTCTCCAGTCCTTCCCCCACCCACCCCACCCCCACCTTCCACGAGCCACAGAATTGTTGCAGATGGTGTGCAACAGATCCCATCTTATCTTGAAAGATAAGCTGAATCCCCTTGGCTAGTACTGGGAGGGGATAACCAATGAATACAAGATGCTCTTGGCTATATTTCAGGGGAAGGACCCAGCATCTCTAGCATTTCTTCCTTTAAAAGCCATATGAAATTCATGGAGTCACCATGAATTGATAGCTGACTTGAAGACAACACCTGAAATGAGATTGAAATTCAGCAGCTAAATAGTGAGTTAGTGGAGGGCTTTGGAATACTTGACAATAATACCAATCTCCACACACATCATTGTGGGATTTGTAGAGCTTTATGACAGAGAAGACAAATATCTCACTCAGGACCTCTTCACAGATGCTGCCAGAATTACCAGTGATCATGTCAATTTCAATGCTGCCTGTCCAGGAGAACGGAGAATCTGTCTCCCCATGGCTCACATCACTCAATTCACCAACGCCCCTATCTCACAAGGGGAAGAATCCACTGCCCAGCTTCCCCCTGTTGATCCCAGCCTCCTATGTTGCTGAAGCATGTGCTGGTTCACCCAGAGGAAGTTGCACTACATTGTGTAATGGGAGCCAGTGGGCTCTGCCATAAAGAAGAAGGCGAACTGGCGCATGTTGCCAATTTTGTCCTCATCTGATGAGGTCATCAGCTTAAAAAAACAACCCAAGATTCCATAGCCATGGTGGTCAATGTCGTGTCAAATGATTATGCAGCATGGATTCAATCTTTGAGCGGGAAGGGATTGATACCTATTCTTCATCTGAAGCAAATATGCATCAGTCCAAAACTAATGCCCTATTATTATTCGGTGGGAGGATGGCAACATTAAGATTTCTAACTATTATCCAAGAAAGAAATTGATTGAAAACACTGGGATCATAATGTAGGGAACAGGGATATCCATGAGATTATCGAATCATATTTTATCATCCAGGTGAGAAAGGCTTTCAGACAGAGATTTGGTGGTGTAGGTGTATTATGTAAACTACTATGTCTTTCTTTAACTCCCTATACATAAGGAAATTAGTAATTGCTTCTAGGCCTGATGCATAAATCAGTGTCAGGCCAGGGTCTGGCCCTTGCATAGAGCCAGAACTTTTAGCAGTGCAAGACTTCGGGGTGCATCTACACAGTTTGACACTACTAGCTATCATGATTCAATGCTGTAGTATTTGTACATATGGAAAGTAGTATCAGGCCTCACCAAACTACAGCCCTCATGATAGCTCTAGAATTGAAGTTGTGCCAAACTGCATTAATTCTACAGTATAGACAGACATATTCTCTGTCAAGGTGACTGGAACTGTAGCTGTTCTAAAGAGGCGCTGAGCATCTTGTATCGGGCAACTGATTTTTTTAAATGTCTCATAAAACACAACAAAGGCAACATTTGAGAAAAGAGTTGGTAGCCCATGCCCTGTCTCCCAAGCCTGCACCTTTTTTTAAAAAAGCTATGTGCATTTTTTTCATTGCAGAATGTTCTTGAGGGCATTGAACCAAGGATTCCTTTGGGATGATGTGTGAATTAGATTGCAGAGAAAGAATATGATTTAAAGCACTAAGCAATCATGTAACACATGCAGTGTTAAATCATTCAGATGGCCAAAAGTCAACTAATACAGACTAGGACTGTTAGAAATTACTGAGGATGACTTTCACTGTGGCCTAAATTTGTGTTGGCATCATAGTTTTGGGTTAAAGAAAGCTTGGTCTACTGTAACCCAGTTTCTCAAGTTTTCTCTTCTCTTGTCTCTTTTTTAATTTTAGAGTTTAACTAGCCAGCTGATGGTTTTGTTGGCATATTAGCCATTTGAAGAGGGAACAGAATGTTTTCACTTGCTGAAGGGGATTTCTGGTAGCAAAGAAAATATTTGCATTTGTGTTGGACCGACTACACTGAAAAATGAAGACTATTGGAGTTTTGCTTTCACTAGCATTGATGCTGGAAAAATAAAAGACGTTGAATCTGCCTTCTACATTTACTAGCATGATTGTGTCTGAAATGTGTTGATTTTTTATATCTATACAAAGCTTTACTATGTAGATCTATATCTTATCAGGTTAAAGCAGTACTCTTCAACATTTTCAGACCTCTATCTTATTTTTATCTCAAGCATCCATTTGGAAACACATTGTTTATTTTTTTTTCCTTTGTATTTTATGGTGGTACCACTGCTCTCATAAACTGTTACAGTTCCACCTTTGCCCGTGCAGTTGATCCTGATCTACCATATTAAAAACAATGCTTTACTACTTCGAAGTGTTGCTGCTGATGAAAGAACTCTACAATATCTCAACGATGGAGACATTTAAAGGTATTTGCCATTCATATGCATTATTTAAAAGTTATTGACACAGATGAATACTGTACTCTTTCAATTCTAAGATAAACTTTCTTCCCATACAAATCCTCTAAAAACAAGGCATGTCTTAAAATTGCAGGTACATGCGTGTGCACCCACACATAAATTTCTGTTGGTGGTAGTGAAATTAGTGTGCTTCTTATAATTGGTGGTATCTTAGAATTGAAGAAATATAGTAGAAAAACAATTTCTCATTCTTTTTCTTTTTTCATAGCTAACATTTTACTGAATGTAGATTTATTGAAAGAGTTTGCCCAAAAAATTAACTATATATGTACTTATGTATATTGTTGCGTAGAGTAGTATCTTTGGGAGGTGGTGGTCCTCCATCCTAGAGACGTGCCCTGTCCAGCGCAGCTGAGTTCTCAATAGCATGGCCTCAATGCTGGTGATCCCTGGAGGACCACTGCCTCCCAAAGATACTACTCTACGGTGAACTCGCCACGGGTCAGCACAAGAGAGGCACTCCAAAAAAGAGATATAAGGACTCCCTGAAACAGAATCTCAGGCTCAGCCAGATTGATCACCAACAGTGGTCAACCCTGGCCTCACATCGGGAGGTATAGAGACACATTATCCACAATGCTGTGGCCTCTTTCGAGAAGTCACGCTGAACGAGTCTCAATGCAGACAGAACCACAACTTGGAAACAACATCACCCGACGAGACTTTCTGCTGTGCTTTCTGCAACTGGACTTGCCTATCTCGGATTGGCCTTTTTAGTCATCAACACACTTGTAAAAAGCGTGGGATGAGTCCTGAATCTTCGTTTGCGAAGAAAAGCCAAGAAGGGTAGATATTGTTGCAGATGAGTAAATTAAATTATAGCTCTCATTTACCACATAACACTTTTAACTGTCAGCTTCTTCTCTGTAAGTGTACAACCTTGAAAAACTATTGTTCTCTGTTATTGGTTTCTGCATTTCTACCATTGTTATTCTCATTTGGATTAGATTTCACCTTGTGTTTTATTGTACGATTTCTTTATATTCTTTTCTTGTGATATCCCTGTTATATTCAGTTTTATTATGTGATTTCTAATCCTCTCGGTATTTCCAATTTAGAGAACAGTGTACTGTGAACATGGAAGAGGAAAATGAGACTACAGTCACCGAATTTATCCTCATTGGATATGCTGGTAGGCCAAAGATAAGGATTGGATTAATTGTCTTCCTAACTTTTGTATACTGTGTAGCTGTGGTGGGAAATAGTCTTATCATCCTGTTAGTTGCAGCTGATCCTCGTCTTCACAACCCAATGTACTTTTTCCTCAGTAACCTGTCCCTTGTTGACATTGGATATTCAACCGCTGTAGTCCCGCAATCCATTACAAACCTACTAGTGGACAAGCCCATCTTGACATTTGCAAGATGTTACCTTCAAATGAGCAGCTCAGTCTGGCTGAGCATAACTGAATGTTTCCTCTTAGCCATTATGGCTTATGATCGATTATTAGCCATTTCCAGTCCATTGCATTATATGCTAATTATGAGCAAAAGATTGTGTATGCAGCTGGCAACTGGAATATGGACATGTAGCATGCTCTTGGGGGTAATTCCCATTTATGCCATACCAGTTCACTTTTGTGGGAAAAATGTGATTGATCATTTTGCTTGTGAAATCATTGCTGTTCTTAAGCTTGTTTGCTCAGATACCAGTTTAAGCCAATTATTTATATTTTTCACTTCATGCCTTTCACTGCTTGTCCCCTTTGCCTTTATCCTTTTCTCATATCTGAGGATTATTGTGGCAATTCTGAGAATCCACTCAACAGATGGAAGGTTCAAAGCTTTCTCTACATGTGCATCCCACTTGACTGTTGTGTTGATTTATTTTGGTACTGCTATATTTGCATATGTTAAACCCCAAACTAAAAGCACAAGTGAGATAGATAAGTTCATTTCACTCTTTTATGGAACAGTGACTCCTATGTTAAATCCATTAATATATACACTGAGAAATAAAGATATAAAGGAAGCATTGAGAAAATTTGTGGGAAAGTAGAGTGTGTGTGTGTGTGTTTATTAACTCTGCATTGAGAATTTTTTTTAAATAAATGGACATAGTGGTAGTGAATATTTGTATCCTTTCATTTCTGTAAATGTGGCTTCAAAATAATAAAAAGTAATTTAGGAATACTTCTGATGGAATTAAAAATAAAATGCTGCTGATAATTGTTTGATTTGTCAAATAGCATTTATTTTTCATACAGAATCATGTAAAGTATTTTACAGCATAGAACTGCATGGTTTGAAAGTAATTTTAGGAAAAAGAGATAATGAAGTCAACATGAACTTCTAATCCCCCTCCTCTTTGTCCACCTGCCACTTCCAAGGTATGAATTTGTAAGTTATATCAGAAACTGGACACTTCACATCATGGAGATTTCAAGCAAATCATAACCAGTGGGATGTTAAGTGAAATCCAAGTCTAGGATTGTGTAGTGTAAATCTCATCATATGAGTAATACATTGACTACTCTATGCAACCTTTAATGCTGAAATTACACAACTGGAATACATATCTGAAAGTATATGAGCATGCACAATCCCATTTCTGCACACACATCTAGATACACAAGGGTACCTCCTGTGTAGTCACTCCTTACAAAGGTAGGATGTTTCTGCAAAAGAAAGTTATACAGTACTTGAGTAAGACATCTACAGGATTCTAGCCACTGAAGCCCCATCTATAACATCATATAACCCTATGTTAGGTCAAATCAAAAATAATTTTAAGCAGTGTATAAATGGAGAAAAACAAAACTCCAGTCAGATTAGATGTTAAAAGTTGAATCCAATTTGGACAAAGCCCAAGCTGAGTCAGTACCCCATTGGACCTTTCCAGGTCATTTCCTAAGTGAAAAAGACTTTAATTGAAGACTCATATACAGACATTCCCCAAGTTGGAGCCCCCAGTGGCACAATGGGTTAAGCCCTTGTGCCAGCAGAACAGGTCAGAGGTTCAAATCCAAAGAGACCATGGACGAGTTCCCTTACGGTATCTCTTTCTGGAGACAACTGTCTGATGTGTGGCAATTTCATGCAAATATTATCTCCTCCTCGCCAATTGGAATTCCCATTTAATATAGATGGCTGCAATTATCCTGAAAAAAATGTGCCAAACTTGTTACTGACTTAGGTTCAGTTTAGGAAAGTTTAAAAATCTATGCATGTTTTAAAAAATACCTTTAAATGATTATAAAGGGTGTCTTGTGGTAGAAGGTTCTTAAAATCTGTCTCCCTGCCGCAGCCTTCATGCAGCCTTTTCATACAAACTCCAGGGCAGTGTGTCACTGGTCTCTTCTTGTCTGGGTGGATATTTTCCCCCTTTAACCTGTTATGGTTTATTTGTCTACTTTACAATGTATTCGAGGGGATTTGAAAATTGGATTAAAGTAGTCATAGAAAGTAATGGGAGAAGATAAAATAAGAGTTTTGCGGAATACCTTGGTACTATTTTAGTGAAGGGCAAGGTTCTACTACCCTGGTGTGGAGAAGGAGTCTGGACTTGTGGTCCTGGAGGTCTTGTTCTCACTTTAAATCATGTATCTTTGGGAAAGTGTCTTGAGTCTGCCTTCCAGTAGATGACCAGTGAGGAGCACTGCAGTTATTTGATTGCCCTTAAGGTTCTGATGTTTTGCCAAGGAAGGCTGCGAAGAAAATCAAGGGTGGTAGCTGATCTTCCAACTTCCCTCTTGCTACTTTTCAATTCAACATGGTTTAAATACATTTTGGGTTAAATAAAGTACCCTTGTTCAACCCAGTTCTCTGTGTCAGATCTTGTTATACTGTTGTTCAGTAATGGTTTTTCCCCATATGAAGGAAAATAAACCAATCAGGATGCCATCTTATTCTGACCCTCTTTTCTTGTATCTGTATCTAATCATCGCCATTGTCACCCCCTTGTTGTACCCTAATGAAGTTGTGAGCTATGGTGGCAGTGGCATAATAGCCACCAGTAGGGCCTCCCATGTCAGATAGGTCACAACCGAAGGGTTTGACAAAGGGCGTCAAAGGGCAGGATGGGCTCTCTAGCCTTTTGGCAACCATCCTAAGAGAAGGAATACTCTGATTTTAAACCCAGGCAGATGGTGCTCGTTTAACCCTGTAAGGTCAGCCATCTAAGAGAAGGAAACTCGAACCAAACCTATAACCTGAGGACCTCGCTGCTATCATCCCGGCTTGCTAGTCCCTGGCAGATGACCCTTTGGTTTAAAGGGTGAGGCCAGTTCTGTGCACGCTGCACTCCACCAGAAAAATCCGTTGCACAGGCTCGAAGGGCACATGCAACCTTTGAATCATCAACGGCTTGTAGAAAGCATGGGATTAGTCTTTCCTGAATCTTTGTTCGTGAAGAAAAGCCAAGAAGGAATCTAATCCAGTTACTAGTGTTGAGGCTAAGTAGGATTGTTTTTGAAGATACATTGTGGTCTAATAGTTAAAGAGTAAACTATGAAACTGGAGTCAAGGTTCATTCCCTACATGCCTATGGAAGTGTCCGCTGGACTCAGTCCCCTCCCCTACAGTCCATGTTATTTCATGCTTTAATTAAGCTATGTCTACACTAGCTGGTAAATACTGGGCCAGTGCAGAGTAAAATGCTTCCAAATCTACTTTGGGCCACAAGGGTTGGAGTCCACACAGACCCAACTAACTATAAAGTCCCCTGGCAGCTCCTGGCTGTTGTGGATGATCCATTCTGAAATCAACAGTGGCATTTGAGTGACCAAGAAGAAGAAGGGACCCAATTTTTCACTTTCTATACTCATACAAGCACTTTGCTATATAGCATTAAACCAACATCTACTAGGACAGCATCTTTACCAAATTGTCAGTGTGGAACTTTCTTACAGTTAATTCAAATGTCTGTAAGTATTTCAAATGCATGTATTATTACCATGATATTATATCTATATATCTGTAGTGTATAAATTATTATTGAATTGACTAAATATTGTATACATTATGGTCTAATTTACACATAATTTCTTCTTAGTATTATATGTTTCAATGGCATCATAAACTGTAATGGGAAGGGGGGTGTTTTTGCTTTATTGTTGTTGTTGTTTAGAAAAAATGCTTTCAAAAATGTAATGTTTCTTTTCCTGATGTAGAAATAAATACGAAACTATCATGAGACTGAATTCAAGTTGTTGCCTCAATTGTTTATGCATTCCAGCCAATTAGACATCTATGTACATGCTCTTAGAAGACAAAAATAGTCAGGAGAGAAACTGTTCTTGTACTTCCAATCTTATAAAAATTAATGATTACACAGAAAATGACAATATATTTATATAAGAACTTTGTTCCAAAAAAAGACTCGTTCATCCACCAACAGAGTTATTTGGCCCCTTACATATTCACCTCTCTCAAGGAATATTTTGTCGATAGTCTGAAAATTTTGGCCACTCATAACAACCATTCCAGGTTTGGAACAACCACCCCCTGTAGCACACAAAAGAACCCAAGACATCAGAAATGTCTTAGTACACTCAGATCACAAATTAAGACCCGATTCCATCCCCCTTCCATTGCACACCAATAGTGGTCATTGCTCTGTGTGTAAACTAATCAACTATTAAGAATATATCACAAGCCCACATAACAACAGGAGTTTCAAAATAAGATCATGGTCCACGTGCGGATTGAAAAATGTCATATATTGTTTGACGTGTGTTTATGGTAATCTGCATGTGGGAGAAATGGGAAGGGAACTCAGGACAAGAATACAGGAACACAGATCACGTTTCACGACGGAAAATTAGAGTTCGATTTTATATTCACATTTTAAATTACAGAAACATGGCTGTGATGATTTCAATGTAACAGTTCTTGAAAGGATAGAGCCCAAACCACATATGGATATTAAGAAGAGATTACTTCAATTAGAAACACAATGGATAGTTAATTTACAGTCTGATGCCCCTCCCGGCTTGAATGACTGGCTATTGCTAAATGAGCTTCTGTTGTAGAATTGCACACCAGTTTTCAATTTAACATAGATCTATATATATGCTTCGATTGTGCCTCTTCATTGTCCGAGAACATAAGAACATAAGAACATAAGAAGAGCCATGCTGAATCGGACCTCAGCCCATCTAGTCCAGCATTCTGTATCACACAGTGGCCCCCAGTTGTACACGGGGATCTCGAGCAGAAGGGAGGGCAAAACCCTGACCTGCTCCCGACCCCCCACAACCAGTACCCAGGGAAATCCTGCCTACCTCAACCAACTCCGAGGTGGCACTTGAATGTCCTTTTCAGTAACTACCAATACACTTGGTATCCATGAATCTGTCTAATCCTGCCTTGAAGTTGTTCAGGCTGACAGCTGTCACAACCTCTTCTGGAAGTGAGTTCCATAACCCAATGACCCTCTGGGTGAAGAAATATTTCCCTTTATTAGTCCTAATTTTCCTACCTTGGAGCTTCAGGGAGTGCCCTCTAGTCCTAGTGTTTTGTGACAAAGAAAATAGTTTTTCTTTATTCACTTTTTCTATCCCATGCATGATTTTATACACTTCGATCAAGTCACCTCTTAAACGCCATCTTTCAAGGCTGAAAAGACCAAGGCGTTGCAACCTGGTTTCATAAGGGAGCCGCTCCATCCCTTGGATCATTCTTGTTGCCCTTTTCTGTACCTTTTCCAGACATTGACCATTGGGCATTTGCCACACTATATGTACTATATATTTCAGAAAAAGGTATGTAATATTTGGTTGTCCCTAGTAGTTCCCTTGGGAGCCAAATGTTTGTGTATATTGATATTGTTGTTGTATATTCTCTATAGCATCACTTGGTTACAAGGTGGAATGCTACATATCACTCCAGGATTGTGCCCCTGGTCCCGAAGAAGCCCCTGAGGGCGAAACGGTCTAGCGCGGGCATTGGCCCAACCGTCGACCGTCTGGAGCATTATTGGGATTTTCGTTTATTGTTGTATAAAAATTAAAGAATTACTGGGACTTTTTTCCTACCTTAATTGGACTTGATATGGACGCTCTGGGACTATCTGGTGTGAGTAAACCCTAAGGAATTTTTCCTTTGAGTAAATCCATACAGAGACTTATGCGTTTCCACTTACCTGTGTGTAAGTTATTAGGCGATAATATGAATTGTTGAAATACTGTAGTTTACTGTGAAAAACTATTGAGATTTGTACATTCTTTTCGAGTTGTGCTTATCAGCAATACATTGAAAAAACATAGTATATAACTATATACCAGTGTTTGCATGCTCCATTTTTGGTTACTCATGCCATCTTGCCACCTCCTTAAGCTTCTCAGAGCGTAACATTGTTTCCTGAAATTGTCATATCTCCCTCAGTTCCTTGATTCTGATCTTTAAGTGCAAAGCAAATACCTACTCTTTTGTCTTGCCACATATAATAAATTAACATTCTTTCTAGTGAAAGAAGATAATGCCACTCTTCAATTTTCAAAAGGAACCCATTATTTATTTATTTTTAAGAAAAAAACAAACCTTTTCAGTGTTGAGTAGATAATAGGTAAATAGAAAATTTGGGTCCAGCATATACATACCTACCAGGTACTTAACAGGTATAATAAAAGTATAATAACACTGAAAAGGAGCCCTTGGTGATGCAGTGGGTTAAACCCTTGTGTCAGCAGGACTGCAGAAAGATCACAGGTTCAAATCCGGGGAAAGTGTGGATGAGCTCCCTCTGTCAGTTCAAGCTCCCCAAGCAGGGACATGAGAGAAGATTCCCACAAGGATGGTAAAACATCAAAACATCCAGGTGTCCCCTGGGCAACGTCCTTGCAGATGATCAGTTCTCTCACACCAGAAGTGACTTGTCGTTTCTCAAGCCACTCCTGACACAGGAAAAACAAAACCCAGTATAATCAGCAATCTTCAGGCCCTACAATTGTTATGTATACTTCATGTGATCGTGATCCTGTCAACATGATTGGAAAAAAGATGCTAAAATGTTAGAAAGGTTGGGTACATAAGGTTCACAAGTGATTAAATTTATTTATTTATTTATTTACACCATTTTTACCGCGCATCTTCTCAACCCCCGAGGGGGGACTCAGAGCGGCCTCACAATGGCAACAATTCATTGCCCAAGACACAGTAAACATATAATAGAAACAACAGTCAAAAATTTTAAATACATTAAATACAGTTAACATTAAAATACATTAAAATACAATTAGCATTAAAATATATCAAATACATTCACATAGGTTAAAAATAGTATTCCGTCCATACCAGAAGCCTTAGGTCATGTCCACCAGTTTGCCATTTCAATCCCATCTAAAGTCCTGTATCATGCTAATGTGCAAACGCCTGGTCCCATAACCAGGATTTCACTTTTTTCCTGAATGTCAGGAGGGATGAGGTGGATCGTATATCAATAGGGAGCGCATTCCACAGACGGGGAGCCACCACCGAGAAGGCCCTATCTCTCGTCCCCACCAACTGCATTTGAGAAGTAGGCGGGAGCGATAGCAGGGCCTCCCCGGGTGATCTTAGATTACGAGGTGGGACATAGCGGCTGATGCATTCGGACAAGTAAGCTGGGCCAGAACCTTATAGAGCTTTAAAGGTCAAAACCAGCACTTTGAATTAAGCTCGGAATTGGACAGGCAGCCAGTGGAGCTGACACAACAGGGGGGGTGGTATACTCCCTGTATGTAGCTCCTGTTAGTAGTCTGGCTGCCGCCCGCTGGACTAGTTGTAATTTCCGAACTGTCTTCAAAGGCAGCCCCACGTAGAGTGCGTTGCAGTAATCTATTCGGGATGTGACCAGAGCGTGGACGACCGTAGCCAGATCAGACTTCTTGTAGTTGTGTCAATTGTACATACCCTGTCTCATACTCTATAATGTAAATAAATGCTGTAATAGGGAAGTTGCTGCCAATTGCAAGTAAAATAAGGTAGAGCATTGTGAAAGCCACTCACTGTATGGCTATCAGCCTACTTTCAGTAGACTTAAATCAATGAAAAGTTTAATGACAACCACCACTCCTCTTAATGTTCCTTTATCTACTGCAAGAATATCCCTGTGGGCAGAAAATGGGCTTTCCAAAGTCCAAAGGGACTTTCTGGGATCCCAAAATCCAAAATGTAACTCAAAGAGGATTGCGATCTGTTGAAAGTTAAATCGCTGCTTCAAAAAGGAAAATTGGCAGTGGCAGGCAACAGAAGAACACTTCTCCCAGCTGCCCTGCCCTTCTTCCCTCCCCACACACAAGGAAGCCTCGCCGGCAAGGGGCCTGCTTCCAGCCGGTTTCCCCAATTTGTTCCCAACCCTGTTGTTCCCTTGCAAAGCGGTGGTGTTGCACCTTTCCCACCCAAGCTGGCTAGTCCCTTCCCGCTTGCATCCTGGCTCGCAATGAGTCCACGAGGCACGTGCGGGTCTTTTTTAATTTATCCGAATTTAATTCGAATTACGAAGATTCCAACTGGACCTAATCATGCCTAATGAGCACCAACCCTAGTCAGACATGTCTAGACTTAATGTCAAGGGAAAATCTTTACCTTACCTTTAGGATCAATTTTGTCAGATGTGGATAAATTAAACTGCAGAGTTCAGTTCCATGGGTGGGGAGGGGGACGACTGCTTTTTGTTTGGTAGAAATATTCAATAACTTCATATTTACATTAGCCACTGATGTGGACTGCTAGCAAAACATTTCTGACTTCTAATAATAGTGTGGATTGTGTAGTGT
The DNA here is from genome assembly GCA_030556195.1 of Anolis apletophallus. Taxonomy (NCBI): domain Eukaryota; kingdom Metazoa; phylum Chordata; class Lepidosauria; order Squamata; family Anolidae; genus Anolis; species Anolis apletophallus. The sequence continues at coordinate 124,039,427 of JARBWK010000008.1, read as the reverse complement.
TAATTTTGACAACACATTGTTGTCGTGATTACATTTGTTATATGCTTTCATTACGCACATACACATTTTATATTCATATCCTTTCTGTTTATAACTCTTTAGATGTTCATGCCACCTTGATAAATGCAATATTCTTCCTAACATGGCAAATGATTTCTAATTCAGCTTAAAATCACTAAATTTCATTTTTTGGATCATATTCTCTCTCTCTTTAAAATTAACCATTTATTAATTCCTCTTTTCAGAGTCTCTTTGACCTCTTGATTTCTTAGGCTGTAGATGAAAGGATTGACCATGGGGGTTAGTACAGTATAAAAGAGGGAGAAAATTATGTGCAGATCTCCATGGGCATCACCTTTTGGTAAAATGTATACAACTATTAAGGTACCATAAAATATTGTAACCACCACAAGGTGTGAGGAGCAGGTAGAAAAAGCTTTCTTCTTTCCTGTAGTTGATGGGATCCTAAGAATTGTGGCAATAATATAAAAATATGATGTCACTGTTAAAACAAATGGGGGAAATATATCAAAGGAAGAAAGTATGACAGCTAAAGCCTGAATCAACTGAGTGTCACTATGTGCAAGTTTTATAACTGAAGGGAAATCACAAAAGAAGTGGTCAATTTCATTGGAGCCACAGTAAAGTAAAAAAGACATTAAGATTATGATGATGCTAATTGGTAAAAATGCACTTATCCAAGAGCCAGCTGCAAGCTGAATAGAAAACTTGTCACTCATTAGGGTTCCATAATGCAATGGTTGACAAATTGCTAGATATCGATCATAAGACATCACTGCCAGAAGGTAACATTCTGTACACACAAGGAATCCAAAAAAGTACAGCTGCACCACACAGCCAGTAACAGAAATGGTCCTGTCCCCAGTAAGTAAACTAACCAGCATCCTAGGCAGGATAGTTGAGCTGTAAAATGTCTCCATGCAAGATAGATTTCCCAGGAAAAAGTACATTGGTGTGTGGAGATGCTGACTGGACACCACAAGGAGAATGATGGTGAGGTTTCCAACCATGGTGGTCATATAAATCGTCAGAAAAAAGAGGAAGAACAGCAAATGCAAATCCTTCAGTGCTCCAAATCCCAGGATGATGAATTCCGAGATTTCAGTTTGGTTTACACATGCAGTATTTGGTATCATTATAATCTGTTTATGAAAAGAAAAACAAGAACCCTGTGCTTATGAAAACAGTTGTCTTAAGGATAGGATTGGTCAAAAAGGTTTTGGGATTTCCCCCCTCTCAATCTGAGAAAAAGAAATATTGTGTGAGGACTTGGGGAAAGGGGGTGTCTTTACAATGGGCATACAAGGAATGTCCTATGGACATTTATATAGACCGTGTTGAATAACTTCCTTTATTGTACAAATCCTGAAGTCAACACTGGATAGTAGTCAAATTGGAAGCACACCAACATCTTTCTCAAATTAAATAAAATACTAAAACACTGTCAAATTTGCAGATGCTACAAACTAGGGATATGTGAAATGGCAGAAATCCATTCTGTTTTTGCTCTGTTTTTGGATTTGTTTTTGGGACAAGTATTCCTAAAACAGAACACCGGATCCCGAATTCCAAATCTGAACAGTCCCACTCTTAATCTCCCAGAATCTCCCTCAAAATAGATCAGGGGAGGGGGCACCTGAAAATGGATTTCTGCCATTTCACACATCCCCTAACAATCTGGAATGAGCAGCTAATACGTTCAGAATTTTTAAAAAGACCTTAATAAACTAGGTAAATTGACTGAAACTAATCAAATGAGTGCAACATCCCACATTTAGGACACATAAACCTAATGCACAGGTAGAGGATGGGGGGGGGAGTACTTGCTTCAGGTATACTACATGTGAAAAAGACATGGGGATTATTGTTGATCCTAAATGGACTTTGTGCCAGCAATTCTGTTCTTAGTCTGCATTAATGAAAGCATAGTTTCCAAGCCAAAATAAGCAATAGTCTATTTTTTGCAACTGTCAGGCATCCAAATGAGATCTGTTTATTAAGTTCTTGCTTTTTCATTTTAAGAAGAATATAGACATGTTGGGGCAGATTCGGAGGAAGATAATAGATATGGAGAAAAAAAACACGATGAAAGGTTAATAGATATGGGCATATTCAACCTTTTGAAAAGAAGACTGAAGGAATGATATAATCATACCTTTATGACTGCAACAAAGAGAGAAGGGTGCAGACCAGTTCTCTGCAGCCTTAGAGGGTAGAATTAATGGTTTTACATTACAGGATAATAGATTTTGATTGAATATTAGAAAGAACTTATTTACAATTACAGTGGTTTGGCATTGGAAGAAATTAACTAAAGAAGAGGTCGCCTTAACTGGATGTCTTCAAAAAGAATCTGGACAGCTACCTGCTAGGGATGGCCTCATTGGAAATCCTTAATTAGGCATGAGTTTGGAACCAACTGATGAACCATAAGGTCCCTTCCAAATCTATGATTATATGAAAAGTTAGGGACCTTTTCATCACTCTTAAACCCTCTAACCAACACACAGACATTTTCATTGCAGAAATCCATCTTCCTCACAAGATGAAATAATGCGAGGAAAATTTTTTTCCAAATAGTACATTTCCCTAATATGGAATACTGTGAAAACACTTGCATCAAAATAAATAAAAGAAAACCCATATAAGAGATGTGCATGGTTGAGAGAGAAAATATGTGTTTATGAATGTGCATTAATGTGTGTGAGAATTGAATAGAAACATACTGGAAGTATGAACATTCTATTTCAAAAGCTCAAGACTGTGTCTTGAAAACCATTAGTTTAATCAATTTACTCACATATATGGCATTATTATTTCTAATTCCTAGAAGGATCATTGTTACATGATCTCTAAAAGGCCAGTTGAAATACCTTTGCCTTACCTGTGTAGATGTGTCTTCTATTGAGAAGAGAATATTCCAAAAAGTTCTTTCAGTTGTATTATATTTGTGTATTCATACCTATACTGAGCAAAACTACATCATCCAATTTTATTTTTAAAACACCATGAAGTCCCCCAAGAGCAATAATTGCATTCAGATGTGCTTTCTATCTAATGAAAATCATTTCCCATTTGGGAAAAAGTAATAATATTGTTTTATCAAAACTAAAAGAGATGTAGGTTCTTGAACTCGGAGAGGCTTTTAACACCATTTTCCTGTCCTTCTGAGAGACATTCAGATTAAAATGAAATTAGCCCTTCTTTGAAAAATCAAAACTAAACACAGATTTATTTTCTGTTTCAAACTGATAAAATTGCAACTTCAAAATTTATTTTTGTTGTTGCTGTTATTGTTATTTATAAGAGAGAGTGGCTGTCTCACGTAAACAAACTACAGGAACAGGGGCAGCCCTAGAAAACAAATATAATAAGTGCATAAAACATACAATTTCACACTTCCAGTGTGGCAAAATGTATGTATATTGTTATAAACACAAATAACAATAATGTAATTCAATTGGTCAATATCCTTATAAGTAGAAACACAAATGTAGAAGACAGTGGCTTACATGCAAGTAAGCAAAGACGCAAAATCAAAGAGGAAAGTTCCTCTCCATATAGTTACAGGGACGCTGTCCCAGAAAGCTCCCAGATGGGGAAATAAATCAATATAATCAGTGTGTAGAGTCCAAAAATCATAATCTCATTGTTTACAGTCATTAAAGTCCCAAGGGGAGTCGTCCAGTGGTCAACGAGTAAGACTAATGCTGGCGCGCAAGATCATTTCACCCGGAGGCTTCATCAGGACCGGGGGCGTGGTCCACATTCATATCCCAGAAGCGTCTCGCAGCCAGATAGTTGCACTGGAGTATAACAATAAAATATAACTCTAAACATATAACCTATGCAGTACAAGCTACCTAGTGAAAGCAGCCTGGATAGTATGGGGGAGTACATACACAATTAATCAAACAGGAGAGGAGAGATAACATACCAGTCGATGAGGAAACAAGAGCACCACAGATCCAAACGGTATCCGTGGCTAAAAGCCAAGAGCACTCTAGAAGCTACAACTATATAATGCTTGGACAGGTGAAACAATTAAATCAACACTTCATTGATAGTAAGCCGATCGTTTAACCCTAAAAGTAACTCACATTGTAGGTTTACGATCCATTTATTTTCAAGTTGTAGTACAGTAGAAGGCGTTTAACATTAGAGTGGGGCTGAGGGTTAACCCTTTCCAGTACCATCACAGAGAAATCTTCACAGGAATGATTGCAGCTTTTAAAGTGCATGTATAATACAGAGTTGTCATATCCTGTGCGGAAGCAAGATCTATGTTCGCAAATTCTCGTGTGGAGTTCCCTCGTCGATTCCCCCACATAAAGCCCCTCCACAGATACATTTTAAACAGTACACCACATTATGTGGGGGAATCGACATAATGTGGGGGAATCGACATTAATTTTGGATAACATTCTACATATGTGTATGTGTATTTAACCTCTATTGTTTAGTTGGTGTTTTGTGAGAGACTCCTTTGTTTGGTGTTTTTATTTATACCTCATTTTTTCCCTTCACAAAGGAAACTCAATGCAACTTTTAATGAAAGCATTTCAATACAATTTAAGACCCAAAGATATACAAACATTAAAATAGAATTAAACATCAATTTTAAAAGAACAGTTAAAATCCTTAAACCGATTTAAAATGTATTAAAAAATAAATTACGAGACGCTGTGATTCTGTCGCATTGCCATTCCCTTAGTGCTGACAGGAAGAGATCTGAAACTTAAAAGAGAGATCTAGTACATGAGATCATTGACAAGAATAACAAGAATGTTAAGACAATTAAGACAATCTCCAAGATTCTAGTTTTTTCCCCAAAGGTTAAGATATTCTTGCTAAATATATTTTGCACAAATTACAGAAACTTTGACAAAAACCACATCTCAGTGTCATATTGGAGAGAAATCACTCAAAGCAGTTGGAAAACATTCAAAATGCCATCTCACCAAATTGAGATGGCCACTTTCAACTACAATCTCAACAATGGGGAAGATGTTGCTATATCTTTATGTAAATTGCCTGGAGCATCTAGGATTGAGGGAAATTAACAAATAATAAATTGAATGAATGAATCTCTAATTGTGCAGAATCATCCTAAAAGATAGTAAGGCCCTTCTACACTGCCATATAATCAAGATAATCAAAGAAGATATTCCACATTATCTGCTTTTAACTGAATTATAGAAGTTACATTGCCATATAATTTAGTTCAAAGCAGGTAATCTGGATTTTATATGGCAGTGTGGAAGGGGCCTCAATGGTATTCAAAATTGTGTTCCATGGATCAGCAATTGTCCAAAATTGGTGCTGAGTTTCCTGGAAATAAAATGTTGCGATTGGCCTTGGCACATTGGGGACCAAATAAATGCTGGTCTCTCATACCAGCTAGATCTCCCTGCTTCAGTTCAGTCTTCCCTGACTTTGTACTTTCTACACTTTCAATTTCCCTGGCTCTCAGGGCCCTTCTACACTGGCAGGCAATTCGGGCCCAACCTGGTGCTTGGGATGTCAGATCAGTTCTGTGTGATGTTCTGGCTGGGTCTCCCTCAACCACCTCAGAGACTGGAGGGAATTCCTATTGCCTAGCTGCACCAAACATAGTTCAGCATACATAGTTAACAAATATTAAATTGAACGAATGCATGAATAATTAATTCCAGGAAGTCTCTCTCCTGCCTCTCCCCCCCCCCCTCCACTTTAGAAATGCCCTTGAGTTATGATATGTTTCTAATTATTTAGGAAGCCGATTTTAAGTGTGGCGAAGAGATGGGTAGTCACATGGGAGAGCAGAAGACAATTTAGAGTATTTACACAAGACTGCAATTGTGATCCTGTATGCTCAGAAACACAGGTAATCAGTTCCCTCTGTTAAACATTTTTAAAAATGTTCCTAGAAAATAAAAAGTTGATTCAAGAAGCCTTTTACCTGTGGCTCTTTGATGCAAAAGGCTGCAAATACATCTTGGCCCTTTCTCTCTTCAGGTATAATTTCACTGTACTACTTGTATGCATTGGTAGCATTGCTTGATAAAGCAGAATATGTCATTACAGTTTGATGCAACGCTGAGGCAGGAGTCAAGTCTATTTTTCTAGCTTCGGTTTGTGATATGAACATACCACTTCTGAGGTACTGACTATAGTCTACAAAGAATTCTTCTGCAAGCAGGGACAGAAGGGGAAAATGTGTTACAGTCTTGTAATAGCTCAGTTTGCTTTCATGTGGGATTTTTCCCTCCTGCAATATCTGCTTGAGTAAAGTTCATTTCTCCATCTGTAATATATAATTCATGTCAGTTTCTTTCTCTTTCTGCTCCCCCACCAGTTGCAATAACTCAGATTTTGAGATACTTTTCTGTCGAAAGAATGAAAACATGTGTCTGCTTGTCAGCTTCTGATATTGGATCTTTTCACATTCACACATCAAAAGGTAAATGTTCAAGAAATATTTTGTTCATACATGGGGTGACATTTTAGGTCTACTCCTCATTCAGAGGCACATTTTGGATATGAGGGTGATCCGGCTGTGATATCGGTCACCTCATTGATCGCCAGGGTTGATTCGGCTGATCTGGCTGTCTAGGTAGGTGTCCCCTTCCTCCTTCACTGCTCCATGTGTGTCTCTCCCGAAGCTGCACATTTGGTGGAAGAGGGCAACATCCCAGGTATAGAAAGAGTGTACCAAAGCACATTTTAACAGCTCTTTCCATACATTCCACAAAGTTTATCTGTTAAATCTATTATGTTTCCTACGCATCATGCACTTATGATGTCATCCTTATAATTTTACAGTTCAGAGTAGTATATAGTATATAGAATATATAGAGTTCCCTGATTTCAGAAATGTTTTACAATAGTCCAGTAAAGCAGGTAATACATATATTGCAACATAAAAAAACCCTGTTAGACGGTATTCCTTTCTTTCCATTCACAAGCCATTTGCATTGTTTCTTCCCACAGATGCAGTTAACTATTTATGAAACATGGAAAAATCAAACAGATATGACAGAATTCATCTTGCTGGGATTTGGAAACCTTATGGAGCTTCAGGTGTTTCTTTTTCTCACACTCATTATGATCTATATCCTAACTATGTTTGAAAACATTATCATTGTTATTCTGGTTGTATTTGAACCACACCTTCATACTCCTATGTACTATTTTTTGGCTAATCTATCCTGCTTGGAAGTTTGTTGTAGTTCAACCATCATGCCAAAGGTGCTGATAGATCTTCTTACTGATGACAAATCCATTTCTCATTTAGGCTGTTTCACACAGCTTTTTTGCTTTGGGTGTCTTGTAATTGTTGAATGTTATCTCCTGTCAGTGATGTCTTATGATAGATATGTTGCCATTTGCAAGCCACTTCACTATGCAACTATTATGAATGGCAAGGTAATTCTTCAATGTATGGCAATATCATGGATCTGTGCAACATCAATTTCAATTGTCATCATATCTTTGATGTCACAGTTATCCTTTTGTGGCAACAGGGAAATTGACCATTTCTTTTGTGATTTCAGTCCAGTACTCCAGCTCTCTTGTAGTGACACAACCCACATTAGATTATTAGTTGTTATATTTGGGTCATTTGATATCCTGCCCCCATTTATATTGACTATCATGTCTTACGTTTGCATTATTCGTGCTATTTTGAGAATTCCATCCACTACTGGAAGACAAAAAGCATTTGCTACTTGTTCCTCTCATCTCATTGTGGTCACCATTTTCTATGGAACACTAATAATTGTTTACCTACTACCAAACTCTATTGCACTTAAAAAGGTATTTTCAGTCCCATACACCATACTGACTCCTATGGTCAATCCTCTTATATACAGTCTGAGAAACACAGAAGTGAAGGAATCTTTGAGAAAGGGTATGAGAATATTAATTGGGTTCAATGAAAAGAACAGATGGCACCCAATAGCTGTATTTGGGCAAAACATCAAGTCATGATATGTGTTGAAATGAGTCTTTAAACAAGCCAAAGTGTGGACAGTAGAGATTGGGATTGCACGCATGAGATTACTATCCCTTACTGTTCTGATAGTGCATACATTTAAGGTAATATTTTGTTTTTCATGTCAGAAGCAACCTGAAAAACTGCAAGTCACTTCTGGTGTGAGAGAATTGGTCATAGGCAGGGACATTGCCCAGAGGACACCCAGATGTTTTATCATCCTGTGGGAGGCTTCTCTCATTTCCCCACATGGGAAACTGGAGCTGACAAATGATACCATCATATTTTGAAATTATTCTGTCTAGACAAAAATAATACAGTCTAAATAAAATATATAAAAAGAAAGTTTTGGTGAGTTGGATGATTATATATTTTGTGTGTATAGTAATTATACTTTCTGTTAACAATATCTTGGTAATTTGCTTTTTAAATGTGTTTATATGCCCACAACAAACACAATGAAAATACATATCAGTATTTCTCTTTAATAATAATAATAATAATAATAATAATACACTTTATTTATATTCCGCTCTTCTCACCCCGAAGGGGACTCAGAGCGGATTACATTACACATACGGCAGACAGTCCCTGCCGGTTCCACATACAATTACATACAACATATAACATATAACAGGACAATTTTTAGAAGGGTTTTTCTTTTGGCTGCTTCACAGTTGCATCACAGAGCTGCTTCACAATGTTCACAGGTTGTGATTGCGTCTTACGTCACAAGGTGGTGCTGTTGCTTCATCCTCATGACGGATAGCCTCTGTTTTCTGCATTCCAGCCGAAAAAGTCCTTCCCTGCTTTGGCAGTACCCAGTTTATCTAATCACAGCTCAGCTTGTTTTCGAACTGTTGGGTAAACAGTGGACAGGGCTCACAGCTGGTGTCCACATACATACATACTGTTTGATGGAGTTAGAGTCTGGGGTGGAGATTTTAAAGAATATTAGACATGGTAACATTTGAACTTGTATTCTAATTTGTGGTTAATTTTGTCAGACTGTAAAGATTTAAAACAATTGTTTGAGTTATGTATAACTGTTTCTCTTAGTTTATGTTAGGAGTAAAGCCTTTGCTATAATGAATGAATAGGGGCGGCTGAGTGTTTCTTGAATCAAGTAGGGTGTGGCAGCTGTGTTTGCATAAAAGCTTCTATGTTTCAGTTGAGCTTGTGGGTGGCTGTGGCGGTGGCTGTGGTGCTGCTGTGAAGGAGAAGTACATTGGGAGTATCGTGGAGTGTGCATACTGTGTGTGTGTGTATGCTGAAGAAGGCTTTTGCAGATTCTGAATGTCTATGTTGGCTATTGTGCTAACTGAAGGTTCCTGGCTGATATACTGCTGTGATGCTGGTATGCTGGAGAAATGCATTTAAATGCTTGGAAGCTGAAGCCTGGAGTAAATGATATCCTGTATTTCTGAAATGCTGGAATGCTGTAATCTGAAGAAATGCATTCGTGAGCTGCAACAACACTGATATGGTAACACAGATGCTTGTTGCTAAAAACTGTGTAGAAGAATATATTGAAGAAGAACTGCATTGTTTGATTTGTTTTTTCAATATCTACACGGACTATTTAAAAGAGCATGGTATTGCTTTTTTGTTTATTGAAAGCTATATGTTGAAAATAAAAGTTTGTGTTTTCTTATATAAAGCCAAACTTTGGGTTTTTTTGCTTCTATTTTGCCAATAACCCATCAGACACTTTTTGCTGTTTTTACTCTGCTAACTGTGGATATATGGGATTATATGTCCCATTATCCCTTCACGAACCAACAAATTTGACCCATCCTTACAAACACATTAGCTGCTGCCTATTTTCTTGATCTGTTTTCGGATAATAGTTCCAAACTGGCCACAAGCAACTGGCTTCCAATGGCTAAATGGATAACCATGTTAATAACTGGTGATAAGTGAAAGTGCCAAATGTCTTGAGAATAAACTATGTGTTTTTTGGGCTGTATGGCCATGTTCCAATAACGTTCTCTCCTGACATTTCATGTGGCCAGCATCTCCATCTGTTGGAAATAAGGCTACTGAAGTATATGTATATCTGAAATGTCCAGCGTGGGAGAAAGAACCCTTGTCTGTTTGAAGCAAGTGTGAATGTTGCAATTAGCAAGCTTGAATAGCATTGAGTAGCCTTGCAGCTGCAAGGTCAACCAGTGGGGGGTATTTGCCTAGCAGTAGTCTGGCTATTGTTTGCCTGGAGGCATCTTTTGTTTAACTGGCACTTGAATGTTTGCTGTCTGGAATTCCCCTGTTTATGTGTGGTGTTCTTTGTTTACTGTATTGATGCTGGTGGGTTTTTTAGTACTGGTAATCTGGTTTTGTTCATTTTCGTAGTTTCCGCCTTTCTGTTGAAATTGTCCACATGCTTATGGATATCAATGGCTTATCTGTGTAGTCTGGCATGATGTTTGTCAGGGTGGTCCAGCATTTCTGTGTTCTCAAATAATATTCTGTGTCCAAGTTGGTTCATCAAGTGCTCTGAAAACATGAAAAATATTATGCTTAAATCTCAAATGCAAAAAGAAACTTCTTGATATATTTCTTATACATGTTAGTATATTACTCATTCATCTACATTCATCTACATTTTGTAATATGAAAGGACTGCTGACCTTCCCCCCATTGTTTTATTTTATTTATACATTATTAATATTTCAGCACTGATTCTAATTTTACTTCTTTTTAATTTCATCATTTTTTCAGTCTTTGACATCTTATTTCAAATTTATTTTTGTCTCTTTTTCAACATGCACATACTTTTGTCCTCAATCTGTTTTGTTTCTAGGTAGAATTCATGTACATTTCTAGTCCTATCTAAAATAAGCCGATGAAGTCAGTCAGAACCCAATAAGACAACATTACCTTCCAACCCCTGAAATAACGAGACAGACAACAATAATTTGATTCAAATTTGGGCAACCTTTATTTAAAGTTATCTATTTAACTTTAATCTAACTGAACTTAGGTGTCAAGGGAACAAGGTGTGGCCAAGCCGAGGTAGCGACAGCGAGCGGTCGACCCCTCGACTCCACTGGGAGACTCCCCTGAGTCCCCTATAACACAGAACTGGGCAAACTCCCAAGGAAACGTAGGAAACAACTTCTCTGAAATATTTTACCATACTCTCAAATTTCTGAGCCAATGGTATCCCTCTCACCATTCAACTGCCGTCCAGGTAAGTATATTTGTGCATCGGCCCAAACAACTTTGAGGAGTGCATGAGTGTATATGGATCAATTGGATTTCCCTAAACTATTTACACTGGCCTATTTATAAAACCGCCATCCCAGCTAGCCCCTAATAACAGTATAGGGTAGGCAGAAACCCACCCCACCCCCCAGAACATAGGAGGGGGGGGATTCCTACCCAGCCCCTAAAGCGACCACTATACTGTCAACTGGGCGGGAGTGGTGGGTCAACTTCTCCAGAAGGAATGAGGCAGGAGGCTGGCAAGACCAGTTGCCAGCCTCTGCCCATTCCCCTGGAAAATTCCATGAAGGCAACCAATCGCCTCTGTCTTCGTGGGAGGAGGTAATTACCTTTCCCCACCCACTGCGCAGGCAGGGAAAGGACAGTATTGAAATTCCATTGATTGAATAATTTTGCTCTAGTTGGAGAAGATTATCAGTGGAATTGAATAACCTATGTATTGTGCTGTGCAACTCAAGTCTCAACACTCACTAGAACTCAAAATCCCGCACTGTCCATTGGCATCTTTTGCAGAGCTGACTGCATCCAGTTTACACTTATATCTAAAATATGTGTTGCAGCTAGCAATTCTTTATTCCAAACAAACAGCAAAATTGGAAGCATAAATTACAACAATATATAATACATTAAATATAATACAATACATTGGCTTAGACACAGATTGAATGAGTTTAAAGTTATATTTTAAAAGTCATTAAAATTACAGCTAATTTAAAATTGTCTCGGAACACTTCATAATTTTTTTTTAGGTTCGGCCACTTCAAACAACCAGGATCCTTTATGGTACAGTGACCTCTGATTTATGATTTGTAAGAAAATCTTAATAGTAAGAGTGGGTTTCTTGACAGTCAAATCACCTTAAACATGATTTGAATAGTTCCTCTTGAAGTAAAAAAGAGAGATTTTTAAATAATACTTAATAATAATAATACACTTTATTAATATTCCGCCCTTCTCCACTAGGGGACTCAGAGCAGATTACAGTATTTATTTACATACATGGACAAACATTCAGTGCCTTTACAATCATAAACAATGGGACAGACAAACACAAACAAAGGCAGAGGCTTCTTCTTTCATTTCTGGCTTTTGGAAGAGGTGCTCATGTCTGGTTCTGGGAAGGTGCTTTTGTCTCAATTTTCAAGCCAAGGAACCTGCATTGTTACCTCCTGGCCGGCAAGATTGCTTGGAGTAAGGTATATTTTTAAAGACGTCACTTCAAACAAAATCTGTTTGATAAATGAAACATTCACCTCATAATAATGAAGCGGGAACTTGATTTTCCAAGTATATTTGCCTTTCTGTTCCACTCAGGTCTCAGCACAATAATGTAACATTTAGGGAAAAAGATAAAGCCCAGTAAAGCACTACTGGAACACAAGATTGCAAAAATTTCCACTACCACAATGAATTTGACATTATTACTTATATAAGTTGACACAAAGGACAACCAAACAGAGCAAAACACCAGCATGCTGAAGGTAATTAGTTTGGTTTCATTAAAAACTCCAGGCAACTTTCTGGCCAAGAAGGCTACGATGAAACTGACTATGGCGAGAAAGCCCATGTAGCCTAGTACAACATAAAACATGGAAACAGACCCTTCATTACAAAGTAGAATGATATAGTCTTGTCCTGGTGGTTTTTCCATATCTGGAAAGGGGGGAGAGGTTTCCAGCCAAATGCCACAGATTACAATCTGAATAAGAGAGCAGAAGAAAACTATGAAATTTGTCAGCCTTTTCCCTGTCCAATGTTGCCAAGCGCTTCCTGGATTTTTAATCAAAAAAGCTAAGATTACTGTGATGGTTTTTGCCAAGATGGATGAAACAGCAACTGAGAATACAATGCCAAAAAAAGTGTGACGTAGGAGGCAAGAAACCTTACTTGGCTGACCAATGAATAACAAAGAGCAAAGGAAGCACAGGAGGAGGGAAAAGAGAAGAATAAAAGTGAGATCATGATTATTGGCTTTCACTATGGGTGTGTCCCGGTACTTGATAAATATTCCTAGAACCAAAACTGTGACAAGGGAAAGAAAACCTGATGTAAAAGCTAAAACAGCTCCCAATGGCTCATTATATGAAAGGAACACAATCAACTTTGCAATGCATTTATCATGACTGTCACTTGGATACTGATCTTCTGGGCATTTTTCACAGTAATCCATATCTAAAAAAGAAAAAAAGAAAAATTCATACTAACTTTTTATCACAGTACAAACAATATAATGTTGCTCATCTGCATTAAAATCTACGTCCTTATAAGAACTCTGTCTTATTAAGAATGCAGTTGAATGCTCATAATAATGTTAAGTAGGCTTCAAATCTATGAACACATTTTCCGCTAGTTTTGGTTTTTGATCAGGTATGAAAAAGCATTTCTATCAAAATTATCCATTTCACTTCTCCACAGAAACAAAACACATCTTGCTTAAATGTTTGTGGAAGGTGTCACATATTTTGTAATGGAACAATATTTGCATGAAGTTTGTTATGTTTTTGGAAAGATAACATGAATATTAATATAACTTGGTTAAAACAAATAAATAAAAATGCACACAATTGAAAAATATGCAGAAATGTACGCTTAAGTAAGTGTGGACTTTGTGGAAAATACAGAAAATGCAATGAATGGCCATGTGTGAAGAAAAAAGAAGTTTCACAACATGACACTAGTAAAGGATGGCAGGAAAATGCAGACACAGATTAAAACTTACAAAGAAAACAATAAAAGGGCCTTTTATGCCACTAATATTATACGATAGTTTGAAGTAGATGTTGCTATAATATATTTTCCTATAGAGTCAATATATAATGAAATATTGAAAGCATAGTTGTCTCACATACATCATTGTTTTGGCAAAACAAAGTGAACCATGGATGTACTTCTAACCCAGTGGTTCCCAATCTTTTTTTTGACCAGGGACCACTTGACGAGGGACCACTTTGACCAGGGACCGCTCTCCAACATTAGTACCAAAAGGATAACAAATCATCTTTGGTCAACTTTAGATTCAGTTTGGGATGCTGATTCAGAAAATTGCATTGGCTAGACCAAATCAGCTCTAGTTTCTGATACAGAACATATGTCATGGTCAACGACAAGGAAGAAGTGGCAGGTGGTGCAAAATGAGTGGAAATAAAATAAAATAAAGAGAAAGGAGGCATGCAGACCTGATTTTCGTCCTCACAACCACTGTTCTAACCTAATGACTAAGGTCAGAAATACATCCTGTAGAACTGAAACTGTTGAAGATGAAAAATAGATGTGCAATTCAGTAGAATAGCAGAGTAACACTGCAAAGTAAATCATGCACTTCAGTGCTGATTTCTAATCAGAGACCCAAAATACAGATGATTGTGATGGTGTATATCAATAAATCTATCATAGCAGTTGGAGAGGCCTGATGAGCAATTAAAACGTCTGATACAGGTAAGATCTGTATCAGACGTTTTAATTGCTTATCAGGCCTCTCCAATATATATTTGATGTATCTTGGCAGTCAAAGATTTACATCGGGGACACGTACCTTTCTGGGTAGATATTGTTCCTTCTGTACATGGAACGCAATCAAAGCAGCATGATAACTTCCCAGGTACAAGAGATCTTCTGTATCCAGGATGGCAACTTTCACTGCATACAGAACTTGGAATCTAAGAACACAACTATGTTATTTATATAAAAATTATGAAAATACATTTTTAATAGCACAAGAATAGCGCCTAAAGCATTGATTTGGTCTGTCACACTGGTCTAAATCTAATTGCTAGTCTCAGCTGAAACAGCCTCACCGATCCAATTATTAAATGAATAGTAACTAGATATCAATGTTAATTATTTCTAGGTTTTGTAATATAGAAGAAGGTTGGACTAACACAGGAAATCCTCCTGAATCATAGAATCATAAAGTTGGGAGAGACCTTGTGGGCCATCCATCCCAACCCCCTGCCAAAAAGCAGGAAAACTGCATTCAAAGCACCCCCAAACAGATGGCCATCCAGCCTGTGTTTAAAAGACTCCAAAGAAGGAGCTTCCACCACACTCCAGGGCAGAGAGTTCCACTGCTGAACTGCTCTCACAGTTAGGAAGTTCTTCCTAATGTTTAGGTGTTTTACCCATCCGGGGGATTTTTCTGAGAATTTGTATACAAAACACCCAGGGTTTAGAGCATGGGCTTTACTTTGAATACCAGAATCGACAGAATAAATGGAATAGCTTAATTCAAAGGAAGCCATTTACCATTTCCATCTCACATTCTGAACTTTATGTAACTTTTTTGATACTTAAAGATATAGATGTGAGAAACAAGGTTCTTCACCTGGTTATCTCTGTTATTCCACACCAGAGATTTGTCGTTGATAGTGATGGTGGGACCCATTGCAGCCTGAAATTCCACACTCCCAATTTGTCTAGCTACTGCAGAATTATTTGGAGATATGACCCAGTTTAATATGTCATATCCAGACTGCAAATCATGATTTTCATCAAAAGATATTTCTTCACCTGCAGAATTATTAAATTGGATTTGCCTCAGGAAAGAGTGAAGCTAATACGTGAGGGGGAAAGAGAACAAGATGTAATGACAAACACGGTCATACCACCAAAATGTTTCTACTGCTTGACAGAGCAACATTTCAAGTAATGTTGGGACAATTGTCACATGTTATTGTTATAGAGAGGTCAAAAGGAACACTTAATTATTTTACACCAGGAAATTTCTTTTTCATATTAATAGAAGTCCATTATCATTTTTCAAAATTGAAAGTCTTCATAAATGGGAACCCATCAAGAGTTCTCCATGATCCTTTTTTGGCTAAAGGGCAGGGAATAAATACCCTAAATAAATAAATAAATAAATAAATATAAAGTATAGGTCTTTTCTATGGAAATATTGGAGCATTTTTTCTTTAGCAACCAATTATTTTAGGATGTAATAATGGTGGGGCCTGGAAACTGAGAACATTGCCACTTCATAGTGAGGATGGAACAAACTGGTTTCCTGGTGCTTTTGGGCCTAAGGTTGGCTCCTGATTGAAAACATAATGTTGTTTAACAGCATTTTAACTGATATGGCTTAATGCTATGTAATCATGTTTTAATTTTATAAGGTCTTTAACCTTCTTTACCAAACAGTGCTAATGCCTCACCAAAATACAAATCCAAGGATTACAAAGCATTGAGTTGTGGCAATTTAAATATGGTAAAATGTAATTAATGTATATACTAGAGCAGGGTTTCCAAACTAGTGTGCCGTGGCACACTAGTGTGCCGTGAGCGATCATCAGGTGTGCCGTGAGAAATTGGAACCTCCAATACCCTTTCTTCCCCCTCCTGCCGAACACTTTTTCTTCTCCACTCGAGCTCCCTTCTTCCCAGCCTTGCTCTGCTTGCTTTGCCTTGCTTTGCGCATGCTGCCGCTTCTGCAGGAGGGGGGAGGGAGGAAGACGTGACCCGTGCGGGTGCTACTGCACAGACTCGTCCCACGTCTTCCTCCCTCCACTCCACAGTGCTCTCTGGATATAGGTGAACTACAACTCCAAAACTCAAGGTCAATGCCCACCAAACTCTTATAGTATTTTCTCTTGGTTATGGTAGTTCTGTGTGGGAAATTTGATTCCATTCCATCATTGGTGGAGTTCAGAATGCTCTTTGATTGTGGGTGAACTATAACTCCCAGCTGTTGAGCAAGAGCTTCGTGTGTGTCTTTCTGCCATTCCTGCCAGGATATCTATGTTGTGTTCATTGAAACAGGCCCAGATTTGAAGTAGGACAATAAGAATTTTAGGTACACTTTGAGAATCTCTCCTCTGTTCTATTGATGACCCATTAAATCAACACAGCTTGTGTAAGACACATCATGGTATTCTCCTATTCTGATTTGCCCAACAGCCAGGGCTCACAGGGAAGCTCTATGGGAGCATGCAGCAGCCTCTTGGTGCACCACGTGTTGAATAGGAGAGAAGGAGCCATGACTGGCTGCCGGATGCCCTGTTTTGGCCAAAAAAAACCCCTCATGGCTGCTGAGCCCTCACCGTTACAGCCAGCTGAACAAGCTGGATTGGCCAAAGGGAACCAACCAAACTGAATCCGTGCACAAGCCTATTGGTGGGAATGGTATAATTGTGTATTCCTTCATGGGAGGGGGTAGACTTTTATGTTTCTTTCAACTCTATCATTCTATAATTTCAATTAAAATCCTCCCATCCTCCAAAATAAAAATCTTTCAGTTGTGAGATTTCTTGCATTGCAGTGATGTAAAACTTCAGTTGAGCATTTAGAAATGCAGTTTAGGCGGCCAAAGCTACCAAGGGAATGTAAACAAGCATATTGAAGAATTCTAGAAATTGATGATTTTCATTGGCTCACTTTCTGTGATAACCCCCACCCCAACCAAGGAAGGATTTCCCCATTGTGATCTAAAATTTAATTGCTTAGTTAATAAATGTTTGTCAGAATTTATTGATAAAACACTTACCTGCCATGCTTGAATTTTAAGTAATTCCAATTTGACATTTCTTTTCTTTTCTGAGTGGAGAAAATATATTTTATGTAACGTGTGAGCTATGACATAAACAGCATTGGAAATACTATAACTGACACTAGATGTTTCCATATTGAACAAATCAATGCTGACATCCTGTAGCTTTTCAGTACCACTACAGTTAGGCCAGGTTGGATCCAACATGAAAAAGGGCCATGAGCACCGGAAGAGGTGGGCCCAGAAGTTCTTCAGGTAAAAATCATTTGGGTATTGCTCAAGATCAATGTCTATAAGAAAATCCCAGAACCCTGGAATCTCACGTTTATGGACTGCTAAGGAAATGGCACCATGTAGTGATGTCAAGTTCCAGGGTTTTCTGCTGAAATGGGAGGTAAAATCCCAAGCTCCAGTTGTGATCCAAACCTTTCCATCCATCTGTTTTTCTGATATAGCAAGATTTAGCAAGATTAGCTGATAGGTCTCACCATGAACAATCACAACATTGGATGATAATCTGGAAATACCGCTGGACAAGTCATTCACGGATTCTTCATGAAAATGACGGTAGTTAGGCAAACATGTTATGGATTCAATGCAGGAATTTGTTTTACCCATTTCTTGGGACATCACTCTGATAAAATTTACTCCATCTTCATTATCTGTAGTGATTAAACCAACCCACTTCCAGCCAAAATGGGCAAGCAAAAGGCTAATGCCAGTGAACTGCATCAATTCATTTGGAACCATTTGGTAGAAGGATGGAAAATGGGATTTGTCACTCATTGTGGAGGCAAAGGCACCATAGCTGATCTAAGAAAAAATCAGGTTTATTTCTCAAGATGTGTGACTTTTCAGAAACTCACATACACTACATATTAACAGCAATTCCTATCTTAAATATGGAGCTTATGTCTATTGAATTCAGTTTAAACAAACAAGTTTAACTAATAATCCCTTCAGTTCTTCACATTTACAATGATTTGTGTTGAGACTTGTTTGATATTTTCTTGGATTTTCTCATGCACTTATTCCAAACATATCACTTTGTAGAATGGAATGGAATTCTATGCAATACATGCTACAATTCTACCTAAGAGATTATAATCCTTAAATAGAGCTGTGATAGTGCCATGGGTTAAACCCTTGTGCCAGCTGGACTGCTGACCTGAAGGTTGAGTTGTTGACCTGAAGGTTACTGGTTCGAATTTGTGAGACTGGGATGAGCTCCCCTTTGTCAGCTCTAGCTTGCGAGGACATGAGAGAAGCCTCCCAGCAGGATGGTAACACATCTTGGCATCCCCTGGGCAACATCTCTATAGATGGCCAATTTTCTCATACCAGAAGCTACATGCAGTATGTTCTCAAGTCATTTCAATATGACTAAGAAAAACAGAAATCTTTGATATTACAAGATGAAAAATATGAAATAGTTTTTACCATTGCCTGAGAAAAGTATGTTTGTGAACAATACCATGCGTGAGGCAAAGGCATACATGAAGTTCGGTCTTGCAGAGAAAGACTGGCTTGTCCAAAGTCACCTATTGGGTTTTCATTTCTGATTGAAATACTGGTCAACAGAATCATAGTCCAATATTCTCTCTGTTATAATAGGCTCTCACAGTGTAAGCCACCTCAAGTCCCTTTTGGAAGATGGTGGCGGAATATAAATACAGTTGTTGTTATAATAATAATAATAATAATTATTATTATTATTATTATTGCAGCTCGCTTGTTTACAACACTTTTCTACATCAACTCTAAGGCATTTTTTAAAAAAAGAAATTGACTTTCCCATAACCAGCAAATTTCTTCTTGTATTATGCCTTTCTAATAGCCTTACCTGTGGAATCTTGTATATCGCTAGAACATTTGCTATACAGATAGTTATGTCAGATCGTAGCCCTCCGAGAATTGAAATAAGCTGTTTTCTTATACAGTTGTAGTTAGGAATCCCACTTTTTTTTCCTGAGCTCAAACATATAGCATTCTGGTAAGTTATCTTTGGAAACAAAAAATCTTGACTCATGGAGATTCCAAGTGTGAGGTTGGGTAAGAGTGTGACATCTTTGTTAATCTCCTGTATTGTAAACAAGAAGGCTAGGAGGTACTGAAATGTTTGGGGTAATAGGCTGGAATGAAAAAAAATTGGCAATATAGTTACAGAAAATCTTTAGTAAATAGTACATGATGTATTAAAAAGCCATTGTGAACAACTACGCAAACTTCTCTTTCTCTCTCTCTAAACTTCCTTTATAATCCTGATTCTCATGCTTATCTGTCCCAGTAAGAAACATTTTTTAAAAGTGAGGAGGGGGCTATAGCTTAAATGGGCATCCATTATATACCATATTGCTTTAAGACTGGGTGTTTTAGCAGCACAGCATCTTTGCACCTAATCACTCTCAAAAGCTAGTTTGAATATGCAAGTCAAACTGACAAAATATATTAAGAAAGCCATAATCTAAAACAGATTCAAGGAATGTTGGAATCCATATTCCATTGCCATAAGATTGTTGTTTACAGCAAGGAAGTGGCACCAATTCTCTGTTGGACATTATTGCTAGTAAAAAGTAGTCTAAACCTACAGATTGAGATGAAATAGTCATCTGTGCTAACCATGTACCCATAATCAGGCTCAGGGAATCCGAAAGCTCAAGCCAAAATATTTTGCAGTGATTGAAGATAAATATTTAATCACCCAAACCTAAAAATTGTGTCCATGCTTCACTGTTAATGTGACAGATTTTGTTTTCCTCTTCTGTCATTAGCAGCACTCTCTATTTTTTGAGAAATTATTGGGGGAGAGAGGAGAAAGATAAGAGGAATTTAAAATTGAGTTCAAAGAAATAAAGAAACCACGTTTCATGTTTTCTCAACCACACTTGTGAAATGACAGACGTTAACATTCTGTTTCTGTTGTTTCATCTACCCCTCAAAGAAAAAGACGAATGTCAAGGAGAAGAAGAAGAAAAGCTAATGTAGGTAAAGGGACACTACTTCTTTGTTCTGACTAGTAGACCGCACTGTGGAAAACTAAGGGTGCATTTACACCGGGCATGAGCAAACTTTGGCCCTCCAGGTGTTTGAACTTCAACTCACAGAAATCCCAGCCATCTTACTAGTGGTTAGGAATTGTGGAAATTGAAGTCCAAAATACCCGGTGGGCCAAAGTTTGTCCATGCATGATCTACATTGTAGAATTAATGCACTTTAACTGCCAGGGCGTGGTGCTATGGAATCATGGGATTTGCACTCTTTGGCAGAGAAGACTAAAGTATAACCCCGTGGTTCCATAGCTTTGGGTCATAGCAGTTGACACATGGTATCAAACTGCACAAATTCTATAATATAGGGAGTGACACTCTAAAATGGCAATTGAATTGCACAATGAACAGTTTCATGATTTGGTCAAGGTAATTGCTATATCGCCTCTCTGCCATGATCTTGTCCTTAGAGAACTTTATTGCAGAATAGGAATTTGATCCTAGTTTCCTCTAGTTCCATTTATCTGTATTAGTTTCAAATCAATAAGATCCCAAAATGTACTTACATTGCATTCAGTAAATAAGGAGATGGCATTTCTTCAAAATGAATAGGGTTTTTTTCAATCATTCCAAGAAAATTAGAGAAGATGCCACCAATAATGATATCTCCATCTTCATAATACCCATTGGTTCTAAGTTTTCCTAAAGGACAGGTGTAACATTCAATCTTGATAGAAGGTTGAGATATCATTAGCCAAAATACCAGTATCCAGCAGGACATATTGTGGTTAGGAAAACAAAACGTCTAGGGGAAAAAGCATGCTTCCTGCAAGAACCAAAGTTAAGTCTTCTAATAAGAACTGTGGAGGGAAAAGGGTGAAGCAGACAGAAATGAGAACAGTGGGACTTGTGATAGCAAAAAAAGTAAAACAAGTATAAGGTGTCATTGAAAAGATCATATGAAAACATTAGGATCACAAATAGTTTTGAAATCTTAAAGACATGATTATAATTTGAGTAACAGGCACACACCACTAAAAGAAAAGACAAGAAAATGAAAATAAATGTGTGAAAATATCTGCAGAAGATAATGACACAAACTAGATACAAAGAGTATGTAGAAATAAAGGAGCATCTACTAAGGATCTGGGACTGGATTCACATTTTGAGAGAAATTAGGATACAAAATTTCACACTTTCACATAGAAAACATTTCTAATCAAGTTCCTCCAGATTAAGTGTAAAACAAAGTTTCATCCAGCACACACAAAACTAAAATATATATTTATATAAATACTAAAGAAATGACTTAATAGCATATTTAAAGTTCTTTACTGCAGTGCCACAGGGCTCTCAAGCAAGCAATGAATATCTTAAGAAATATACCTATTTATTGGTATACCTTGAGCAAACCAAGCAAGATGTTGTTCTGAGAAATCTATTGAATTATCCCCTATTTTATGATTACAGTAATTCCAGTAATTAGAGGTCTTTCGTGCTTCCTGGCAAGAAATGTGTAATTGCCCAAACTATTTTATGTCCCAAACCACCTCGGCAAAAAAACAACATTTATTTTCTTATCTTTCTTTATCTCCCAATAGTGAAGAAAAACTGTAATAAAACATAGTAAAATGATATAAAAGCTCATCAAAATTAAAATAGACACCTCATCATAAAAGTGAAAAATTTTATTTTATGCCTGTCTTTTAATATATGTGAATAAGTTTTATTGTTCTAGCCATAGGCCATGACAAATTAAGTGCACGTATTAGTGACATCCAAAGTACACTTCACAATATAAAACTTCAGTACAAATATTAAAACTCATTAAAACTGACTCTTTAATATATGTATTTTAATGGTCTTGTTTATATCTATGCATTTTAACTGTATTGGACCCCATCTTCAGCCTTGAAGAGAGGCAGATAACAAATAAAGTATTGTTGTTATTATTACTATTACTATTATTCACTGAGATCAATAATAGTGCTTTGAAGACAAATAAGTATGTGAATGTATGATGAAAGGGGTGGATGAGAGAACATATAGCCTAAATCCTACAGTTGGACAAAACTTAGGTCCCATCAACACTGAACTATTAATGTCAGGTAGACTATCACATTTACCTTTCCTGTTGCTTCTGTTGCTCCCTCCACCTCAGCAGTGGCCTCAGAGCTCCAGAGAGATCAGTCTCTGGGTGCTTTTACTGACAGCAGCAAAGGCACCAAAGTGAACAAAGGAGGGCAACTGCAGCAACATGTATAGTAGTGACTGTGAAGCCCCTGCTTACTCCACTTTCTCCTGGAATATGGAGTGAGACAGGAGAGGCTTGCGCTCTGCTGATAGAAGTACAGTAACAACCATGAGAAAAGAGGCCAAGATGGGTTAGAGAGGCAGCACTGGCCTCCATTTCACAGCTATTGCTGTTTAGTAATACCACCATATTGCCAAAAGCCAAGTCACCATCTTCCTTATCTGCTCTTCTTCTCCTCTCACTCTAAAGAGCAGAGCCAAGTTTAAAAAAATGGAAGGGGTGTTACAATACCCCATGGTGCTGCCCTAAACATATTCAAGGCTTTGGGTGATGTATTAGCGCAGAATAACATTCTACTAGATACAGTAACTGGTGCATTTAGGGATCCAAACTGATGCATTAAGAAGTTTGAAAAGCTCAATCTGGCCATGGCTGTGAGAGTGACCATGCCAGCTCTGGACCCTTGCCCTTAAATCGGCCAGAGGTGGGTTGATTGATTGGTTTGTATTGATCATTAATACTTCCTTGGAGCAGGGGACATTTCCATCTGGATTGAAACAAGCGGTGGCTAGACAACTCCTGAAAAATGCCTCCCTTGACTCCACGGTTTTGAACAATTACAGGCAAGTCTCCAACCTTCCTTTCTTGGGCAAGGTGCTGGAGCAGATGGTCGCTTCCCAGCTCCATGGTTTCCTAGAGGACATCGATTACCTGGATCAGTTACAGTCTGGCTTTAGGCCTGGTCACAGTACTGAGATGGCTTTGGTTGCTTTGATGGATGATCTCCGTATAGAGCTGGACAGGGGGAGTGTGACCCTGCTGGTTCTCTTGGATATCTCAGCGGCTTTTGATACCATCAACCATAGTATCCTTCTGGGACAGCTCTCCGGGATGGGTCTTGGGGGCATGGCTCTGTCATGGCTCCGGTCCTTCTTGGTGGGTCGTTCCCAGATGGTGAAGCTGGGGGACACCTGGTTGGACCCCTGGCATTTGACCTGTGGGGTCCTGCAGGGTTCCATTCTGTCCCCCATGCTTTTTAACATCTACATGAAACCGCTGGGAGAGGTCATCCAGAGTTTTGGAGTTGGGTGTCATCTATACGCAGATGACACCCAACTCTACTACTCCTTTCCACCTAATTCCAGGGAAGCCCCTTGGGTATTGGATGAGTGCCTGGCCGTGGTGACTGTCTGGATGAAGATGAATAAGCTGAAGATCAATCCTGACATGACAGAGGTACTCCTGGTCGATCGTAAGCTGGATCAGGGTTTAGGATGGGGTTGCACTCCCCCTGAAGTCACAGGTCTGCAGCTTGGGTGTCCTCCTAGACTTGTCGCTAACGTTTGAAGCTCAGTTGTCGGCAGTGGCTGGGAGGGCCTTTGCACAATTAAAACTCATGCACCAGCTGCGGCCCTACCTCGCGAAGTCAGATCTGGCCATGGTGGTCCATACCTTAGTCATCTCCAGATTGGATTACTGTAATGCGCTCTACGTGGGGCTGCCTTTGAAGATGCCCTGGAAGTTTCAATTGGTCCAACGGGTGGCAGCCAGATGACTAACTGGAGCCTCTTACAGGGAGCAGTCAACCCCCCTGTTTAAAGAGCTCCATTGGTTGCCATTCATCTTCTGGTCCCAATTCAAGGTGCAGGTTCTTACCTACAAAGCCCTAAACTGTTTGGGACCCGCCTACCTGTGCAACCGCATTTCTGTCTACGAACCTAGGTGATCTCTCCGATCATCTGGAGAGGCCCTGCTCTCTCTATCCTGCTCCCTTTGAAGGCACGATTGGTGGGAACGAGGAAGAGGGCCTTCTCTGTAGTGGCCCTTTGACTCTGGAACTCGCTCCCCAAAGATATCAGACAAGCCAATTTTTAGGAGGAGCCTGAAAAGGTGGCAGTTCCAATGTGCCTTTCCTGAATAATTAAGTAAACAATGCCCTGCTGTGATCAATTCTTTGCAAAATGTCCTCAGAAGCACTTTAATTACATGTTGGGTAGTCTGCCCCTAATTAATTTTATAACATTCCTGCTACAGACATTCTACTTCTGTTCGCATCCAGTGTTTATTTATTTTAAGATTTTAATATTTCACATTTGGCCCTGCCAGAATGGTTTTAATTATCTGTTATTGCTTATGTGTAAGTTATATTGATTGTACTGTTTATTATTTGCTGTTGTGTTTTATTATGTATTATTGGGCATTGCCTCACGTAAGCCACTCCGAGTCCCCTTGGGGAGATGGTGGCAGGGGTATAAATAAATGTTTATATTATTATTATTATTATTATTATTATTGTACACGCCTTAGTCACATCCAGATTAGATTATTGTGCTTTATGTGGTGCTGCCCCAGAAGGGTGTTCGGAAACTTCAACTGATCCAAAGGTCAGCAGCTAGACTTCTTACAGGGGCAGGATATAAAGAAAGAACTGCTGCACTCCTGTAGCAGCTACACTGGCTTCCAGTTTGTTTCTGGGTGCAATTCAGAGTGCTGGCTTTAGCCTATAAAGCTCTAAACGTTACGTGCCCAGCCTACTAAGGGACTGCGTCTTCTAAGGGACTGGGGAATATTACATCAGCCAAGCTGTCAAGTGGAATTGAGTAACAAGAACTCACTAGGTTTATATAGACTGTGTTTTCCAGTGATATGGAAAGTCAAGATGACCAAAGAAGGGCTTCACTTCATGAGAGATGCCTTATAATTTTTCCATGGTATGTGAGCATTCCCTTTTACATTTGATTATCCAGTGACTCATCTTTTTTCCAGTTTTACATGAATTAAAAAGAGAAAAAGCTTAACAGGTCTCAGACATGAAACCAAGAAGGTGCTCTGGAGTTACTATCTGTGACATCATGGACAGCATCATTTGTAGATTAAATCAACAATAATCCACCATGAAGGTCTTCTCTTTTCACAAGCCACATTGAAATGAATGGGCACTACTCATGAGGGTTGCAATCACTGTGGGGTTTCATTGGTCAACCCCACAGTGGTTTCCATTTCAGGATTCTGTTTTGGCACATACTGAGTGACAGCATATATTTCTTGAACTATGTAAACTTTACATAGAATTAAAATATTGTTATTGCCTTTTTACTGTTGATCAGAGACAAAATGCAGTTTCTAGAAGAGCTTGTGGCAACACTTGTCTTGCCTTTTTCTCCAAGGATCTTATAGCAATGCTGTGATGTAGGTTTTGTGAGAAAAGATTGATTATCCTAGACACCTCTTAAATGAATGACATTGCCATGTCTAAGCTCAAGACTTAAGCCTGTCTTTTGATTAAACAGCTTTGGAAGCTTTATCTAGGCCTTCAATCTCCCCATGGAGATTGTCCTTTGAATTTCATATCTACAGTGCCACTACTAAGGTATATTATTTATTTATTTATTTATTTATTGCGATTTCTGCGTCGCCGACTCCCGAGGGCTCGCGGCGACTCACATACTAAAGGCTCAGTGCCAGAGGTACAGCATAAAAACATAGAACACAAAAGATGTAGCTCAAATTAAAAACAGGCAATACAATTAAAACAATTAAAACAGTTAAAACAGCAATTAAAACAGCAGTGGTAGCCAATGAATTGGACCGGGCGTGAGTAGGGGCCTACTCCCCAAAGGCCTGCTTAAACAGATAGGTTTTGCAGGCCCGTCTGAAGGGAGTAGGTCCTCAGGCTCTGGCCTCAGCCGGGAGGGCGTTCCATAGCGTAGGAGCTATCACGGAGAACGCCCTCCGGCGAGTGGATGTTAAGCGAGCTAGCTTGGCAGATGGAACTGCCAGCAAGTTGGCCTCTACAGACCGTAGTGATCTCGGTGGGCAATATAGGGCGAGACGGTCCCTCAGGTACGCTGGCCCCAGGCCGTGAATGGCCTTAAAGGTAAGAACCAACACTTTGAAGGCGACCCGGTGCTCAATAGGCAGCCAGTGCAGATCCCGCAAGATTGGAGTTATTCGGCAACCTGCTGGAGCCCCAGACAGGAGCCGGGCGGCGGTGTTCTGCACCAGCTTGAGCTTCCGGATCGGCGACAGGCAGGCCAACGAGCGCGTTACAGTAATCTAGCCTCGAGATGACCGTGGCTTGGATCACCGTGGCAAGGTCGTTCCGGGAGAGATAGGGGCCAGCCTCCTTGCCTGGCGGAGGTGAAAAAGGCAGCCTTGCTGGCCATGGAGACCTGGGCCTCCATGGTCAGCTGGGAGTCCAGATGGACGCCAAGGCTCCTCACTGACGGCGCTGGATGTAGTGCCGCACCGTCCAGGGTCGGAAGCCGGGCACCCATCCCGCCCGGGCGGCCCAGCCACAAGATCTCCGTCTTCGCCGGATTCACCCTCAACCTACTGGCTCGCAGCCATCCAGTGACGGCTTCAAGGCAATGTTGGAAATTATCGGGGGACGGACTCCGGCCTGCCCTCCATCCTCAGAATGAGCTGGGTGTCATCAGCATATTGGTGACAGGTCAGCCCATAACTCCGCACCAGCTGTGCAGCGGCTGCATGTAGATGTTAAATAACAGAGGGGAGAGGATGGCCCCTTGAGGGACCCCACAAACCAGTGGGGAGCCCTCAGAGACCACCCCGCCCCTCCTCACACGCTGAGACCGCTGGCGGAGGAAGGAGGCCAGCCATTTAAGGGCTGTCCCCATCACTCCGGCCATGGCCAGGCGGTGGATCAAAAGATTGTGGTCGACAGTGTCAAACGCTGCCGTGAGGTCCTATAACACGAGCAGCGCAGACCCGCCTTGGTCAAGCTGGCAGCGGAGTTGATCTGTGATGGAGACCAGGACCGTCTCCGTCCCGTGCCCCGAGCGGAAGCCGGACTGGAAGGGGTCAAGCCATGTTGCATCATCCAAGAAGGACTGCAACTGCTCCATTACTGCCCTCTCAACTACCTTGCCCAGGTACGAGAGATTCGACACCGGGCGGTAGTTGGAGGGAACCGCGGGGTCCAATGATGGTTTCTTCAGTAATGGAGCCACCACCGCCTCTTTCAAGCACTCTGGAAAAACTCCATGCTCAAGGGAGCTGTTAATGATATTCAACAGAGGCCCACGTGGCCCCTCAGGCAAGATCTAACAAGCCAGGAGGGGCACGGGTCGAGGAGCAGGTGGTAGGGCGAGCTGCAGTCACTATCTTGTCAACAGCATCTGCGTCCAGTGGCCGAAACCGGTCGAGGTGGGCCGGCGGAGGCCACGGGGTCTCTAGCTCTCTCACTGTGTCAACTGTGGCTGGGAGGTCCCGGCGGAGGCTCAGTATCTTGTCTGCAAAAAGCTCTGGAAAGCACCGGCAGTGAGGGCCTGATCACTATTTTTTTGGGACAGTAGGGACCGTCGTCAGGACCGAATCACCTTAAACAGTTGGGCCGGGCGTGAGCCTGCAGACGCTATCAAGGCAGAGAAGTATTCATTTTTGGCTGCCTTGACAGCATGCTCATAAGTCTCTTTTAATAGCTTATAAGCTGATAATGAGGCTTCGTCACGGAGCTTCCGCCACTCGTGCTCAAGCCATCTCCTTTCCCGCTTCATGGTCCTGAGGTCCCTGTATACCAGGGGACCGATGATTGCGGGTCGGAGAGGGCGCCTAGGAGCAATCTCGTCGAGGGCTCTGGCCAGTGAGGTGTTCCAAGCCTGGACAAGCTCCTCGACTGAGACGCTGGTAGACTCCAGATCCCTCAGAGCATTCAGGAACCTACCAGGTTCCATAAGTCTCCTTGGGCGAACGAAAATCCGTTCGGCGCCCTTGCATGGGGGAGGCGGTTGCTCAACCCGGATCCTTAGAGCACAGTGGTCCGACCATGGAACCTCTATTACGGAGGCTAGGTCCACTTGAACCCCTGCGCTGAACACCAAATCGAGGGTGTGTCCGGCCGAGTGTGTGGGTCCCGAGTTACACAGGGAGAGGCCTAATGTCGCCATGGTCGAAATTAGGTCCGCGGCTGCAGATGGAATAGAGACTGCATCGGCGTGGACATTGAAGTCCCCCAAGACAATAAGTCTGGGGAACCTCAATGCCCACTCCGACACAGTCTCCAGCAGCCGCGCCAGGCTCTCCGCCGGTGCGCTAGGCGCACGGTACACCAGCAGGATCGCCAGGCTCTCCGGGGACTCCCACACTAGACCGACACTCTCCAGCCCCAAGTTCATTTCTGTGGTCCCAATGTCATTGAGCACTTCTTTTGTGATTTTAAGCCACTACTGAGATTGGCCTGCAGCAACACAAGGGTTAATCTCAGCCTTCTCAACATTGTCACAGGTTTACTTGTAATGGCTGCTTTTTTCTTTACACTCCTTTCCTATATCTACATTATTTCCTTCCTTATACTGAAGGTCAAATCACACAGCAGAAGATGGAAGGCTTTCTCCACCTGCAGCACCCATCTCACAGTTGTATGTTTGCTCTATGTACCCGTTTTGTTCAACTACATCCCACCCTCTTCAGGAGACTCTCCACAGAGGGACATGATAGCCACTCTAATGTACAGTGTCATTACCTCTGTCTTAAATCCCTTGATCTATACCCTAAGGAACCAGGATATGAAATCAGCCATCAAGAAAACTGTCCACAGAGTAGTGATATCCATAAAGAGGTAAACAAAATCATGAAATCTACATAGTTTGGAATGCTGTTCTTGGTGTGTATCAAGACCTTGGTTTTTGGAATGTGAAGGTGGATATGATCATTTTTCATATCATTCCTACCCACATTATGGTTCTTTTTCACAAGATTCATTTACATGTGATAGTTTGTGAGACATTCTGTTTGTAGGATTTGGACTTACTTGGCTTGAAACTGGATCTAAATTTATCAATTCCCAAATTGTATTGTTTTCCAAGAGGGGATGAATGAGAGAAATTGGCAACATATTCCAGAGCTGACATAACTATTCCTCCATTACTTGTATTGGGAGAAATTGATTTTAAAACCTTTTTTCATATAGGCTGTGAGAGTTTGCAGGACTTCCGTTCAGGCAGTGAACCCATCACTTCACCCTCCCCAATCTCACTTTGGATTATACGTGTTATTTAAGTTTATAATTAATCAATTGAAATCAATGTGATGTAAGTTTGTAATATGTGCTAGCAAATGGAAACATATTGCATTGATTATGATGGATGTATTCTAATGATAATCATTTATTTTAACATGTAAGATTTAGAACTGACCTTTGATATATGTAGCTATTAGGCATGGTTTCGAATCCAAAAATGGTGATTCTAAAATCAAATGGGGGGGGGGGGGATTTTTTTTTATTAGTAAAAGAAAAGACTTACAAAAAAATTCCAAAAATTTCTAAAATGTAACTTAATTACTAACGAAATTCGTTAGTAGTTCGTATGCCAGCGCATGCGCATTCCAGATGGTTTTGGCCTACAACTCCCTAACAGCTGGTAAATTGGCTGGGATTTCTGGGAGTTGTAGGCCAAAACTTGAATAAATCACACTGAATTCTAGATGGGACTCTCCAAATAGGAAGGAGGGAGGGAAGGAGGGAGGGAGTGGGTATTCTATTCTTGGAAGCAGCAAAAAAAAAGGAGGAGCCCCCCCTCGCTCCTCGCTGCCTCTCTCTCACCCCGATCCCGAGGAGCGAGGGCCCAAGTTTGCCCAGGCTGGTCATATACCTACATTCCATGCACATGCAATAATACAGCAGTAATAACAATGGGTATAAGAAGAGGTAAAATTCAAACCGAAGTATTCTGACTGTCCTCCCTCCTCAAACTGCAAAAGGCTCTTCTCTGTGCCCGAAAAGGCAAAACCCGGGCACAGCATTTGCTTCCTGGGTGCACACACATACATATTCTTTGGGGGATTTGCTGCAGAATCTTCTCTATGAGCCTGGAATTCTGCAGCAAATCTCCCCAAGAATATGTATGTGTGTGCTCCCAAGCAGCAAACGCTGGCTTTTCCCGGGCTAATTTCCCGGGCTAATAAGAGAAGAGCCCGTTTGCACCGCATGAGGAGAGACCAATCAGAATACTTCGGTTTGAATTTTACCTCTTGTTATTGTTATTACTGCTGTATTATTGCATGTGCATGGAATGTAGGTATGACCAGTTGGATTACTTATAATATTAGGCACTTACAGTAGCATTCATTCTATTATACATTAGGTTGGTTTCTCACCCCAATACTCTTTGATGCTTTAGATCCTGGCAGGGCAGGAGAGGCAGGGAAGCCTGGAAAAATGTAAACAGAGGTTTACTCAGAAGTAAATTCACAAAGGAGGGCCCTTCATCCAAAGTGCCCTCCTTTGCAGATTTACTGAGTAATCCTCTGTTTACATTTTTCCAGGCTTCCAGCCGAAAGAAGGAGCGAGTTTAGGGCTTGCCTTGCCATAATACTTATTGGCAAGGGAGGCGGAGGGTGGTGAGAGAGAAGGAGGTGCCCCCCACGGCGACCTAATAACGACACTTAAGAAAATCCTGGCCCCCGAAGTTCGAAAAAGAAAGTCCACTTCCTGGTTGGCGTTCCAGGTGCGGAAATACTCGAAAGTAGCATTTCTTACGAATTTCTTACGAAACGAATCATTTTCATAACTTTTTTCTCATGCCTAGTAGCTATATTCCTGTTTAAAAGAATCAAACTATTGTTGATGTCCATGCAATATGTACAGAATAAATCCAAATTTATCACTGTGGAGTGGATCTAGATTGAATCATGCCTAAAATAGACTTCCAAAATGCACATGACTCATTGGTTTCAGTGTACTTATTTTAAGACAATGTAAGATATACTCTAATCCAGGGCTGTCCAACTTCTACCGGACCTGTGGCCGGAATTCCGGTTACTGATGACCTGGGGGGCCGAAGGGTCTGCCTCCGCCCGGCCCGCCCCTCCTGGCTCCACCCCTGCCCCGCCCCCAGCTCCGCCCCCTCCCCGCCTTGGAGGTGTCTGTGGAGGACACCGGGGCTTTGACTTGGAGATAGAGATGAACACCAAAATCCCAGTCTCAAGTCCCAGTCCCTGCTTTGAACTGGATTATATTGCAGTGTGGACTCAGGGCCCTTCACACAGCCATATAACTCAGAATATCCAGGCAGGAAACCCCCCAAAAACCTGCTTTGAACTGGATTATATTGCAGTGTGGACTCAGGGCCCTTCACACAGCCATATAATGCAGAATATCCAGGCAGGAAACCCCACAAAACCTGCTTTGAACTGGATTATATTGCAGTGTGGACTCAGGGCTCTTCACACAGCCATATAACGCAGAATATCCAGGCAGGAAACCCCACAAAACCAGCTTTGAACTGGATTATATTGTAGTGTGGACTCAGGGCCCTTCACACAGCCATATAACTCAGAATATCCAGGCAGGAAACCCCACAAAACCTGCTTTGAACTGGATTATATTGTAGTGTGGACTCAGGGCCCTTCACACAGCCATATAACGCAGAATATCCAGGCAGGAAACCCCACAAAACCTGCTTTGAACTGGATTATATTGCAGTGTGGACTCAGGGCCCTTCACACAGCCAAATAACGCAGAATATCCAGGCAGGAAACCCCACAAAACCTGCTTTGAACTGGATTATATTGCAATGTGGACTCAGGGCCCTTCACACAGCCATATAACGCAGAATATCTAGGCAGGAAACCCCACAAAACTTGCTTTGAACTGGATTATATTGCAGTGTGGACTCAGGGCCCTTCACACAGCCATATAACGCAGAATATCCAGGCAGGAAACCCCACAAAACCTGCTTTGAACTGGATTATATTGCAGTGTGACTCAGGGCCCTTCACACAGCCATATAACGCAGAATATCCAGGCAGGAAACCCCACAAAACCTGCTTTGAACTGGATTATATTGCAGTGTGGACTCAGGGCCCTTCACGCAGCCAAATAACGCAGAATATCCAGGCAGGAAACCCCACAAAACCTGCTTTGAACTGGATTATATTGCAATGTGGACTCAGGGCCCTTCACACAGCCATATAACGCAGAATATCCAGGCAGGAAACCCCACAAAACCTGCTTTGAACTGGATTATATTGCAGTGTGACTCAGGGCCCTTCACACAGCCATATAACGCAGAATATCCAGGCAGGAAACCCCACAAAACCTGCTTTGAACTGGATTATATTGCAATGTGGACTCAGGGCCCTTCACACAGCCATATAACGCAGAATATCCAGGCAGGAAACCCCACAAAACCTGCTTTGAACTGGATTATATTGCAGTGTGGACTCAGGGCCCTTCCACACAGCCATATAGCCCAGAATACCTGCTTTGAACTGGATTATCGTAGTCCACACTCATATAATCTGGTTTAAAGCAAATAACATGGGATTTTATTCAGATGTGTGGAAAGGAAGTCAAATAAGAAGCCAGGGCCCTTCCACACAGGCCTATAAACCTGAATGATAAGGCATAATATTCATTCTGCCTCTGCTAATAATAATAATAATAACAACAACAACAGGTTCCTGGAGTAGGAGACCTCCAAGGGCCATCCAGGGCCATCCAGTCCAATCTCCTTCTGCTATAAGGGGAAAACACAATCAAAGCAATCCTCACAGATGGCCATTCAGCTTCTAATGATGATGATGATGATGATGATAATAATAATAATTACAATGGGTTCCTAGAATAGGAGACCTCCAAGAGCCATCCAGTCCAATCTACTTCTGCTATAAGGGGAAAACACAATCAAAGCAATCCTCATAGATGGCCATTCAGCTTCTAATGATGATGATAATAATAATAATAATAATAATAATAATAATTGCAATGGGTTCCTAGAATAGGAGACCTCAAGGGCCATCCAGTCCTACCTCCTTCTGCTATAAGGGGAAAATACAATCAAAGCATTTCTCAGCCATGTTGAATCAAACCTAAACTCTCATGAGAGCAACAGAAAGTACTGAACCTTGAGTTTGGGAGTTGTAGTTCTTCTCTATCCAGAGAGCACTGTGGACTCAAATAATGATGGATCAGGACCAAACTTGGCAGGAATCCCCAGAAGAGGAGGAAGCTGGAAAGGGAATGGATGAGCATCCCCCCCATTCGAAAAAAAATATTTAAATTTTTTTAAAAAAAAATCTTTAAAAGCCGATATCTTGCAGGAGGGTAGGGGGCCATGGGGAAGGGGTTAGGGGCCGTATATGACCCACGGGCCGCCAGTTGGACAGCCCTGCTTTAACCGAACTGTAAGAAGAAGCAACACATTTAAATTGCGCTTTGGTCATCATATTTTTATTAAATGTTTTTAATTTTAATTATGCAATAAAAATCTTTGCATATCATATATACATATATACATATACACACACTATATTTCCCCTTGAAACATATCTATTTCCATATACATTGCTAATGCATGTGAGAGAGGGGTGTACTTGTGTGTTCTGCAGTACATAATGAATCGTCATCCATTTTAAGACAAGAGAAATAAGGCTGAATTCAGTGTTGATCCTACCTAATCTTATAAAAGTCAAAAGGAATGAGGAGGAAAGGGAGACACATTTCCTGTGTTTCTTGGAGAGAAAATCTAGCAATTCCTTGCAAAATTCACATGTGGTTGATGTGCATTGAAAACAGCTTTCTCTCCCCCCCCCCCCTTTTCCCCCTCTTTGTCTACAGGAACGGGTTTTTTGCACATAAAACTAATATTTCCACACAAAAACTACTGTCTTCTTTTAAAATATAAAATGCTATTTTGTATAATATAAAATGCTCCTTCTTTGGAGGCTTTTAAGCAGAGGCTAGATGGCCATCTGTCAGGGGTGCTTTGAATACGATTCCTGCTTCTTGGCAGGAGGTTGGACTGGATGGCCGACGAGATCTCTTCCAACTCTATGATTCTATGATTCAAAGCAATTATGTGTGAATACGGCACAGAATAAGTTGTGATTTGGCAAAATAGACTTTAAAACCTGTATGGAATTCACGTCTTTCTCGCAGAAAATGAAAATTGTGAATATTATTCATTACTTTCTTTAAGAAGAAAGTTAGTTAAGAATTATGTCCCTACTGCTGTCACGGAGGACAAGGGCTACCTGATGGTTTTAAAATATGTGACTGTACATTTCTGCACAATAAATAGCATGCATATTGCATTGGGGGGGGACAACAGCATTTTCTGCATGGAAATTATAATCCAACTATGAAATATGAATTACTTTGCAAAAAAATTATGTAATTGGGGATTTCTTTCACTTAACATTCACATGAAGTTTTTTTTTGCACAGGAAACAGCATTTTGTGCATGGAAATATTAATTTGTGCACAGATAATGCTGATTTCAAAATACTTTGAAAATTAAAATCCTATTGAAACCTGAACATTATTTTCTCAGATCATTGTTTGATCAGAATAAGAAGGATGAATTCTTCCATTTATGATAACTGCAGCTAGATTGCTGTGTGTAGAGAGATGGAAAGATACGGATATACCTACATGAACTGACAAGCTGTTTTAATGGTTTTTAACTGAATTTTAAAATAGTATTTTTATTTAATTGTATTTTAATATTTGCATATGTGTTTATTTTAAATGGTATGCCAAAGCTTTCATGTTATGCTACTTTGAGTCTCCTTCGGGATAGATGAAGCAGGGTATAATATTAATAATAATTGTACTATTTTGCTGAAATTAACAAATGGATAACTTTAATAAAGGAAAAGACCATGGACAAGTATAAAAAGAAGAGCAGATTTTATTGACTATATGAGGGGAACATAAATAGTTTATTTATTTTAATTGACTGTTAAATTCATTAATAAATAAATGCAATGTAAAGTACTAACAGTTGATATACCTTACAATTATAAACTGGCAAGTGGGGATTCCTATATATTCCTGTCAGGCCGCTCCAGGTTCAAAAATGCATCACTCAGACGTCTGCCGGTAAACACAACTTTTATTGGAGGTCACAAAACATTTGAAGCCAAGTGTGCTCCCCACCACCCGACACCGTATATTTATACCCCCTGACTGATGTCACATCGTGCGCCTCTTGCATCACCCAGCCAGCTGACGCCACCCTGTGGGTCCCTTGTATCATCCTAGGGAGCCTTGGGTCAGTAATGTCTTCTGCTGTCAGCTGTGCTTTGTTTTGTCTAGGTCGGAATCCGGATCCCACCGGCCTTGTCCAAGGCTGTGGGCCTCGGCTTCTACTGTGATACACATGGCGGAGTCTTTAAGGCCAGAGCTCAGGACTGCTCTGGCTTTTGACTCTGACATATTCCTATGTTATTTAGGGGATTTTTGGTGTATATATAATGTAATAGGAAAAGTTACGGAAATTGTAGTAGTAAAATCTTTACTATGTATGAAAGTTTGTGTGTTTTCCTTTTTGTTATTTTTCAATTTTATATGTAGGGATTTTTTTTAGCATAGTGGTATTTTGCAATATCTGGCTGTATTTGTACCAACTTACTTGGGGGAAACTACACAGTTGCTATGAAGATCTTCTCAATCTTAATTCCTAGTGCCAAATTCTTGATCTGTACTTTTCCCCAAAAATACATTATTTTGCTGAAGCCTGAAGGAATATAGAAAGAAATAATTAAAAGGGTAAATTTTCTGTGGTTGATTCCTCTTAAAGTGAACAATTACAGCTCTCATCGATTATTTATTTATTTATTTATTTGTCACGTTTCTATACCGCCCCTCCCAGCCCGAAGGCGACTCGGGAAGGTTTACACAAGCAGTCTCTGCCCTCAATACAACACAAGCAACAAGGCACCCCCCCCCAAATCCCATATAATAACAAATTAACAATTAAAAACATACAATTGCAGTCTCAGCGTCATGTTGAAATTGGTTTCCATCGCATCGTCATCATTCCATATATCTAATTAAGCCTTATATTTCATCAGCAAATGCCTGCTCAAATAGCCAGGTCTTGACTTTCTTGCGAAATGTCAGGAGGGAGGGGGCTGATCTGATGTCTTTAGGGAGGGCATTCCAAAACTGAGGAGCCACCACTGAAAAGGCCCTGTCTCTCGTCCCCGCCAGTCACACCTGCGAAGAAGGCGGGACCGAGAGCAGGGCCTCTCCAGATGATCTTAAACATCTCGATGGTTAATATGGTTCATACAGTAATGATGAGTAGTATAGGGTATTATATTGGAAATATTTCCACATTTCTCTACCTGTAATACTATGGGAAACTGTACTTGGGCCAAAAGCTCCCTCCCCACAGAAATTATGAAATTCTACTATAGGTTTCTGCAAAACTGGAGGTCATAACAATTCAAAAATGTTGGTTTTACAATAATTTTGTTTTCTAAATCCAAAATGACCCCAGATTTGCCCCACCAAGTATGCTTTTTCTCCACTCATTTTGATGTTTTATATTGTAATATGTGTCTAAATAAATGCAGAAAGTGCTAACATAAATAATGAAATTTTTGAAAGAGGTGTGTGTTATATTTCATTGTGTTGTTTACTCAACATCCAAAGACTCACAAAAATCAACTACAATATTGAAAAAAAATCTTCACTCAAGCTGGATATATTTTCACATTGTACTCACAATTTACTTTGCACACCCAAGCCCTGTAGTACAACTACATTTATGATTTCATCATGTACCTTTTCTTTCTAAGCAAAGGGCAAGATTCTACCTGCTTTCATTTCATATACTGTATGGTATGGTATCCCTCCAAACATAATGGAGATATGCCTGGTTACTCTTCTCTCCTTGAGAGACCTGGAATAGTAATTGGAATCCATAGGAAAGAGTTCTCACCAATTATTGGGCTCAAATCAATTATGTTCCACTAGTTAGGTTTTCAAAACAAACCTCTTACTTAACTTCTAGATGCTGTATGCCCAAGGGGATTGACTATATCTATGAAATATCCGTCCTAATGGAGATTTTTTAAAAAGTAGATGTAATATACCAGTGCCCCCAAACTATGCCAGTGTTTCTCAACCTGGGGTCGGGACCCCTATGGGAGTCACGAGGGGGTGTCAGAGGGGTCGCCAAAGACCATCAGAAAATACATTATTTTCTATTGGCCATGGGGGTTCTGTATGGGAAGTTTGGTTCAATTCCATTGTTGGTGGAGTTCAGAAAGCGCTTTAGTTATATGTGAACTATAAATCCCAGCAACTACAATTCACAAATATCAAGGTCTATTTTCCCCAAATTCCACCTGTGTTCACATTTGGACATTTTGAGTATTTGCACCAAGTTTGATCCAGATCTATCATTATTTGCGTCCACAGTGCTCTCTGGATGTAGGTGAACTCCAACTCCCAAACTCAAGGTCAATGTCCACCAAACCCAGTATTTTCTGTTGCTTATGGGAGTTCTGTGTGCCAAGTTTGGTTCAACTCCATCGTTGGTGGAGTTCAGAATGCTCTTTGATTGTAGGTGAACTATGAATCCCAGCAACTACACCTCCCAAATGACAAAATCACCCACCACAACCCCACCAGTATTCAAACTTGGGTGTATCGGGTATTTGTGCCAAATGTGGTCCGGTGAATGAAAATACATTTTGATTCATAACAGTAGCAAAATTATAGTTATGAAGTAGCAACAAAAATGATTTTATGGTTGGGGTTCACCACAACATGAGGAACAATATTAAGGGGTCATGGCATTGAGAAGGTTGAGAAACACTGAACTATGCAGAAAGCTATAGCTCTCATGTTCATACATAAGGCATTTCATAGGTAAAGCTGTGTTTTGTTACTCTGACAATGACACCTATATTCACTGTACTTACTATTTCAAAAATAGTAAGTACAGTGAATATGATCAAACCTCATAATTAAATTGTAGCATAAAACTCACTATTGTCCTTTTATGAGCTACTTATGCTTCACTTCCTATACCACATGTTAATTTAGCCATTTGTGCACTTTTCTATTAGTATATACAAACGCAAAAACATTGAGGCCAGAATTTCTTCTAATATTGAATAGAAATTAATTGTTTTTTTCTTTTTTTATAAAAAGGAGGTTAATCAATGCAGATATAATAGTAAATGGTCAAAGGAAAACTTGTATTTCACCATGTTTACTTTTTATTATTATACATGCAACTCCATTGTGAATTTTTACTTAAATTCCATTTTTCAATCCATCCATGTCCCCAAAGTAGCTTACAAAGAATAAAAAATTAGCAATACCACCAAACATTTTTTTTTAAAAAAAAACAGGGACAAGATAGCAGAAGTAAACACCTCCAGTTAAACCAAAAATTGTATCAACCAATAATGTTATTTTTAAAAAATAAAAAAGCATATTAAGATGATGTCTAAATTATAATGGAGCAAAATAAGCTGTTTCTGATACCATCTTCCTCATTTTCCAAGTGTTGGTGTAAGTCTATGAGGTTCCACATTCTATACCATTTAGGTTTTCAAAGTTCAGAAACATGTATTCAGCTATTGGCTATTCCATTAATGTATTATGGGGATATATCCAAGACAGTCATTTACATGTACCAGAGAATAAAATAATCAAAATATTTTCCTATTAGGGCACAGTGTAAGAATAGGGACTTCCTGAACCTACAGAGATCCATGTGGATGCCTGTTGCCGCAGGTCCAGATATAGAAAAATGGCTGTACATCTTTCTACTGATCCTCACACTCTTGAGTTATATGACAAAGGTCATATTGGCATGGAGACGCATTGCTCAAAAGAAAAATGTGGATTGGCAGTGACATCAGTAAGTGCAGCTACATAGATATAGCTATCTGTAGCTGCACTTACTGATGTCACTTACTGCACTTACTGATGTACCGTGGGGGGGGGGGGGGGGGGGGGGGGGGGGGGGGGGGGGGGGGGGGGGGGACCTCCAGTTAAACCAAAATTGTATCAACCAATAATGTTATTTTTAAAAAATTTTAAAAACATATTAAGATGATGTCTAAATCATAATGGAGCAAAATAAGCTGTTTCTGATACCATCTTCCTCATTTTCCAAGTGTTGGTGTAAGTCTATGAGGTTCCACATTCTATACCATTTAGGTTTTCAACGTTCAGAAACATGTATTCAGCTATTGGCTATTCCATTAATGTATTATGGTGATATACCCAAGACAGTCATTTACATGTACCAGAGAATAAAATAATCAAAATATTTTCCTATTAGGGCACAGTGTAAGAATAGGGACTTCCTGAACCTACAGAGATCCATGTGGATGCCTGTTGCCGCAGGTCCAGATATAGAAAAATGGCTGTACACCTTTCTACTGATCCTCCCACTCTTGAGTTATATGACAAAGGTCATATTGGCATGGAGACGCATTGCTCAAAAGAAAAATGTGGATTGGTAGTGACATCAGTAAGTGCAGCTACATAGATATAGCTATCTGTAGCTGCACTTACTAATATAGCATGCAAAAAGTGTATGTCTCCTGATGCACGATCTCAGTTGACATTATTAAAATGCATGCTGAGACATGTCCAATTTTCCCCAACTAACTGTGGAAAATAGTTCTGATATCTATATTTGTTTTTATTTAATTATTAATTAATGGTGGCATCCCAAGAACATGACACTTAAACAGTAACATGAGTAAGAAGTGATAGGCCCTTACCCTGAATCTGTTTCTGAGATCCTTGACATGACTAACCTCATTCAAAACTGAATTGCTTGGGTATCTAATACTGCTTACTTGAGAAGAAGTAAATGGAAATCAACACACCTCACTCATGTTAATGCTTATATTCACTGCTGCTGTAATACACAAGGTTTTGCTGATGACATAATTGACTAGCAAGGCAGGAATAGAAAGATCCCTTCTTTGTTAATGGTTGTGCAAAATTAGGTGATGCAGCTACAGTGGCCAAGCACACACACGGAGCTCCATGGCTGGTGAGATGGCAGTGACAAGGGGCCAAACACAAGGAAAGGATGATGATGATAGCAGTGTTTCTTTGGACATGAAATCAGGCCAAAATGAACTCAATCCAGCATTCCTAAGTGTCACAAAGCCCCAGAATAGTTCGGCATTTCTTACAATGGATCAACCTCTGTCTTAGTCTAAAGTGGGGCAAAGTTGGTATAAGGACAGAAAATCTTATATGCTTACTGGAAATCTCCATGCATTGTGCAGACAGACAGCACTGGATCTGAGATGAGTTCACATTTTTATCCATTTAGATAACTCCTTAGAATCCATGCACTGATCTTTCTTAGTCAATTATTTTCCTTTGGATACCTAGTTCTCCTTGTTTATCTAACAGGGCATTTCCTTGATAGATTTTTCTTCAGTGCCTCTTTCACTTCCTTATTTCTCAGGCAATAGATGAGTGGATTGACAGCTGGAGTGACAACGGCATAGAAGATGGAGACTATTTTGTTAAGGTTGAAAGGGTGAATTTTTCTAGGTCGAGCATACATGAAGACTGCTGATGTAAAAAAGATGATGACCACTGTGAGGTGTGAAGCACATGTTGAGAAGACTTTCTTCTTTCCTTGGGCTGTAGGGATGTGTAAAATTGAAGTGATGATGAACAGGTAGGACACAATGGTTACAGAAAGTGGACCAAGGAGAATAACCAAGGCCAGAATGAAATCTACCATCTCAGCCATTGACATATCAGTGCAGGAGAGGTTGAGTACTGGGGAGATATCACAAAAAAAGTGATTAATCACTCTAGGGCCACAAAAAGTCAGCCTGGAGATAAAGATAACTTTGACAAAAGAGGTGGAGAAGCCACATACCCAAGAGAGCAAACCTAGCTGGAAACATAATCTATGTGTCATAATAGCTGAATAGCGAAGTGGGTTGCACACTGCTATGTATCGATCATATGCCATAACAGCTAGGAGGACACATTCAGTACACATCAATGAGATGAAGAAGTAGAGCTGAGCCATGCAACTTTGGAAGGAGATGGTCTTACTCGGTGACCAGAAATCCACCAGGAGTTTGGGAAGTGTGACACTGATATACCAGATTTCCAAAAAAGACAAATTTCCAAGGAAAAAATACATGGGTTTATGAAGGTTCTGGTTATTTTTAACCAAGGAGATAATGATAAGATTCTCTATAACAGTTATTATATACGTTAGAAAGAAAGTCATGAAAAGAAATAGCTGGAGCTCTAGACCAGAGGGAAAGCCAACAAGGACGAATTCAGAAATGATAGTGTTGTTTTCCATCTCCCAAAAGAATAGACCTATATGCAAGGAACACAATGGAAATAATGATATTTAATAAATAAAATGTATAGCACAAAAAGTATACCCTGAAACTGAAACATTCACCCAATGTCAAAACTTCTAACGAATTAGAATTAATCAAGGGATTTTACTAATATGATATTAACTATGGCCCCTTCTACACTGCCATTCAGATGATCCAAGTAGATAATCCATATTATCTGGTTTGAACTGGATTATATGAGCCTACACTGCCATATAATCCAATTCATAGGAGATTCTCTGGATTTTAATGTATTGTTGAAGGCTTTCATGGCCGGAATCACTGGGTTGTTGTAGGTCTTTTGGGCTGTATGGCCATGTTCTAGAACAGAGCTGTCCAACAGGCGGCCCGCGACCCGGATCCGGCCCCCCAGCCTGTTGGACACGGCCCCCGTTACCCCCGCTACCCCAGCAAGATTTTTTTCAAAAAAAAATTCAAATTTTTTTGGGAAAAAAATGGCGGCCGGGGGGGAAGGAGGAGGCGGGACAGAGAGGAGGAGGAGAGCTGGCTCCTCCTCCCTGCCTGTATCGCCCCTCCGTCCCTCTCTCGGCGGCGCCTATGCGATGCTGTTTCCATTGGCACCGCCGTTAGAGGGAGAAAGGGGGGGTACAGGGAGGAGGAGCCAGCTCTCTTCCTCCTCCCTACACCACCCCCTTCTCTCTCTCTCGGCGGCGCTAATGCAAACTGCATCGCATCGGGCGCCGCCGAGAGAGGAACGAGGGGGCGATACAGGCAGGGAGGTGGAGCCAGCTCTCTTCCTCCTGCCTCTATCGCCCCTTCTCCCTCTCTCGGCGGCGCCGTTGCGAGGCAGTTTGCAGCGGCGCCGCTGAGAGAGAGAGACGGAGGCGATACAGGCAGGAGGAAGAGAGCTGGCCCCTCCTCCCTGTACCGCCGCCTTGTCCCTCTCTCGGCGGCGCCGATGCCTTGGAAGGGAGAAGGGATGCCCCGTGGCTCCTCCCTCCCTTCCAACGCCTCCCGTTTGGGACGCTGCCGCCGGGAGGAAAGGAAGGACGGAGGGGGCCTGGCAGGGAAGAGGCAGCGATCCGCTGCCTTCTCCCTGAAGGAAGGACGGAGGGGGCCTGGCAGGGAAGAGGCAGCGATCCGCTGCCTTCTCCCTGCCATGACGCCTTCCTCCCTCCCTCCTTTCCCCCCTGACCAGAGGGATGCGAGATCTGGGCAACAGCTCTCTCGCAGGCTTGGATGGCTCGTGGGGGAAGCGAGCGCCTGGTTCTCATTTCCCCCATGAGCCATCCAGGCCTGCGAGAGAGCTGTCGCCCGGCTCACGCCTCCCTCTGACCAGAAGGAGGCGAGATCCGGCGAAACCCCTCCTGCAAGCTTGGATGGCTCACGGGGAAGCGAGAACCCGGCTTGCGGGAGAGTTTTCGCCTGGATCGCCTCCCTGGGTGACGCCTTCAGCTGCTGCCGGGGGCGGGGCAGGGGGGTGGGCGTGGGCGGGGCCGAGCGGCCCCCCAGGTCATCAGTGACCAAACATCAGGCCCCCGGTCCGGTAGATGTTGGACAGCACTGTTCTAGAAGCATTTTCTCCTGATATTTCATCTGCATCTATGGTATGCATCTTCAGAGGTTGTGATTTTATTTGGCAGTGTAAAAGGGGCCTAGTTGCTTAATTCTGTAAAGAAATGACTTTTAGACACCCTAAGGGAATTTTTTAACATTTCCCTTTGACACAATAGAAAATCATACTATACCAAAACATACTTTAATCCACCCCCCTCAGTTTTCCTCAGTTCATCTTAGAGATATAATGGTCCTTCAAGAAAAGGGGCTGATGAAACACTTTGATAAAAGGAAAAACGCAAATATGATTGTTCTTCTTGTCATGACTTTGGGGATTTCACTTTGGCAAAAAAATTATTTTTATCCTGAGTATTAATAATTTGTTTTGAAAAACTATATTTTTTTCTTCCAAAAACATTATTCCAACTGCGTTTTTTCCACAAACACTCAAAATGTGTAAAAATAATCAAGGCTTAACATAGACTATTGTAATTTTGTCCCACAAGGATACAAGAATGAAATGTGAAGATCTGAATCTTTAACTCACAAATGTCATGTTCTGCCCATTACATGAATTCAAGTTGAGTCAGGAAACATATTGGCAATATCCCCACAACTACTAATGTGTATGTGTGTAAAAATCAATAGACGACTGCCTGATCCTTGCAAAAACCACTAGACATATAGAATCCAACAAGCCATATATGAAAAGCCCAATATGTCTTGATCACTTGAAAGCAATTTATCCATTCTAGATATGGATTTATATGATTTTTTAAATTTCAATACACACTATACCAATGTTTCAGGGGGTCTGAATTCACTGCTTCAATAGAAAAGGAAATCTAACTTGAAAAATAAATGTGATATGGGATTTCACTGTCTCTTTCTGTCACACACACAGGCACCCCTCCCAATAGATATGTGGCGTCTATTTCTACTGTTTCTTTAGAATTTCAGAAGGTGGATGGTATTGGCAAAACTGGCAAACCTGGCCAAAGTTAACATCTCTATGCCCAACTCATACATTCAGTTTTTTTCTATACAAAACTCAAGTTGTGGTTTCGTTTAAGTTCCATTGAAATCAGTGAAAAGTTAAGCACAATTTTCGTGTCTGTGTTGTTTTCAGTAGGAAACAAAATGCAACTTACTTATTCTAGATCCACCATATTATATCCTTAATCACTGGATGCCAGTGCAGTTCTGAAAATAGAAAAAATACACATAAATATTTACCTTTAAAAAATCTGTTAGTTTTTTAAAAAATCTAATTCACAGATGTTATTTTCCAAATATACATATATCCATGCATGTACACTCCACA
This sequence comes from Anolis apletophallus, assembly GCA_030556195.1. Taxonomy (NCBI): domain Eukaryota; kingdom Metazoa; phylum Chordata; class Lepidosauria; order Squamata; family Anolidae; genus Anolis; species Anolis apletophallus. The sequence goes on along the minus strand of JARBWK010000008.1, from coordinate 123,994,517 downwards.
CTAGTTTTTTGTATGTACTTGCCACTACTTTTCTTTTTGCTCCCATCTATATTATCATGAACAATACAGATTTTCCTATTAATCACTATTACTTCAGTCCTTACAAAAGTTGGCTATAACATAAATGAATACAGAAGCTCTGTTGAATTCTCGGCTCACATTAGCTTGGCAGTATTGCTCGTAGATTTTCAGATGTTGCTGGTTTGAAAGTCTGATCAATGCGTCTGATAACATGAAATATTTTCAAAGTGCCGGAAGCTTTTCATAGTCAGAGATTATACCATGGTGATTTCTTTGCTTAGAAGAATGTCCCTTTGTCTTTTGAGAGTTGATGTCTTGACTTATGAGATGATGTCCTGATTTCTACTTAATGAGCCCCAGATGCCCATGATCCCTCTGTGACAAGAGGTAGTAGAACAAGCAATGTGTGTTGTGTGTAGTGTATGGAGTACAGTATGCCCTTGGTATCCACTGGGATTTGGTTCCATGTTACCAGCCCCCTCTCTAGATAGATACCAAAATTTGTGTATGCTCAAGTTTCATTATACATAATTGTATAGCAAAATGGCAAAATCAAGATTTGCTTTTTGATTTTTTAAAAACTTTCAAACCATGGGATATACACTATTAACAAAACAATGACATAGTATAATGGTAAAAATGGATAAGAATGGATAAGAAAGCAACATTCTCATTATATAACTAACACACACACACACACACACACATGATAATACCTTTCATTTGTTAAAGGAAGATGGGCCCTTTCAGACAGTCCCTATATTCCAGTCTTAGAATGCTCAGTTTCAGAGATTTAGTGCTTCATTAAACTACAGACCCCAGGATTCCATAGGATGGTGAAATAGTTATTCAAGTGGAACCATAGTGTGATAACTGTGCAATGTGGAAGGGCCCTTAGGCTCTAACCAGACCTGGGCAATTGCTGGCCCTCCAGGAGTTTTGGACTTCAACTCCCAGAAATCCTAGCCAGTTTACCAGCTGTTAGGATTTCTGGGAGTTGAAGTCCAAAACTCCTGGAGGGCCGGCAATTGCCCGGGTCTGCCGGCAGTCTTATGTGTGTCAAGGGAATAATTTTATTCCACTGCCACCTGTGGAAAAACAAATTTGCAAGGCTTGTATTTATTTTCAAACAAAGAAGCCATTCTATGGGCCCTTCCAGACAGGCCCTATGTCCCAGCATCTGATCCCAGGTTTCTGTTTATTCCAGATTATCTTGCAATGCGGACTCATATAATCCAGTTTAAAGCAGAAAACCATGGATCAGATTCTGGAATATAGGGCCTGTCTGGAAGGGGCCTTTGTTTATAACTGAACTTATTCACAGGAAGAACTATAAAATGATCTCTCTACTCATTGCCATGAAGTCAATACCTATTGTCCTGTAACCTTTTTTTCTGCAATTTTTTTAAACCCAGAAATGCAGAAATGCATTTAGCACAGAAACGTTTATATTTCTGGCAATTGTTTTCACAATTTTTTAAAATACAAAATACTTTCCCAGAAATATAAGTATTTTATTTGCCAATAATGCTTTTTTTAACAAGTCATTAATTCCACAATGAAACCCATGTGCAACCATGGGTGGGTTTGTATACATGGGGGAGAAACATCCCCTCCTCCAAATGTTAATCCAGCTTCCACTTCATGCATTCCTGTGCAAGAATAACTGTGTGGAACACTTTGGAAAGTCCCAAAAACTTGAAAAAAGTACATAATTATTTGTTCTCCTTTGCAGGATGAATTTGATGGAATTTATTCATAATCACATGGATGGATGAAGTAGTCTTAGGGCATCAGCATAACTCCACCTCCCTGCATATGTGATATTTCCCTTAGTAAATGCCAGTTATTGACAAGCTGGCGAGCATATATATATACTTGATAATGAGGCCAGCTAAAAGCTTGGTAATAAAGATCTGTTAAAAATTCTTGACTGCTGTTTAGATACTGGACTACTGGTAAATTATCCTTACCCACCCCCACCCACCCCAAAAGAAAAAGAAAAAAAGAAACCCCTCCTCCTTTTGCTGACGTGGTTGCTTTCCAAGTTTTTCCTTTTTTCCTCCAGGTGATGGTTGATGCATAGAATGAATCTCCTTCTGCTCTACCTTGCGTACGATATTAGGGATTCAAGATAATAATACCAACTGTGTGTGTGTGTACTGCTTTACAGTTCCTTCACACTTTCAATGAGCACATAGATTTTGAAGAGATATTTTAACTAATACTGATTTAATATTGTGATTTGTCTTGCTTGATCAGCTGCTTGACTACATAGTTTTAAATGTTTGTATGTTGAGCATACACCAGGGTGGGCAATTACCGACCCTCAGGTGTTTTGGACTTCAACTCCCAGAAATCCTAGCCAGTTTACCAGCTGTTAGGATTTCTGGGAGTTGAAGTCCAAAATACCTGGAGGGTCGGTAATTGCCCACCCCTGGTATACACTATATATCACATTAAGGTGGGAAAGAGACACTCTATTTCCTACATCTTTGTTTCTCTGCTTGTCCCTTCCAGAAACTCTATGAAAGCCTTAGATGTGTATTCCTACATGATATTGAGTTAGATTAGATAGCCTTCTATCATTTTATGATTTATAAACTGAGAATATCTGCTCTGGAAACTGCAATATGATTTACACAATTATTGGGAGAGTATCTGTGTGGTTTTTTCTACTTCTTAGGCTCTATCAATTTTTTTAGAATGATCTAGATCAGTGGTTCCCAAACTCTTTGGCCTACCGCCCCCTTTCTAGAATTTTTTTTACTCACCACCCCCTAGAAATTAATTTTTAACTTTTAATAGCAATTAAACAGAAAGATATGTGTATTAATATTTCTATCTTTTTCGTAAAAATATAATAAAGAAAGTTGTAAATTAGAAACATTGAAGTTTGAAATTATGAAACTATTTATTGAACTTAGAATAAAAAGGTAATACAAAAAAGTTAAAACATTCGAAATCATCTTAATGAGAAGGATGAGCCTGGTAAACTGCTACCAATCTAGTAATCCTCAGCTCTATTTTCGTCAGCAGTAATCTCAAATCATCGTGATTGACTATTTTACAATCGGTTTCTTTTTTGTTAATAAATTGGTTACTGCAGTGTTTCCCAACCAGTGTGCTGTGGCACACTAGTGTGCCATAAGCGATCATCAGGTGTGCCGTGGGAAATTGGAACCTACAACACCCTTTCTTCCCCCTCCTGCTGAACACTTTTTCTTCTCCACTCAGGCTCTCTTCTTCCCAGCCTTGCTCTGCTCACTTTGCCTCACATTGCTCATGCTGCCGCTTCTGCGGGAGGGGGGAGGGAGGAAGATGTGACCCGTGCAGGTGCTACTGCGCAGACTCGCCCCACGTCTTCCTCCTTCCTCCTTCCCCTCCACAGTGCTTTCTGGATATAGGTGAACTCCAAAACTCAAGGTCAATGCCCACCAAACTTTTATAGTATTTTTTCTTGGTTATGGTAGTTCTGTGTGGGAAGTTTGATTCCATTCCATCATTGGTGGAGTTCAGAATGCTCTTTGATTGCAGGTGAACTATAACTCACAGCTGTTGAGCAAGACCTTTGTGTGTGTCTTTCTGCCATTCCTGCCAGGATATCTATGTTGTGTTCATCAAAACAGGCCCAGGTTTCACACTGAGTGTATAAATACATTTAAAAAACATATTAACTATACATATTACTGTGTTAGAGTGTCATTTTGTGTCATTTTGGTTGGTGGTGTGCCCCAGGATTTTAAAATGTAAAAAGTGTGCCGCAGCTCAAAAAAGGTTGGGAAACACTGGGTTACTGCACTGAATCCATGTTCTACTAAATATGTTGAAGGACATTATTATTGTTATAAGACTCAACCAGTTGAAAGGGAACCCCAAAGGTATTATTGTTATCCCTTGCTTGGCGAGAGGAGGAGGAGGGAGCAGGAGGAGGGAAGAAGAGAGAGAGACACAGAGAGAGAGAGAGAGAGAGAGAGAGAGAGAGAGAGGAGAGATGGATGATAGCCTGTCGCCTGGCTCACGCCACCACCCCCACCACCCCTTACAGGGGTTCAGCACCCCCCAAATTCTCCTGAGCCTTGGATCACCCCACTGCCCACCAGGGGGTGCTACCACCCACTTTGGGAACCACTGATCTAGATGTTCCCGTGGCATAGTATGAAAATTAATTTAACAAATTCCCTAGATTCAGTCATGCCCATGAGAACAAAGGCTGCCCCATGGAATAAGATCCACTAGTAGAAAACAAGTGTGTTATGAAGATGCTAGAATTGATGAGACTCAGAATTTATGAGATACATAGTGGAACATCATCTCAATGAGTGTGGTAAGTGTTTATGAAATTGGAATATATATGTAAATGTGAGAAAAGGAAATATTAATCTATCTGTCTATCCATCGTTCTGAGAGAAAAAACAATTGAAAAAGTGTGATAAATCTACTTATCCATTAGAATTTCATAATTTTTTCTCTCTCAAGCATTTTTAAAATGCATATATTTTCAAATTTTACGATCAACTTTACAGGTCAATGTAAGGTTGCATTTGGAAATGGAAAAAGTGTGTTCACATAACTTTCACCAAAATATGAGTGTGTGGCCTTGTGTGAGCAATTGTTATACTATCAGATGGGTATGTGTTTGTAAAACTGCCATTCTATTACTGACCTACTTTTGAATGAGTGGCTTTCACATCCAAGTATGTTCCAGCCAATTACTGTCCTTGGGGACTAAGCAATGCCTTGGTTACTTGAGAAAAGCATTGTTTGTTTGGGAAGTTTGGTAATATCTCTGGATGCAGGGTGAGCTACAACTCCCGTGTGAGTGGGTCATTCCCCCCAAAACCCATCCAGTATGTTATGTTGGCCTGGGTAATTTGAAAAAGGCACTTTTTGGTTTTTTGGGGGGTTAGGTAATATCAGTTTGGTAATTTGTAGCTCTATTTCTTAGAAAAAAGCCAGTCTTTCCTGATGTTTTTTGTGAATGCTCTCAATGGAAAATGCATAAGGATGTGGGTGAACTGCAATTGTGGGCCATTCACCCCAAACCCCACCAGTATTCAAAATTGCCCATGTTGGGTCTGTGTGCCAGGTTTGGTCCAGATCCGACGTCAGCTGCGTTCAGTGCTCTCTTGATAAGGGTGAACCATGACTTCAGATCCAAGGCCATTCAACCCCAAACCCTGCCTGTATGCACCATTGGGCATGTTGGGTCTGTGTGCCAAGTTTGGTGCAGATGCGATGTCAACTGGGTTCAGTGCTTTCTGGATAAAAGTGAAATACAACTGCCTACATCAAGATCCTTCCCCCAAAACCCTGCAGTATATTCACTTAGTCCATGGGGCTTCACTGTGCAGAGTGTTGTCCTGGTTCATTGTTGGTAGAAGTCACAGTTTCTCTGGATGCAGGTGAACTATAACTCCTATGAAGGTCAATTTCTCCCAAACTTCTCCAGTATGTTATATTGGTCATTGGGAGTCTGTGTGCCAAGTTTGGTCCAGATCCTTCATTTGCGGGGGCTGCAGTGGGCTGTGGGAGGTGAATTAGGTGAAGGTAATTAATATCCCATCATCCATCCTCCCCCAAACTGCACCAGGACATATAGTGGGTCATGGAGGCTCTGTGTGCCAAATTTGGTCCAACTGCGTCATTCGCGGGGATTGCAGTGGTCTCTAGAACTGAGTGAAGGTACTGCAAATCCCATCATCCATGGCAAGGGTGGTCCAGATCCATCACTAGTTGAGTTCACAGTGCTCTGGATGTAGGTGAACTACAACTCCTCTAAATCATGGTGAATTCTTCCCAAACCTCTCGTTCAGTTGCTGATCAATTCCTGTTTGCTGTGTCCCATAGGAATGAGCAGGAAAGGGTTAAGTAAGAGGCAGTGGATGCAGCCATGCAAAGGATAGAGAAAAGAACCCTAGGATGTCCATCTGGGGGAAAAAACAGAACATCTAGGATGAAATGGTCCCCAAATGAAAGCATTCCTTGGGTGTTTGGTATTTGGGGAGGACATTGGCAGGGGTTGAGAGATGTGTTCATGGCACTCGCTCTAACCTGCAATGTCAGTTGAGGGAGGGCCTTTGGAGGCTTCTCAGCACTTGGAACTTTAGCCTGTTTGTGGGGGCTGGACATTATCTGTGTAAGTGAACACCTCCACCACATACACACATTTTCACTTTGATTATGTGAATAGACAAATATAAATATTCAACAGCAATATTGTCTTTATTTTAAAGCTACCTTATACGGTTTGCAGAGCATTATATATTTTCATTGCATTGCCTCACAATATTTGTTTCATTGTTCTTCTTCTCTAGGTAACTTCTTTGATGAACGAAACAATTATAACGGAATTCATCCTCCTGGGGTTTGGAGCCCACTCTGAACTGCAGATTCTCTTTTTCTTGTTGTTTTTAACTATATACATGTTGGCCATGATTGGGAATCTCCTTATTGTCCTGTTGGTTGTGAGTGATATGCAACTTCACAAACCCATGTATTTCTTCTTGGGGAATTTGTCCTGCTTGGAAATTTGCTATTCTTCGACCATTGTGCCCAGAATGCTGGTCAGCTTTCTAACAGGAAAAAGAAAGATTTCTTTCTCTGGATGTTTTATGCAGTTATATTTGTTTGGCTTTCTGGTGATTGCAGAGACATGTATATTATCTGTGATGTCTTATGATCGGTATTTCGCTATATGCAAACCACTGCAATATCAAATATATATGAATAATAAGGTCTGTATCTCTTTAGCAGCTGGGTCATGGATGAGTGGTTGTTTCTCAGTATCTGTAGTGGTAATATGGATGACACAGTTAACTTACTGTGGATTTAATGGAATTGACCATTTCTTTTGTGACTTTATACCTCTGCGTCAGCTAATTTGTGGTGACGCTTCACTGATTGTGAAGATTGCTTTCTTGTTATCTTCTGTCTTCACTCTCCCATTATTCATATTAACAGTAATATCTTACATTTGCATCATATCAACCATTCTGAAAATTCCTTCATCCTCTGGGAGAAAAAAAGCTTTTTCTACTTGCTCCTCTCATCTTATTGTGGTCACCATTTTCTACGGGTCTTTAATGGTTGTTTATCTTCTACCAGATTACCCCCAAATGAGAAGCTCAACCAAAGTATTCTCGGTTTTCTACACTATTCTTACTCCAATGGTCAACCCTCTTATTTATAGTTTAAGGAATAAAGAAGTGAAAGAGGCCTTGAGAAAATTTGTCCACAAGTTCATGTTGCAGCAAATAATTTAAGAAATCATACTAGTGATTTGTAGGTTGAGCTCATCTATATACATTTAAATATAGCTCTTATGACTCTGAAATTGTATAACCAACAGTATGGTGAAAGAAAGTCGAAATATCATGAAGGAGAAGCACACTAAAGATGCTTTATTAAGATATTTAATATATATAATTATTTTTCTGCCAAGATGCTTACCTGCTAGCAAAAGGCAAAAGAGAGGAGGCTAGGATAATACCCGCTAGCAGAGTCTGGGTATAACCATCAGGAGGTCCCCTTTCTTACCTATAAGCATGCCTATGAAGGTAATTAGAGAGCAATACCTCTTTATAAAATATATAAGATAAAAGTTCTTTTTTTTAAAAAAAGTCTCCAAACAATGTTTTAAAAATTACAAAATATAAAAATAGCATGGATTTCCTAAAAATAACATACGTTATATATCTTTCTATGGCTATACCACATAGGTTCCTTTAAAATTTTGGATGATGACTCAATTCACCAACATTCTGTCCCTATGTTTTGTAGAATGTGCTCTTTAACTACCACTAGTCACTTTCCCACATAATCACCAGACAATTGGATACATTTTGGCCAATGATGAACAAGTTTACTGAAGCCGTCACGGAAGAAGTTGACACTCTGTTTCTGCAACTAGTGTCTTACAGTTCTCTCAACGTCTTCATCAGAAGCATAATGATGTCCTCACAGATGGAGGACTGTATGGAGGATGCCATAAAGTGGTGAGATCCAGTCTCTGAAGTTCTGCTTTGGTGGCATGTGAAGTTTGTGGTCCGGCATTGTCATGCTGCAGGAAAACATTTCTCTTTTCCTTTCAGACCTTTGTTAGCTGTCATTTCAAAGTTCACAGCGTTGTGATGTAATGCTCTGAATTTATTGTTATTCCACATTCAAGGAAATCAACATGTATAACACCATCTGCATCCCAAAACACTGTTGCCACAATTTTTTCCAGCTGAGGGCTGTGTCTTGAATTTCTTTTTCTGGGGTGAGTCTTTGTGTTGATATTCCATAGACTGACGCTTCATCTCCAGGTTGTAATGGTGTACCCACATTTCGCCTCCTGTCACAATTGAATGGAGAAAGGCGTCATCTTCATTCTCAGAATGTGAGAGGAGTTCCTGGCAAATTTCAACTCTGTGTGCTTTCATTTCAGCATCCTGGGTATCCATAGTGCACAGATCTTCTGATAACCAAGCAAAGCAATAACGTGACCCATGCATTCTTGTCAAATGCCAATTATGCTTGAAATTTCTCTCTGAGTGATATGACGATCATCCTGAATCAATCTGTCAACCTTTTGCTTGTGAAACTCGGTGGTTGCTGTCACAAGACGTCCAACTCTTTGTTTGTCACGCAAGTCAGATGTTCCCATCTCAACATCTTTAAACTTACTTGCCCAATGACACACAGTACTCACAACAACACAATCACCATAAACAGCTTGCATTCCCTGATGAATCTCCTTTGGGGTGACACCTTCTGCTGTTAAGAATTCAATGACTGCACATTGCTTAAGTCGCATTGACCGACGTCTTCACAGGGTTCCTTACTTTTCACTTTAACAACACAGCTGTTCAATGCTAAGTCTTCCCACCAAAATGGAACTGTAGAGGAAAGTCTACTGAACAAGCCAGTACTGGCCGCGTACAAGTACTGCCATCTGTTGAGGAGTTACAAAGGTGGAGGCATTACTTTTCATTCAACCCTCATATTTCTGCCATTGATGGCATAATCTCTGTTCTACATAGCCCAGATGATGTCAAGGGACATGACTATACTCCTTTTACATCATATCTCCCCTTGCCACTATGCCAGAGTTGGTGTTCCAGTGGTGGGACAAGGTTTTGTTCAGACCCAATTTTCATATGGGAGAAAGAGTGATGGGGAATAATCTAAATTACTGCTGCAAAAGTCTTTTGTCCTATGATAAGCAAAGCTCTCAGCTAAAATCTTTCAAAAAAGGATAAATGGAAGACCTTATTGTGGTGTATTTCCTTCATTTTATCTAATCTCTAAATAAAAAAGTAGAAAGGGAGAAGCTAATCTCTCCCTTCTCTTTTCCCAAAAGGAAAAGTGGTGATGGTGAAGATTTCCATGGATTGGATCTGTGGGAAGAAATAAATTTTTGGCGAGAAGTGTATTTCATGGACCTTTTGTAGCTTGATTGATGACTGGTAGGTCAAATTAAGCCCGAGGATTGGTGATTCTATACCCTACTCCATAAAGTACTAATTTAAGCTCAACATTGTGTAGTGGTCATTGTCATTGTCTCTTTGAATAATGAAGTCATATGCATGTTATAATATAAAGCTATGCTGTGATTACTTTCTTGGTTGATTTATTAGTTGTGCTTCATTTTTATCAGTTGTTTTGACTGTTGAATTACACCATGGACATGAAGGCTGAGGTCCTACATTGAAGGGTAGCTCTACCCCTACAGTTCTATGTCCGCCATCCATACACCACTTTGTCTGGCAGCTGTGAAGTCTGAGGAGATGTTGTTCAGTCATCAAACCAGTAGAGAATGATTTGCAACAAAGACACAAAATGCTCATTTGGTGCTACTGCGTTTATTAATTAATGCAACAAAAATGTCAGTTATTACAATTTCTAGTACATTCTTATGGAAATCTAAACATTTTCTCTGAGATAAAACCATCCAAGCTTGCTTTCTTGAAATAGATTGTATCAACGATAAATTTATTGGGATGTGTGATTTTAGTAAGGATGATTTCAGTAAGGGTCTTATGTAGATTCTCAGGAGGAAGAAAAAGGAGGAGGTGGGAAGCAGCATGGCACTGTGGAGCCCCTCACTATCACCCACAGAGCTCCAAGGGCTCCATGGAGCACAGTTTGAGAACCCCTGTTCTAGTAAACATGAAAGTTCATGGATTTAATTTTTTTTGAAAGTTGCTTTATTTCCGAAGATTTCTAGCAATACATTTCATTCATATCTGCTCAGAAGTAAATTACACATTTAGCTTTCTATGGATTACTCACAGGCAAATGAGTATAGAATTCCAAATGTTGCACCCACTAGCTGTGAACTAAATGAAACAATATTTAAATAAAATACAATACTCATCTTAAATTCAGTAGAAAATGAGCTCTGAACATCACAGATTTTGTGTTCTCAATGTAGACAGTGATAAATAATGAATTCTATGAAGCCACAATGAATTATTATCATATATGAAAACAATATGCAGTTTCATCCTCAACTATTCCATTTTTATAATGGCCATATCAATCACATAATGTAGGGTTGAAAAGTCCAAGAACTGTCTGACTAGCTGCAGTTCCCCTCTGTTATAACACCATCTCGTACTGTCTGTGTTACCATGGCGTTCTAATGTGCCGTTCATTGTGATATTTTTAATTCGTCGTTTTAATTGTGGTTTTAACTATTTTAGCTATGTTTGATTGTCTTTTTATGATTATGTGTGAGCTATCCGAGCCACTGGGAGTGGCGGCAAATAAATGTGAATAAATAAATAAATAAATAATAAAACTCTTTAACTACGAAAAGCTTTTTATTTGTCCTGTATTCTCCTAATTAGCATTTCACAACATTGAAAATTACAAGTTTTAGAAAATGTAAGAGTAATTATTCTTTCAAACCCTACTTAAAGATTAGTCTTCAAATTCATTAAACACTGCAAAATTCCTTTCTTCCTACCTGTTTAACAAGCTGAGCTGATTTCATTGCCACAAACTCAGGCTGGAGCTACACTGCCATATAATTCAGTTCAAAGAAGATAGCCTGGATTTTATATGGCAGTGTAGATTGGGCCTCAATCTCAGGTTCCAAAAATATCAGGCAAGGGGAAAAGTAATCTTTCAATCAGTCTTTATTGTGCCACAAACAGATTGATGAACCTTTCTTTAACACTCAGTGTGGAAAAAAGGGAAAACAATCCAATGAGATATAACACCTTGAAATAAATACATTTTCTTTACTTTTTTCAATTTTATACATGCAAGAAGAAATACAAGCAATGTTCATAGTGAAAAATATTGGATTACTAAGAGGAATTGTGCATATGCATAAACAATGTTGGTGTCCTCTAAAAAAGAATGTATATGTGACATTACAAGCTTGCATTGGTCTCATGATGTTGCGAGAAAGTCTTCCCTTAGAGCAGTGGTTCTCAACCTGTGGGTCCCCCTGAATCCCAGTCAGTTTACCAGCTGTTAAGATTTCTGGGTGTTGAAAGCCAAACTATCTGGGGACCCACAGGTTGAGAACCACTGCCTTAAAAGATCATGGGAACTGCAAGTTGGTGGAAATAATTACAATTTCCAAATTTCATGTCCTTCTTCTCAAAGTTCCATGAAGCAAAAAACTACTAAACTAATGTATATCTGTACAGGATGAAGAAGGAGGCAGCGAGAATGAGATGAAGAAAGATTAAGGATAGTGAAAAAAATTTGGCACATCAGCGCTCAAGAGCAACTTCAGTTTTGCCCATAAAATGTCATGTTATCAACAAACCATGATCAGAGATCCAATACTTTTCACAAATATCCAGCTGTTAATCATCATCTTCTTCAAGGCTTCTTTTACATCCTTGTTCCTCAAGCTATAGATCATTGGATTGAGAAGGGGAGTAATGACTGCATAAAAGACTGAGGCTACTGTGTCCAGGTCTGAGGCAAAAGGGGAGATGGGCCTTACATATATGAAGATTACTGTGGAATAGTAAATCACCACCACAGTAAGGTGTGAGCCACAGGTGGAAAAAGCTTTTTGCCTTCCAGTGACTGAAGGTATTCGGAGGATAGTTGAAATGATGAAGGTGTAAGATACCATTGTGAGAAGGCACGTGCTGAGGATGACAAGGGAAGCCAGAACTGAGACCAGTGTAGAGCTAAGAATGGTATTGCCACATGATCGTCTCAGGAGTGGTCCAGCATCACAAAAGAAGTGATGGATTTCCTTAGGTCCACAAAATGATAACTGAGATATTAGCACAATGGGGAGCAAAGGAGCCAGGAAACCACCCACCCAGGCTGCAATCACTAGCCATGTGGTCAGTTGTAGGGTCATGAGGGCTGGATAATGAAGAGGCCGGCATATGGCCAAGTAGCGATCATATGCCATAGTAGCTAGAAGGAAACACTCAGTAGATCCCAAAGCAAAGAAAAGGTAAAGTTGAGCGATACAACCCATCACAGTGATTGAACTTCCACCAACCAGGAAGCTTTCCAGCATCTTGGGCACAGTGGAGGTAGTATACCAGATCTCCATGAATGAGAAATTGCCAAGGAAGTAGTACATGGGTCGCTGCAATTTGCGATTCGCCTTGATGGCTGAGATGATGACTACATTAGCTGTGATGGTGAGAATGTAAGTGAACAAGACTAGGGTGAAGCACAGCATACGGAGTTGTGGAGAACCTGGGAACCCCAGAATGGTAAACACCTTTACCACAGTCCTGTTGACAGATTCCATGCTGGCAACCTTTCTGAGTAGTATTGTGTTGGGAAGAAGAAAAAGGGAAGAGGAGGAAGAAAGGGAACAAAAGAAGATTAATGCTGTGATACATGTGCTGTGCTTCTAAGACATTTTTATATTTAAGTTAATTCATTACTAAATATATCCAGTGAATGATATAGTCCTCATATCATTTGTTTGAAAAACGTATCCTCGCACATGAACCATTATAATATAGGAATCTGCCCAGTGCTGTCTTCCCCAAGGTTACATTGTGTAATGTCCTGACTATACAACATGCAGCTGAGATTTTTCTTAAAACTTGTGACTAAACATAGTGAGGCACCCTCAGAGTTCACACACATTGTTCCTATACCCCCGTATTATACAGGTTAGGTTAAAACTCATATCTTCCCATGAACTGATCCATACTAGATATCACTCACTTACACTATATCCAAACTGCAAAACTCCAGCAGCTTGACACCACTTTAGCTGCCATAGATCAATGCTATGGGATTCTGTGATTTGTAGTTTTGTGAGATATTTACCCTTTTTGGCCAGGCAGCTCTGATGCCACAGAATTCCAAAGGTTGGAGCTGTGGCAGTTAAAGTGTGAGCAAAGTGTTATAATTCTTCAGTGTGGATGGCCTCTTGGTGACAAGAAAAAAGACACTAACTTTTAGCTTCACATTATGAACTAAATGTCATTATAATTAATTAAGCATAAGGGCTTCCACTTCTTTTCCATGTCCGAATCCAATATCTTAGATATTACTAAATCACAATCTGATTCAAAATAAGAAGATAAAGTATGGCCAGTACACCTAGACCTCAGTAGGGCCCATAAATCCCCATGTAGATTCTGTTTCTTTCAATACCTTAGTGAAACTTTCAGTTCTAAATATAACATTTCGTGGATTTCTCTTGAAAATTGTTTTATTTCAAAAGGGTTTTTTTTACTAGCAATGCAATTTCATTTACGGTATATCTGCTCAGAGTAAATTTCATTGAACTCACTGGGGATTACTCATAGGCAAATAAGTAAAGAATTCCAAGTTTAACTGTTGTGAAATAAATGGAACAATATTTAAATAGAATAGAATGTAAGTTTTAAATTTTGTGCTACCTCCTTTTCAAGGAAAATTGCAGCTCTGAACCTCACAGATTTTGTGTTCTCAATGTAGACAGTGGTAAATAATGCATTTTTGGGGATACAATGTCTAGGATAGACTACTGCAATGCATTCTATGTGGGGTTGCCTATGAAGACTGTTTGGAAGCTTCAAATAATCCAACGAGAAGTAGCCAAGTTAATAACTGGGGTGGCATACAGGGAGCACACGACTCCCATCTTGTGTCAGCTCCACTGGTTGCCAGTTTGCTACCAAACACAATTTAAATGTGCTGGCTTTGGCCTATAAAGCCCTAAATGGCCCCGGCCCAATCTATTTGTCTGAATGCATTTCCCTCTATGAACCACCGTGGAACGATATTTTGGGGAGGCCCTACTCTTGGTCCCGCCACTGTCACAGGCACGATTGGTGGGGACAAGAAAGGGGGTCCTTCTCAGTGGTCACCCCTCAGCTATGGAACTCATCTCCTGAGGAGATTAGATCAGCCCCCTCCCTCCTGTCCTTCAGAAAGATAATAAATACTTGGCTGTGGGACCAAACCTTTGGGATAGTGCAATAAGGTTACCCTGCTAACCGGATTTGGTATGGATGATCTGAGATGGTTTTAAACAATTGATTTGAAAGTGGAGATAACTGATTTTAGTGTTTTTGTATATTTATAGTTTATTTTACGTTCCAGCATTTAATGTTTGCCATATATATGTTATGCCCCGCCCTGAGTCCTCTTCAGGATGAGAAGGGCAGAATACACAGTAAATGCTTTAAATACTATAATAAATGATTACCATATGAAAACAATATATGGTGTTTCATCGTCATTTTTAAATGGTCATATCAATCACATAATGTAAGAATGAAAAGGCCAAGAACTATAAAGCACTTTAAATGTAAAATACATATAGGAAGAAGGATGTATATTATAGATAGCATTCTGTGTCTGTTATAGGTAAATCTACATACAACATACACATACTGTATATCATTAAGGTTTATACCATTAAAATCAGTTTATAAATAATTTGGAGGGATAATACATAATTTGTACTTTCATAAATGCAGATTTATGTTTACCTCACTTTTATTGCCAGACATATCTACGGTATTTATAAAATAGAAAAAATGTTGGCATCATGTCCCTTTAAATGTCTCCACATATGGTTCCAGCAAGTTTCAGGAGAATTAAGGCTGCTGGATGTACATGGAATAGATTGGTACAGATCATCTCCCTATACTGGTAATAAAAGGGGGTATAGAGCATGGATTGACAGAATTGACAGGGAAGAGAAGTATTTGGTTGGCAAAAAGAACCTCTGCCTATCCACCTGAACCTCTCCATCTCTGGAAAGGATGAGTCAGACACTTTCAATAAGTTACATTGACATAAGATTACATTTGACAAAATAAAATATTACATGATACATTATGGCAATTCGGAAAACAGAATATGTAGTTCACAAATTTCCTGTAAATTTTGTTCCTGGCCTCTGGGGTTTGGAAGTACAGCTTCTAAACATAGTGTTATCTGCAGTTTCACTACTGATAGAAATATCTGAGTCAAACTAACCTTATTCTAAAGATAGCTAATGATGTCTATCAATGATATCTTGTAGCAATGAACTCCATACATTTTGTATGGTAAGATGAAGATTTCTGTGTCTCCTGCCCTTGCCGATTCCAAGTTTCTGGTCTATTGCTGTTCTTCCTATATCTATTTTTTTATTTTAAAAAACCCCTAAAGGCCCTAAAACTTTGAACTTTCAGTGAGCAGAGGAATCTTCTCATATAATTTTGACTTTTTTCTGTACACTTCCAGTTTGACAACCTATTTCTCTCCAACATAAGATTAGAAAGGCAGATATTATAAAGAACAAAACCAAGAGATGACATATTGATATTATAAGGAAGAAAGTCAAATAGATATAAAAAATAATTTCTCTAAATACATTGTAAATGCTTAGAATATATCTCTGCCTATTTACCTTAACAGAGGGTAATGATCTAGTGGAGTCACAAAATGCTAGTTATTCAGATGACATCAATATATTCTAAGTAGATATAAACAATATAAAAATAATATTATTAGATGAAGCATTCATACCTACATTCTTCATTAAACAACTACAATCTTCTGTAGATAATATTCAAGTCAGTCTCGGTTGCTTGTATTTCTCACTTCTGTTATCACAGGTCAAAATTCCTACATCTTGCTGTTGTTGGGTAAACCTTGTAGGAAGAATTTTGACAGTCTATGACACTGAAGACTGATTTTCCTCAGGAAATGCTGCTATTTCTAGTGCTGCCTCACAAACACTAGGGACAATGCATATCTCACAACACCAACCTTAGGGACATGCTCACTAATAATCAAGTATTTAAGCCATCTCTATGTGTACCTTTTTTCTCTACAAATGGTAATAACTCTTGTTTACTTAATTTGGAGTATTGTAGAAAAAATATCCAGCAAAATTTGGGGATCAAGCCTCCTTTAAATAAATTTGCCAAGAAAACCTCACTTTAGGGTAATCAAAAATATTCCACAGTCCTGATATCACAAGAATTGGCTTATGAACATCTGTGGTAGTTCTGGACTCTCTCTGTGTGTGATTTTCTGGAAACTTTCAAAGGGAGCACATTTTAGCATTCATATGTTAGTGTTATCTGTTTAGGGATCCTAAGACAGGCTCTGTAACATACACAACCTTGTCTTTCAAGTGTGGAGAACTCCAACATATTAATGCACAGTGGAAAGAGATAGGGATTCACCCTGTGTTCTATGTTTGAATGAACTCCTGGATGCAGCTTTGAATCCGAAGGACCAATTTCGGCAGTGTCCAAGAGTGTTTTCATGCATTTAAAACTTGTGTGTCAACTGTGTCCATTCCTTCAAACAACAGATTTGGCTCTGGCGGTACATGCCATCATTATATCTTATTTGAATTAGGAGAGGCCTTCTTTCAGATCTACCATTATCACAAACATGGTTAATTATTGAAAGGCAACTGAGAAAAGGATTGGATACCCCTGGTCTCTCTCACACTCTGGTTCTTTAAGTTGCTAGAAACAATTGCTTACTTTTTTATATGCAGGCATTCAAATGTCAGTGGGAAAGTGAATCTACCTGAGGTTCCAAATTGTAGAAGAGCTGGCCAAGGTACTGAATTTACTATGATATTTTGAGACATAGGACACTGTCCAATAAAGATATATCCATCTGAGAGTAAAACACATAACCAGCCTTTGGATATGATGAGGAGGGAAGCAACCCTTGTCATTTTCTTGAAGTAGCTATAATTATGAATTGCAGTAATAGTTTCAATCTCTTGTCCTGAGAATATGAACTGTTTGCAATGCTCACACCGGATACAAAACATGCATGGAAATATTTTTTCAGAATACATATAGTTAAACATAAAAAAATCCAAGATTATGGCAAGCAGACTGATTGATAACTGGCAAATAGATGGAGAAATCGTGGAAGCAGTGGCAGACTTTGTATTTCTAGGTGCAAAGATTACTGCAGACACAGACTGCAGCCAGGGAATCAGAAGACGTTTCCTTCATGGGAGGAGAACAGTGACCAATTTCGATAAAACAGTGAAAAGTAGAGACATCACACTGGCAATGAAGGTCCACATAGTTAAAGCAATGGTATTCCCTGTAGTAACCTATGCATATGAGAACTGGACCATAAGGAAGGCCGAGGGAAGGAAGATAGACACTTTCTGTGTCTATCTGTGGTGTTGGAGGAAAATTCTGAGAGTGCCTTGGACCTCAAGAAGATCCAACCAGTCCATACTCAAGGAAAAAATACCCAACTGCTCACTGGAGGGAAGGATATTAGAGGCAAAGATGAAGTACTTTGGCCACATAATGAGAAGACAGGAAAGCTTGGAGAAAATGATGCTGGGGGAAATGAAAGGAAAAAAGGAAGGAAAAAGGAAGGGGTCTGACCAAGGGCAAGATGGATGGATGGTATCCTTGAAGTGACTGACTTGACCTTGAGGGAGCTAGGGTTGGTGATGGCTGACAGGGACACAGCACTGGGAAAACCATCATCGACTTCACAATCCCAGTATGTGCATATATCCCCATCTATGCAGTTGAACAGCATTTTATGAATATACTGACCATATAATGCAGTTGCAAACTGGATTATAGGGTAGTATAGATGAGGTCTATATGAAATGTATTATTTAGCTCAAATGTCTAGGTTTTAATTTCAAGGGAAATAGGCATATGATTTAAAATGCATAGTATTTTCTGAACCTCCTTTTTCTGCTTGACCTTTGAATGGTAACATGCCTCAAGCTCACCAAGTTGTGTGTGTGTGTACTTTCAAATCACCTGTAGACTTAGTTGATGCTATAAATTCCATAAGTTTTTCTTAAGCAAGGAAAACTCATATGTCATTTGACCAGGATCATCCTCCTGAATAGATCTTACAGCTTATGTGATTCATTGGTGGTCTCCCTTCTAAGTTCTAATTCATGTAACATTTATAACCTCCCTTGAGAACTGCGAGTGAAAGGTGGCTGTTGCATGTTGTCAAAATGTTTGAATTGCTTAACATTGCTATTAGAGGTGTAGTAAAACAAATGTGTTCTGGAAAATGATTTTAAAAACCTATGGGGTGAGCCCTTCCTTAAATAGGCCTGTAGCATATAGCCTATTGGCTTAAATCAGCCTATACCACCTACCTATTATCATATGGCATGAGAGTTAGCACAGGTTTTTGAAATCTGATTTGTTTTGGATTTGGAAAAACATATTATGAAGGTGAATAATTCACCTGAAAATTGGAATTTTATATACCAAATTAATATACTGTTTAACCTGATTTGAATAAGAGTGTGTGGATACTGTAGACTTAATGTGGTTTTACATCACTTCAACTTATTTTGTTTACTGTTATAAAATCATGGGAGTTGTAGTTTTCAAACAGTAACTAATCTCTTTTGTCAGGTGACTGAAATATCATGCTTATTGATACTCTGAGGTGCTCCAGGGTATTCCCTGACTCCTCACAAGAAATAGTCAAATGTCATGGTGACACCCAGATGTCAATTCAAAAGAGTCTGGATTTTCTTACTCATATAGATTTTTCCTCAGACTTGCCAATTCTGGTTGAAATCTTCGATCAACCTTAGAGCCAACCAGGTGACCTCAAAAAGTAGACTTGAGAATTGATTTTAGATTGGAGTTGGATGGTACTTTGAGATCTTAGGAGGACTATAATCATAAAAAGTAAACAATTTTAATAGGAATTCTGTGAAGCGACTTTATCGTGCCCTGTAAGATGGCTTACTTTTCCCAGAATTCAATTACCTAAGGAGGGTTTTTCTAGCCACAACAATGAAACCAAAAGCTTCCTTGTCAAGACTGTAGATTCAATATGTTTCTCTGTCTCAATATGATGGATCACATTACAGAATTATAGTTGTATAATTTTGTTATGGTTCTATCCTAAAGATCCTGAGGATATCTAGTTGGTGATGCACCAGAATTCCCTGGCTGAGAAACCAAAATGCACCTTCCTAAACTGCCAGTCATAGGATTTCATATACTAACTAGAACCATGGCAATTAAATTGGATAATTCTGTAATGTGAAATGGTCATAGATTAGACTACCAGCATTGCCTAGAATCTCTTTCCACATATTTTAATTGTTATCTGTGGTGGTGTGTTGCATCACAGATTCTTAATTATTGTACTGTTTTTATGCTAACCTGCTGCTGTTTTTAACCATTGTTGTTGTTTTTATTGTGCCTTACATGGCTCTTGTGAGCCACCCCGAGTGCCCCCCCCCCCCCAGAGTGGCGGCATAGAAGCATGAGTAATAAATAAATAATAAATACAGTAAATATTCTGTTCCATCATTTTTTAAGTGGACATTCCAAGGATTGACTCTAGAAACTTTTTAATGCATGTAATGCACATGCTATGGCACTGAGATGAGCCTCTTCAAAGGAAATATTTCATCACTGAATATTTCATTTGCAGATTCTATCATTTTAAAGGCCAGATGTGGATCATAGAGAAGGGAACAGACTAAGGGAGAGATGTGCCATGCTATCAAGCAAGGTTTTCATAATATGCATCCCAATCTGGCTGTAGTATCTATGCAAAGTACTTTCCAATACTCATGACAAAATTTAATTTAATGTAATGTAATTCTTTTATTTACATTGTTCTTTTACCCAATTTTTGGAGAAAAGCACAGCAATGATGATGATGACCACAAACACTTCCAACTTAACTTGGAAGGCCCGTGGTGCTGACTTCCTAAGTCTGGGTATCATTTATGTGAGATCATTAGGTTGTGCAAGAGCTATTCTGAGAAGTTAAAATGGTGTCAAAATTCAGTGCAAGCATCTTTAGAAAGTGCAGCATTAATTGCAAACAGTTGAGATCAACATATTATCACAGGACAACATATGCAGAGGTTGTAGAAAGTAAATCTTTAACTGAAGATAGTTGAGAGTGTGGCTTCTTCCCATTGGTATCATAAGAAATTCTGAAATGTGAGTGATCACACAATCTACATATCTATGCTTTAAAACACAATGCAATAATGTCAGTTCCTATCAATAAAGAAGTCATAAATTAACCAATATCATTTCTTTGAGGAACAGGTCTTTTGAAAATACATGTGTTAACAGACCCTTCATGTTCAAATCACCCCAAAATACTTTGTAGGGAGGTTGCCAATATTTAATTATTTATTTATTTGTAGCCCGCCTTTCTCAGCCCTAAGGTGACTCAAGGCGGCTTACAGAATTGACAGCAATGTGATGCCATATATTCATAAAAATACAATTAAAACATTCAGCATATTATTAAAACCATGTAAAAATCATTAAAAACCATTAAAAACAAATAATCCCCAGTGTACTGTTAAACCCATTGTCCAGTAGCATTGTCTATTCCATGTTCATTCTTCATAGTTCCATAATTATTTATTACTCTGCATTTCCAAAAGCTTGTTCAAAGAGTCAAATTTTTACTCTTTTTCGGAAGGTCAGGAGGTAGGGGGCCTCCCTCCTGATCTATTTATTGCTTGGAAAAATAATCTCCCCACATCCTTCCTGTCACAACCTAATTTATGAGGTGTCATCTTCTGCTGTCTTAGCTTAATTTTCGTGGCTTAGTTATTGACTTTAGCTTGATCAGTCAAAAGGAAGGCACAAAATACTTCACAGAAAAATCACAAGGATCTTGGTGAGCCTATTGAAATCAATATACATTCAATGAAATTCAATGATCGACAAATTAATATTCAGGCAGACTTCTTTTATCACAGTGTAACACAGAATTCACTTTCATTTTCTGCAGAAAAGAAAAAAAACCATTTTATTTTTCCAAACAATCCAAATATTTTTCCATATTTTTTATCAGCTGAGAGGGGGATTTTTTTTTGTTTGGAGATGCCAAAGACAGTTTTTAAGCTCAAAACTCTTTTCAAATTTTTGTATATGGAGAAGATGTGACAAGCATGTTTTGCAAAATTCCAACTACAAAGAGCTGTTGTCCGTACCTTCCCAGTCTGAAAATCAACATTCTCATAGCAAGTTACATGGTTTTAACAAGCTGTGTCAGTGCATAGAAAATAATCCTTTTTTGCCCAAAGTCCTCTTCAGAGCTTCTTTGACATCTTTGTTCCTGAGGCTGTAGATTAGAGGGTTCAACATGGGGATGACAAGAGTATAGAACACGGACACAATCTTGCTCTGAGCAGGAGAGGATATAGCAGCTGGTTGAGCATAAATGAAGAAGACTGTCCCATAAAAGATTGTCACTGCAGTTATGTGAGAAGCACAGGTGGAAAAGGCTTTTTGCCTACCCTCTGCAGAGCTGATCTTGAGAATTGTGTTCATAATGTAAGCATAGGAGGTGAATATAACCACTGTTGTCACTGCAATGATAACATTGCAGAGTGAGAACATCACAACTTCATTGATATGTGTATTTGTGGTGGCAGCCTTCATGACGGCAGGGACATCACAGAAAAAGTGGTTGATTTTGCTATGGTTGCAGAATCTTAAGCGGAAAGAGACGCTAGTCTGTATCACACCATTGGTACAACCACAGGCATAAGAAGTGGCCACTAGACGGTGGCAAGATTTCTTTGACATCTTCAATGGATAGAGGAGAGGGTAGCAAATGGCAATGAAGCGGTCATAGGCCATGACTGCTAAAAGAAAGCCTTCTGTAGTAACAAAGATGGTGAAGAGCATCAATTGGGCCACACAGCCCTCATAAGAAATGATGTTAGTTTTCTCAAAAAAGTTCACTAGAGCTTTAGGAGCAATGGCAGATGAATAGCAGAGATCTAGGAAGGATAGGTTCTTAAGAAAGTAGTACATAGGGGTATGAAGTTGAGAGTCAGCACTTATGAGGGCAATGATACTTCCATTGCTAAGGACAGTGGTGAAGTATAGCACCAGAAAAATGATAAAAAATGTTATTTGGAGCTCTGGAAGATCCCTGAAACCCACAAGGATAAATTCAGTAGCTGTGGAACAGTTTTCCATTGCAGGTACCTGAAATAAATAATGTCAATAAAAATTAAAAATTGTTTGAATGTTTCCCAGAAGCACTTAGTATCTAGCCTCTATTTGGAGTTAGATTCTTGCACTATAAGGTAATAGAACTTAGGGGGCATTGAAATCAGTGTGACAACCTGTATATAATTCCCATTGTTTGAAGTAAAATACATTAGTTAATTTGCTCCTTCCAATCCAATGAAATCTGAATTATTCTAGGAGGTGTATTATATATTACTTTTTCCAGATTTTTCTTTATCTTCCCATGTACATCATGATGCTTTCATGTTGCCTCTCTCCTTCTCTCTTCCATTGGTTCTTTCTCTCCTTCTTTCTTGTCCCCCCCCCACACACACACACATACTCATAGATATTCACCTAAAGTCATTTGCATTTTTTATTCATAGCACTTTATGAGAGAGGTGGAAAATATATAAATATATATGAATAAGTAACTCTTTGAAATAAAATCACCATTACACATATTTTATTACTTATTTATTCATGAATGTACACTTACATCTTATCCTAGAACATGCAGTCTCAGGGCAGTTAAAATAAATACATTTCATGATTAAGCCACTTGTGGAGAGAAAAAAGCAGAATATAAATAAACATAATAATAATAGTAATAATAATAGAACAGGAAGTAAATGAAGTAGACTACATAGCACTGACTGTTTTTTTATCATGTTTAATATGTTAGTAATTTTATTTTTAAGCTAATTTTGTATGTCTTGAGGCACTGTGTAGGTGCCACTTGTAAGCTGCCTTGCGGTAGGAAAAGGTGGGATATAAATAAAGTAAATAAATAAATAAATAATGTTGACAACTTAAAACCAGTTCTCACATAACTATATGCTCTAGAAACGTATATGCTCCCTTAATTGTTTTTAAAATACAGTTCAGGGTTATTATCTTAGCTCATAGTCAGAGCATCATATAACAAAAATATATGATACATGACAAAACAGCATTGCAACATGATGTACAAGTATTTCTTTCTTTCCTGGAAACTTGCTGCAGACTGGCAGCAAATAACTCATGGACTAGGCCACAGACCATCACTTTAAGTAGCACTGGTATAGGTGAGATCAGCTTCAGGAAATACGTATAAAATCCATCTTCGTAGTTAAATCCTTAAGGAGTGAAAATGTTATCTTAGTAATGCTAGCAGGCAGCAACAAAATGTTAGAGGAGATGAATGTGTTTAGTGGCTTTACCTGTCTCTTTCAAAATGCTCTTTTGCTTTCATGTGTGATTGAGGATTCTGCCCTGTCACCAATATTGAAGAAAAATGTTACTCCTTTAACTTCACTAACTTGTTCATTGTATAGGGGTAGCAAAATCTCTTCTGCTGGTCCAGACTTAAATATGCCAACCAAGAAGATGTCTGCAATAGTGGTACAGCACACAATGGGTGAATGATCACTCCTGGATATCTGCGTGAGGTCCAGGGAGGGACTTCTAGTCTTTATCACAGGATAAACTAGGTTAAACCAGAAAAAACTCTTTTTTAATGTTGTAAAGTTTTAAAGTTTTATACACTTCGTCTGTGACCATAACAATATATTTTTTTTAAAAAAATCAGGTTAAACCAGTTTAGCCCCACACTAAGAAATGTTGGGGAATAATTGGGCAAAGCACTCTGAGTCCCCCTGCGGGGATGAGAAGAGCGGGGTAAAAATGATGTAAATAAATAAATAAATTCAGAACAGCACAACACTTTGAATACAATGTAGGTAGTATGACTAGATCCAATACAGAGTGCAGACTGGTCCCAGACTGCTGCCACAGTCCCCTTTCCCCTGATCAGCTAATCTCACTTTTTCCCTGGACATGTAAGTGCCTCTGCCGAAGTCAGCATAACATGCCTGCAGTGTCCAGAAGATCATTGAAAAATCTGCAACCACCCACCAATGGCAACAGGGAAGGAAAGGTGATAGTCCAGCTGGGCCAAGTCTGTTTCTGCCTGACTGGACTATGTAGACTCCACTCCTCCACCACCACCATGAGTCAGGCACAGAATATGTGGACACCACCAAAGTCTTCAGGATGAATCTGGAGCAATTCTGTTCCATAATAGCCCAGCAATGACTGCCAGTGTAGAAGCACTCAAAGATAGCAACCCCAGATTTACAAAGGTATATTTGTGACTAAAAATGCTTTGGAATCTGATTTTAAATTTAAATATATTTCATAGAAGCCAGATCCCCACAGCAAATAGTTCTAGTACTGTTTATTACCAGGAAATTCATCTGCTTTTACAATTGCACAGCGAATCGTGAAACTTACCCACCAAAGCCGACAGGGCTGGAGGAGATCAAGCTGTGTTAACAGACTCTGTGAACATTTATACATCAACAAGTCTTAAATACTTGAGGGAGATTTTATTCCTTATGGTATCATTAAATACAAAGCCTACAAATATTTCTATAATGGGTCATAAAGTTTGTGGTTACCTAAACTATATTTTAAAAGTATTTCACCATCAGTGAGCCAATATATTTACAGTGTTCCCTCGCTACTTCACGGTTTGCTTATTGCGTACTCGCTGTTTCGCCAATTTAAAAAATAATAATTTGAAATATATATCATGGTATTTTCGCTGGTTTGTGGGGTTTTGCCACTGCCGCTTTCCAAGGTGCTTTCCCTCCTCAGTCCTCCCTCCCTCCCTCCAGCCTTGAAGGGCCTTTACTTCCTTCCTTCCTTCCTTTCCTTCACTTTATTTTAAGCTTATAAAGGCTTAAAATAGTGTATAACTACTAAAATAATGTATAAATATTAAAATAAATAGAGCAGTGTTTCTCAACCAGTGTGCCGTGGCACACTAGTGTGCCGTGAGCGATCATCAGGTGTGCCGCGAGAAAAGCTCTCTGCCCCCTTCCTTCCCCCCTCCTCCTGCCGAACTCCTGCTGCTTGGGAGAGGAGGAGGAAGGGCTGAGTGGCGGTGAAGAAAAAGAAGAAGGGACCGGGGCACCTTCGGCCGTTTCCCCAGCCAGCCTCCAATCTGCCACAACTCTCACCCCTCGCTCGCTGAAGCTGCGTGGAGGAGGAGCCCCACCTACTGAAGCCCGTCCACCACTCATGCTTCTCCTCTGTGGGAGCGCTGAAGCCGGGAGGAGGGGGTGGGGCATGGCATGGCCTGGCTCTGCCCCCTCCCCCGGCTTCAGCGCTCCCACAGCTTCGCCAGCCTTGAGGGGGCAGTGCCAAGCCAGCATTCTGCTGGCTCTGCCACCTCTGGCTTGGCACTGCCCCTCAAGGCTGGCAAAGCTATGGGAGAACTGAAGCTGCGTGGAGGGGGAGGGACATGGTGCGGCCTGGCTCCTCTCCCTCCCCCAGCTTCGGCACTCCCAGCAGCTGCTCCCAGCAGGTCGCCATCCCCCCAGCCGTTCTTTACTGTGTTAGAGTGTCATTTTGGTTGGTGGTGTGCTCCCGGATTTTTTTAATGTTAAAAGTGTGCCGCGGCTCAAAAAAGGTTGGGAAACACTGAAATAGAGTATACCTACATAGCGGGTTTTCACTTATTGCGGGAGGTCCTGGAACCTAACCCCAGCAATAAGTGAGGGAACACTGTATATAATCTATATTCAGATACATTCATAAGAAAATGCCAAATGTGGCCCATTTGCAGCTAGACATGAAAGCCCCTAGCCGCTTTAACAGTGGACAGATGAGTGGGTGTCCATACTCCCCAGAAGTGGTGAGGCCTGTTTGAAACTGCTGGGCCCCCAAATGTCACACTTTCTTCCACCCCATCAGTGGCAGCTAAGGTGCAGATAATGTGACCTACCTTCAGCTCACTGGGAGTTCTTCCTGAAAAGCACCCCCAAGCCCCTCTTCCAGTCATATGGCATGGAATTAGGAAGATCCATATGGCATAGAATTAGGAAGATTAAGAAGTAGATAGGTCACTAGGCATCTAGCAGCAAATGTGTGGAGGAAAGTTGGAGGAGACAACCATCCCACATTCCTAGGTCATCTTAGCCTGGGGGGCATGCTGTTGATGTCAATACACTCACTGCCTATTGATATGAGGAATTGGCAGCATGTTTTTGCACTGCTGGAATAAAGGAGAAAGCCTGAATTATGGTGCAAGTTTTGGGGTTTCCCCTGTGTGTGTTTTTTTAACCTGGGGTACAGCTACATTAAGTTAATCCAGATCAGTGTGTGTGTGTACTTTGTAGCCACTAGGCCTGGTTGATCCATTGTTCTAAGTGGTTCAAAAGTACTTACAAAACAAAAGTTCTGGTGGTGAACATTTCAGAACCCTAACAAAACTTTTAAAATTTCATTATCAATGGCAGTTCCTAATTGGTTCTGTCTTAAAAATCGCCAATAATGAAATAATAATGAAATTTTGATAGAATTCTGAAATGTTCACTGCCAGAACTGTTGTCTTTTAAGTACTTTTGAAGCATTTAGAACCATGGATCAACCAGGCCTCGTAGCCACCCATAGGCTAATCTGTCCGCACACTGACCTAAATGATTAGTGTCAATGAAGCCACAACAGGATTTTTTAGTAACAACAATGCAACCAATGGTGGTTGACTCAGAAGGAAGCCTGGTTGACATCAATAAGTTCAAGTGAATTCAGGTAGCACTCCAATTAAAATTTAAAAAAATGAAAGGAAGATGGCGGCGCTGAGCAGTCGCAGGAATGCCGAGCTCCGCCGAGGACTATTCAAACCCTGCCAAAATGCAGCCTCATTCGTGAGGTTAGCTACCCCGTTTGGGGGGTTTAGACTGCAGGAATTTGGGGTGAACTGCCAGTCACCAATGGACTCAGCAGCGAGCCTCTCTTTCGTCGCGAAGGCCCTTCAAGCCGAGGCTGAGGCGGTCCTTGATGTCGCCCGAGGGTCGGCTTTGACTTCCGGAACCCCCGTGAGTGCCGGGGGTGTCATGGGCACCAGGAAGGTCCCTGTACCCACAGAGGCCCCAGAGAGCTGCCCACCCTGGTCCCCTGTTCCCTGGCCCAAGATGGAGGAAGCGGGGTCCTTCACCCCCCCTAACACCACCCAGGAGGAAGCAGGTGGTTGCGTCCCTGACACCACCCAGGATGATGTCCCCAGCTTCACCCACCTTCTCCGCGGCTTTGGTCGACTGGTTGAGCAGCTGGCCGCTCGGCTGGAGGAGGTCGGAGAGCTGGGGTTGATGTTGGCGTCCCTTTGCCACGAGGACGGCCGTCGCCGCCCTCGCCGCCTGGACTCGCGGTCTGGGGGTGGAGAGGCCCCGGCTGGTGGGGCAACCGGCCCGTGGCGCCTGGACTCGCCACACCCGAACCTGGAGAAGGGAGAGGCGAGTGTGGTGGCTGCTGCTGGGCCCCTGGGCCTGCTGTGGCCGAGCTCGCCAGATCCAGGGGAGCGATTGGAGGAGAGGCGTGCGGAGGCCCGGGGGAGCACTCTGCGGGAGATCGTGCTCCTGGGAGAGGAGCGGTCATCTGCTGATGGAGGCCTTCCCCTTGGGGAGAGGCCCCGGCCGAAGGGTGAGGCTGCGGCTGGAGCAGTGGTGATTCCACGAGGGTGCCCAAGGGAAAGGCTGGGGTGCCGGGCCCCCCTGGACCTGACGGGAGGGGCATGGGCCAGTGGATTCAACATGGCGCTGAGCCTGGACTGCTCAGCGTTTCTAGCCCCGCCCTCCCTGTCCACCCCAAAGGCCACGACCACACACCCCATGGACTGCAGGCTGGAACAGCCGCTACAGCTGGAGTCCCCGCTGGAGGCCCTAGACACCTCTAGGCTGCTGCTGCCAGGATTCCCGACGGAGGCGCTTGATGTTTCTGGGGTGCTGGCGAGGGCTCCCGGGGAGAGGCCCCGGCGATGAGCCTGTCGTCTGCCAGCAGTCCCCAAAGTTGTGTCTAGACCACAGCTGGTTCCGCCACCCTCTGGTGGTCAGAGGAAGTATTGCAGTCCAATTCAGGGTGAAACAAGATTGGGGGTGGCTAACCCAGGGAGTAGTACAGGGTGGAAGCCCCTGCTCTTGGGGGACACAAACCCTGGAGGCGCCTTGCAGCGGAAGCCTCACGGCCATCAGAGGAGGCAGCGCCGGAAGCCAAGGAGCACCAGATCCCCTCCCCCTGGCTCCACCAGGGACCAGCAACGTGGATCGCCCCCCTATCGAGGTTGCCGACCCCATGGACCCACCACATTCTCTGCCAACCCCCTGAGAGAAAGGAGGCCCACCTTACTCGAGCCAAGGTTCAGGAGATCGTTCCGTTCCAGAACCGTTTGGAGCTCGAGTTCTAAGTGGCATGAGCTCCACCGGACATATCCGAGGTCGGAGAAAGACACTCCTTTAGCAGGTCTGATTCCCCCTGTCAGACCTTTGGACAGAGGAAGCCAGGCCACTCGACTCTCCTGTGGCCAGTTATGTGAGATCTCTTTGAGACCTCCCATGCTTCCTTCTTTTGATGGCAAGGTGGTGTCTGCTTAGGTCCTTCTGAGCACCCTCTTGCCACATTCTGAGTTCTATCTCTGTCCCTCTCCCTCCTTTCTCCCTTCCTTCTTTCTTGATGTTGTAGTGTCTGTTTGTTGCCTATTGTTTTGTTATCCAGATTTGTGAACCGCTCCGAGCCCTCGGGGAGTGGCGCTGATAGAAGTTTGAATGAATAAATAAATAAATAAACAGCAAACTTCACAACTTTTCATTTCTTGTTACAGAAAATAATCTTCCTGATTGTGTCTTGTAGGTGGTCCAGCTCCAGCATATCGACGTCTTGTGCCATTTTTCCTGGCTCACAGCTCATCAGGGAGGCCAGTTGCAGAATTATAGAGTCATAGAATTGCAAGAGATCTCATGGATTATCCAGTCCAACCCCCAGCCGTGCAGGAAAAACATAATCAAAATATCCCCAACAGGTGGCCATCAGGCCTCTGTTTAAAAGCCTCCTAAGATGTTTCCCCCCCCACTCCGAGGCAGGGAGTTCTATTGTTGAACAAGTCTTACTGCCATTTTCAGCCATCCTTGGGTTGAAGCCTCTTGTGTAGCAACATCTCACAAGATTTTATGAACTGAGAAATGTAACCTAGACATTTTACAGCTGGAAGCAGTGGAAGGCAGCTGTAATGCCAGAGGACAAACAGTGCTTTTCAGCAATGGTCTGTCTGATCACAAATATATCAAGGAGGCCAATATAGGACAGAGACCTTGAATGGAAAAAATACGTGGGGCAGCAACCCAGTCTGGTCAGTTTAGGACATTTTGGACAGTTGTGTGGTAGAATGGGAATAGAATGGGAATACTTGACAATCATGCTTTTGAACCTTTTTTTCAAAGACATATATTTCATTAGGTTTCCGTTCCCAAGTCCTGAGACTGGAGACAAATTGAGAAGAACCTGAATTGATCTTTTTGTGCAAAAGGCTAGAAAACTGTGTAGGTTGTAAAACTTATGTGAAAAAGGCTAGGGAGGCTCTGGGGTAATTGAACATGGCAGTGGTTTCCAAACTCATCCTCCAGGTATTTTGCACTTCCACTCCCAGAAGCTTCAGCTGCCTTGGCCAATGATCAGGGATTTTGGGAGTTGAAGTCCAGCAAACTTGAAAGACCATAATTCCTAAAGCATTATAATAGGGTGCAAGGATTATTTTGGCATTTCTCTCTTTTCATGCCATTTTGATTTAGCTTGGCTTGTTTGGTTTTGTATAATTGACTGACCACATTTTTTGCTGGGGAGAAATGAATGGGAGCTAATAGCAATCAAAACATGGAAAAAGAGGAAAGAGAAAACTCATCCTACAACCAATATTCCACTGGGTTAGGTTATCATCTTACTATGGATTTCTTTGACATTTTTTTAAAAAACAGCTTAATATTTGTTTCATAATTAGGAGTGCAATGAAATTATATGATGAAAGTACTACAATGAGAAGTAGGGGTGTGCAAAATTATTGTTACTCTTTGTAATTAAGATCAAGTTTGTTAAATTTGTCCATACAAATCGATATTAGAAACATGCAGAGAAGCAAGATTCAAAACACTCACCAATCATTTTTCTTAAGATTCTGTAACATTTGGATGCCTTCCAAGGTCAGTTTAATTTTCAGTATAAACATTAAACTACTTTGGGAAAGCCAAGAGAACAGAAAGTGTTTTAAAAACCAATCCTGTTTTTTCTTTGGCCCAATTGCCAAGAGGAAAGGCACTGGGGTTGGGACTATCAAACTTGGGCAGGAGACTGAGAACACAGCATTCTTAGAAATGTAGTTTTGGAAGGTGAGATCCCCTGTGGCAGAGAATGCAAAAGGCCCTGCTCTAAACTACATTTCCCAGAATGCAGTGCTCAGCATCAGAAAGCTTCAATGGTGCCAGCTATTTAGAGCCAGTCTAATAATAATAAATAAAATCATTGAATCTGCAAAGTAAGTAATAGTATAAATCTGTGTTAAGTTGATTGTTTGTCATAAAGACAGACAGACATTCAAGGGGATTGCCTTTGTTGCTTTTTTTCAGGGGGAGGGGGGATAAATTGTTTTTGTCTAATATTTTAAAATCCCCAAAAATCTGTAGATCTGTGAATCTTTCTGAAACTTCTGTGGATTGATGCCCTGGTTATCTCGTGCAATGTATTTAAAATTCAAGTAGATATCTCTTGTAGTTTTTTTAAAAAAAAGAATATTGTTTTTAAGAAATTCAAAAATTCCCCTAAAATTAGTTGATGGGTGTAACGTTCTGAAATTTACTGGGATAACAGTGGAAAATGTGTGGTACAATTATAGCAAGTGTCATCATGATAGCTCTAAAAAGGGAGAAATTGACCCCACTTGTTTCCCCACTTGCTCAATTACTATAACGAAAAAGTAACACATTTCTGTTACTTTTGTTATAATAATGAAAAATTTACCAACCATACTTTAAAAACACTTTAGTAATGAAATGACTGTACCCCCAGTTTTGTAATGACTTTTGAAACATTTTTTATTGATCGCACATGCCTAGTGAGAAAGAATGGCAGTTGATATGCTTGTCAATAATAATGAATAAATGCAATAATTATATTTTTTCTAGCTTTTGGGGCAGTTGTAGATTTTTTAGAGAGAGATTCTGGATGCCCCCCATTCTTGGCCATTTTGTAATCAAACATCAAATAAATATTTAAAATGAAGGCAACAAGTATTGCAAATTTGCAAACAGTGTGATATATAATCACCAAAAAAATTAAACACTGTAAAGTGTCACCAAGGCTAATTACTTTAAAAAATAACTTTATACACTTTAATCAATGCCCTATGATACATATATATATAAACAATATTATCAACTCTGAGAGTTATGGAAGTGCTCTCTCACTGTGACTTCTTCTTTTTCAAGAGATTATAAGGCTGGATGAGCCCGGTTGCTAATTTAAAAAATGACATGCCAAATTGGCATAAAGGAAAAGTCAACTGAAAACATGACAAACTAATTTGTTGTCTGCACCTCTTGACAAAGATTTTTTCCTATCCTTGTAACATGAACTCTTCCTTTCACATTGTCTGTTCCATACATCTTGAATGCTTTTATTTTTCCTTAAATGGAAATAATTGGGATTTGCCAACCTTACTGTATGTATGACTGCAAGCAGTATACCTTGGTATTATCACAAAACGAATAAGGATATAAGCAAGGATATAAGCATCTATGCTCTTGTCTGGAAGTAAGTCTCATAGGAATCAATAGAACTAACTTCTGAGCAGAAATGTATGGGATTACACCATTTGAAGATATTTTTCAGAGGCCAAACCCTTTCCTTCCACATTGCCTTTTCAAAGCCTCTTTCACCTCCTTATTCCTTAAACTATAGATTAGGGGATTGAGCATTGGGATGACAATTGTATAAAACAATGACATCACTTTCCCTTGATTGGGAGATGACATGCCCCCAGGTTGTGCATACATAAAGAAAACTGTCCCAAAGAATAAGCTAACTGCCATTAAATGGGAGGTACAAGTTGAGAAGGCTTTATGTCTTCCTTTGACAGAAGGCATATGTGAAATGGTAGTCACAATATAGGCATAAGACACTAAAACAATTATAGCTGTGATGACAATGATAAATCCACATAACCCTAGTAGCACCAGTTCATTCACAAATGTGTCTGAGCAGGAGGCCTTCATAACAGCTGGGACATCACAGAAGAAGTGATTTATTTTGGTTGGCTCACAAAATGACAAGCTGAATGTGAACCCCGTTTGGGTACAACAGTTGACACACCCAAAGAGATAAGAGATGCCCACGAGGCAAATACATCT
Source organism: Anolis apletophallus (assembly GCA_030556195.1). Classification (NCBI taxonomy): domain Eukaryota; kingdom Metazoa; phylum Chordata; class Lepidosauria; order Squamata; family Anolidae; genus Anolis; species Anolis apletophallus. Next base: position 123,961,870 of record JARBWK010000008.1, on the reverse strand, counting down.
CTTTTTTGACATAATGATATGGTAGAGCAGTGGGCTACAAATAGCAGTGAACCGGTCATATGCCATTACAGCCAAGAAGAATGCTTCTGTGGTCCCAAAAAGAGAAAAGAAGAACATTTGTGTGGCACATCCATTGTAAGAAATGAGTTTGCTCCCACTTGCAAAGCCAATCATGGCCTTGGGTGCGATGACCGAAGAGTAGCAAATATCCAAGAAAGAAAGGTTTTTCAGGAAAAAGTACATAGGAGTATGGAGATGGGAGTCCACATTGGTAATTATGATCATGCCAGCATTTCCCATAAAAGTCATAATATACATCACTAAAAAGAGGATGAAGAGAACTAACTGTGTGTTAGCATCATCCTCAAATCCCCCCAAGACAAATTCAGTGACCTCAGTATGGTTTTCCATGGAGTTGTTAAGAAAAGGTTAAAAGCCAGGAAAAAGGATTTTTGTGCATTCTTGGAAAGTCATTTCTGAAAGTGATTGCATACCAGAACCTGAGAAGATAACTGTGATAACCACCAGCATGCTAGTACTACCATGTTTGAGAAATTATATCACCAGAAGTCTGAAAAAAAGAGAAAAAATTGAAATTACTAATAAATAAGTAAGCAAAGAAACAAAACAAAATACATGATTGACATTATAAAGATACTTAAGAATCTTAGAACTTATGCAAAGAGATTCATCCAATCACATGCCACGCTGATCTAGTATAACATTTGGTCCTAGAGAAAGTAGTTGAATCAGCTAAGCTGATTCTATTGCTGCGAATTGTGCTTATGAATAAAGTGAATAAAGAGCTTAATATTTTAAGGGTGATGTTCTGGGTGTCCAAAATAATGAACAAACACCCTGCTACTAATAGCTTACTAAAAGAAGGAAACATAATGGGAAAATGGGTTTTTGAAAAAACCAAACAAACCAAAAACAATAAACATTGCCAGATGTAAACAAGTGATGGTAGCAAAGGAAAACTACAAAGAAGTAGGTTGGAAGGATTCTTGCACCAAGATCATGCAGAATTCAATTATAATCAGGACTGGAAAGATATTTCACAGTACTCAACATCTGGTGGAAACATCATTTTTGCTGCTATCTGGAACTTGTGAGAAAACGCACATAGAATTTTCACATTTGCAAGGCAGTTTCTGAGAAATGAAGTCTGAACAAAGGAATGTGCATATTTTTAAGTGTTTATCAAAATGAATTTAAAAGGAATGAGAACCCAGGTTTAGATAATACAGGAAAGTTACATAAATTAGATAAACTGAGTAAAAGAATGAGGCACTTATGTAAAATATGTGAAGATGTCCAAGTGTGGGAGGAAAATGCAAAGTCCCATAACATGATAAACAACAAGGATAAGAAGAAAGTGCAGTTACAATGCAGAGAAAGTCAGCAAAGGGTCCTTCCACACAGCCATATAACCCAGAAAATCAAGGCAGAAAATCCGACAATATCTGTTTTTAACTGGGATATCTCAGTCCACACTGCTATACAGTTCAAAGGAGATAATGTGGGATTTTATTCTGCTGTGTGGAAAGAGCCAAAGTCAATTCTGATATATATATATATATCCCTATAAGCAAGATGGTTTGATAAATAAAGGAGCATCACTAGAATAAAGGAATTGAAAAACGGGAGATTGCATGAGAAAGATACAGAGGACCAATGGCTAGTACTGAGTGGAATGGCAATCTATTTTTGAATGCTGATGTGTAATATCATTCAAAGGGCTACTGTCTCTTATGTGTTAATAAATCATTACAATTATTTAAAATGCAAGAAAAGATAGAATGAAATGCAAGATAACCCATTACAGCTCCAGATCTTTAGGTACATTAACCTGCTTAATTAAAATTAGAATATTATGACACTTTAAGAAGAATAAACACATTTTGTTTTATACTTTAATAGTCACTCTAAAGTCTTTGTTATTCCATTGTCTCCTCTCAAATCTATCAATCTATAGAAGGCAGAACTGTACAATAGAGTTGTTTATTCCACCTTTAGGTGGGTAGGCTATGGCATAGCAGTTTTAGTCTAAACTTTAAATAAGATGCTGAAACTTGTCTTCAGAATAGGATGAGTATCTTGGATAATGCTTATAATGGACAGCCACACTATCAATGGGACTAGTTTGCTTGGAGGGATATACTTATGCATCTGGAATGGCAAATAAGGCTTTGATGGGGTGTTTCTTTATAGCCCTTGTGGTATCTTCCAACTCTATGATTCCATTATACTATTATAGACCTTCCAATAAATCTCAGTATGTATACAGTTGCTATCAAATTTTGTGGATTTGATGTAATATAATACATTTGGCAGAAAGAAAAAACATGGAAGCCCAGTGTTTAAGACGTCTATAGCAGATGGAGCTTAGCTATAACCCTCCAGACATTGATGTGTCATAACCCCCATTATCTAGAACTATTGTACAAATTGGAAAGGTCTGATGAGAGATGGTATTTAGAGGGCTAAGGAACCTTCACCTCTCTAATTACTGCTAGAGAGATGATAGTTCATAGATTTGTGGAGTTGGAAGAGTCCACAAAAGCCACCCAGTCCAATCCCATTTTTCCATGTTTAAAAGCCTCCAGACAGGGAGGCATATACAAGGCAGCATATTCCACTGCTAAGTAGTTCTTACTTTAATTAAGTTCTTAATATTTAAGTTGAATTTCTTTTTTCACAGTTTGAATCAATTGCTTTGTCTTGGTCCCTGAAGCAACAGAAAACAAGCTTGCACCCTCTTAAATATTATGGTGATTGCAGTGACAGCAACTTAGTGATTTTGCTACCCAATGCTTTTATGAATACCTTTAAAATGAGGCAAATATTCAAGGTTTTTCAGACCAGTCTAACATTACATTAAGATATCCTTATCCTCTCCTCTCCTCAGCCCCCAAACTATTACTAATCAATCTGAACTAATTTAAAATAACTTTTCAAGAGCTAGTTCCTCCTGACCTATTTATAAGAGTAATATTGTGCTTACCTCCAGCTTCTATTAGGAAGAGTTAGGAGACAACCAGATTGGAAGTATTATTCTATTTCTCTCCTCCTATGCTCTCAAGACAAAAAAAGTGCTTATCCTATGAAACAAGTGGCTCATTGTGTTGTTCTTTCAGTGTTTAACTTTATTAAATTTGTAAATAGCTTTAGGCCTCTTGAGGGATAGCTGCAGTATATCTCAGCCTCTTGAGTGTTGTACAATTTCGAGATGGAATAGTTTCCAGTGGGACTACTTTCCATGAGCATTTTATTTTGTCAGATTAAAATATACCATGTCTGAAATGTTTTTAAAACAACAGTTAAGTTTATTTTAATACTATGGTCTAATTTAGTAGTCTTTTTTCCCCTTAAAAACTTCAAAATTGCTTCAAAAAGCAATTTTTTTCAAATTTATTCCAAATTACGAAGATTCTGAACGAATCTAACCATGCCTAGTAAACACAGTCAGAGTTATGGGAATCAATATAGATGGATTGATTTCAGTGATGATGGGTGCTATTATTGTTGTGATGATCAGGAAACGCCGAGGGATTCCAAGGTTAAGATGTGTAGGTGAAAGGTTACCTGAGCCTCGATCGGTGGCTTGATCTCAAAAGTTTTATGTGAAGCATAAAATATGACATTATACACACAAAATGGGTCTGTGATGGGTCTGAAGGGGCGGAGGGGAGGTTAATTGGGAGAGAAATTATATGCTGAAGGGGCGGGGGAGGGAGAGACTATGAGGACTGAGAGAGCTATGGGGCCATGTGATTACTGGGGCCAGCTGCAAAATGTAAAAGGGAGAGAGAAAGACACAGGAGGCAAAGAAAATACATGGAATCCAATTAGAGGATAATGCACAACAGTGTAAATTTATTAAAGGGGTTACTTTGTAATAAAGGGGGAAAGAAATGATCCAGGATGCTTGATAGCTGCTACTGGGCTCCTCTGTTCCTTCGAAAACCTGCATAATTGATCGCAGCAAGGCTCCAGGCTCCCGCTCTCTGTGGCTTCCTCTGCCATGGTTCCAATTACATTTGATAATAATAATGATAATAATAATAATACACTTTATTTATATTCCGCACTTATCACCCTGAAGGGAACTCAGTGCAGATCACAGAACACATACAGCAGACAATCCCTGCCGTTTTTGACGTACAAGACTGTAGCAACCCTGTTCTCATTCGTGCCTGGGGGGCAGGGGGCGGCCCCGGGGGTCCCGCTTGCATTAGGGCCAATTGCGGATGATGGGCAGATGGATGAAGGGGATGATGAGGTAGCTGGGCCTTCATCTCCCACAGAGAGCTTGGAATGGGATGATGGCTGGCCTGATGGGTATGACAGCTGGGAAAGTCAGGCCGACACTGAAAGTGCTGATTCAGATAATCAGTATGAGAAACCAGGTGGTTTCGGTTCGCAAGAAAGGGTCAGGGAGATAGCGGAGGATGAGCCCATGGAAGCCGAAAGGGAGTCTGGCTCTCATGAAGATAGCGACCCAGGTGCTGGGAGGCAAGGACGGGGCTTTGATAGGAGACGGAGCATTGAGTCCAGTAGGGGGGAATGGCACCGCAGCCTAGAGCGCCAAAGGAGCGTTAGGTCCTGTAGTACAGATTGGCGCCGAAGCCTAGAGCGGCGTAGATCTCACCAAGGGGATTAAGTATAGGATCCGTGGGAACGGATCCTCAGTTGCTCGGTCACTTCTGATTTGAAGGGAGTGAAGCGAGTGAAGATCCACGGAGCCAGGATTTAGGCTCGTGCCTTGCCAAGAAGTTTCTTGGGCCTTTTTTCCTTGAACATTGCCTTGTTCGAATTGCCACGGACCAAGTTTGCCTTGATCCGCATTACTTTTGCGGAGCTTTTGCCAAGTTTTGCCTTTGGATTTATCTACGAACTCTTTACCATTTTTTATTGAACTTTTTGATACTTTTAAGGACAATTACTCTTTTCACCTGTTTTATTATTCAATAAATAGTTAACTGATTACCGTCTCTTTGTGTGTGATTAAGGGGCTGGGCCGAGACCCTGCATTGTGACAAAGACATACAACACATATAGCAGGAGAATCTTCTGGATTGAGTCTTGTTCTTACTCGCTTCCAACTGGGTGCAGTTGTTATATTCATCACTGAGTGCTGCTGCTCCATTTCGTCACAGGGGCACTGTTGTTCCATCCTCCTTGCTACCTCCTCCTTCTTTTTGACGAAGAGCCTGCCTGCCAGCCAGCCAGCCAGCCAGCCGAATCCTCTTCCGGTCTTCAATATTTATTGAAGTTAGAAAGTTCTTTAAGATGCCTCCCTGCTTATGAGGTACCTACTTGCAGCTAGCTGCTTTCGATTGCTTAGGTCAACAGGGGCAGGGCTTTTTACAGCTGACTTACCCAGGTCAGCCCGGGATTCGAACTTGCCACGTTCGGATCTTACAGCTTACAGCTTGCAGCTACAGTTGCTGTTTTAATCGCTGTGCTAAACTCCCGGCCCTTATTAATATTTTGACCCTGGGGGAGGAGGGGCCGTGCTTGATTTTAGTAGCAATACTAAATAAAAAACAGTTATGGATGAATAAAATCTAGGTAACTTTTTCATATTCATAGTTGTTGCTTATTGCCACAATTGTCACTTCCATGCCCAAACTTACTTTACTGGACATCAACTGAATACGAAGAAGGTTGTGTATTCTGCTGGTGATCTGGGAATGGGTAGAACAACTGGCTCCAATGCAAACTGGTCTTCTGTTCACGGGGGTCAGTGCCACCATCATTACAGTTGATGGGTTCAGAATTCTAAGACAGATTGGGCCCAAAGTGAAGGAGTCCTCTGGAGTTTCAGTGAAATTCCCTATGTTAAGAACTGGAAGTTTCTGGGTGCAATATGGACATCCAGTAGTAACTTCTGTTCCACTTGGGTTTTTGGGCTTGTGTAAACTAGGCCCTACTTACGTATGGCTATTGTAACTACAGAACCTCTCCTGGTCTGAAACAATGGCCAGCTATGGATAGCTGCTGCTAATGGGTTCTGATCCCATTTCACAAAAATTAGATAGAGTAATGGATGTCTTTTCAAGTCTACCACTTCTAAACAGGTTGCAAATAATATGACAAAGAACTTATTAAAAACAACAACAACAACAACAACAATGACTGGGATACAGTGACCTATGCATTATTTACCCACTTAAAGGGAAGGAAAATGACCACTGCTACAATTATATTAGATATAGCAATTCTGGTAGATAGCCCACATGATTCTATCATTGGGCATGCTTTTGAGATCTTTCTTGTTTCATAGGCTACAGTACTATAACACTGTTGCACAAAAAAAATCTTTGCACGAAGACTTTTTCATTAATTGTGCTATGTGACTGCTGTGTTGAATAGCAATAATACATACCCAAATCAAAGTAATGAGTGTGCAGCAGAATGCAGTCAAATGTTCATAAACCTCTATGTAACTGTGTGCCTTCAAGATGGCTCTGATTTATGGTAATCTTACCTTAGGATTTTGTTGGCTAGATTTATTAAAAGAGGTTGTCTATTGCCTTTGTCTTAGACTGACAGAATGTGACATCCAATGCCACCCAGTGGCTCTGGAGGAATTTCAGCCATGGTCAACTCAGCATCCTAGGACCTCATTGCATTGTATTCAGGAAACATCCTAGGATGCTTCCAGGATGCTTCCTCGCCAGAGCCCATCATATGACACAAGGCTACTTCTGGTGGGGCTCCATACAGAAAGCATCCTGGCAGCATCCTAGGATGCTGTCCAGAAAACACAGGAAGTTTCCTATGTTCTCATTTGATAGAACGAGGCCAGTGTGGGGGGAAGCTGGGCAGTGACCCTTACATAGGATGGGAAAGGAGGCAATGTGGGCATGGAGTAATGGGTTCCCCATGCTGCCCACTGGATTTGCCACGCTACAAAATGAATGCCTCCCCACTCTTCCCCAGCTTCAGGAACTCAATGTGATTTTAGTCCCTAGTGAGATTTGTGAGATATGTAACCTTCTCTATCAGAGGCCTCTGTTGCCACAACAAATTACAAACTCAAGGATTCTACAACATTGAGCCATGGCCGTTAAAGTGGTCTTAACTTAACTGCTATAATTCTGTAGTGTGACTTCACCCTCTGTCTCTCTTCCCCAACTTACATACTTCTCCTTGGCTTTTTAAACACATACAAGTCAAAATAAATGATCCCCATATGCTATTTGATTCTTTGTCTCTTTGCTATGCCTGTCTCGCCTTGGCTATTGTAATATCCCTGTGAAGGTGAGCTGGTGGACAGGGAGCAGAACAGATGGCTCACAGACACCCTAGCAAAAGATGCAAGGTGCATCTACACTGTAGAATTAATGCAATTTGGCACCACTTTACCTGCCATGCTTCAATGCTGCAGGATACTGGGAGCTGTAGTTTAACAACTTATTTTGCCTTCTCTGCCCAGGAATGCTTCTGCCCCAGCAAACTACAACTCCTGTGATACCATAGCATTTATTAATGGAAGTTAAAGTGGTATCAAGCTATATTCTACAGTGTAGATGCACCTGTAATTTGCAAAAGTATAAAAGTGGAAAGCATCAAATGTAGATCAAGCAGGAGCTCCTAACTCAATCTTCCTGAGCTGTTAAACTCTGATGTCTGGCACCATGGCATCATTCTATGGCTACCACTGTTCAGATGTGTCCCTGACAGTGATGGGGACCAAGAGAAGATTTTAACATACAGTAAGGATTATATGGAAGAATGCACTATTTCAGATAGCTTGTTCCAAGTCGTACAAAGCTTTATTAGTAATATGAATTCATTTCCCACCTTTCTCTCTAGATGGGAGTTTAAAACATCTTACATGAATCAGCAAATGTATTTAAAAGCAGATACAAAAGTAAAACATACAAAACTATTTATAGAATCCAAGAAAGTAGCTAGGGTATCAAAATAATTCAAAAAAGATAAATCAAAATGAAGGAAATGTGCATATAAATACACTGTTAAAAGTATTTGAAGTCAGTTCTCTAAAACTGGTTTGCACCAAAGAGTTTTAATCCACTGTAAGAAAGAGCAAGAGTCTGGGGACAGCCACTGAAAAGACCCTCACTCATGCTGACCTACTGAACTGCTGACCTACTGAACCGAAAGATCACCAGTTCAAATCTGGGAAGCAGGGTGAGCTCCCATTGTTAGCCCCAGTTTCTGCCAACCTAGTACTTCAAAATCATGCAAATGTGAGCAGATCAATAGGTACCACTCTGGTGGGAAGGTAACAGTGTTCCATGCAGTCATACCAGCCTCATGATCTTGGAGATGTCTACAGACAACACTGGCTCTTCAGCTTAGAAATGGAGATGGGCACCAACCCCTGGAGTCAGACATGACTGGGCTTAATGTCAGGAGAAAACATTTACCTTTTTTTTGCACGTTCCTTATGTATGTGTCTGTGGAAATGGTGAAGAGAAGCCCTGTTCCAAGAGACCTCATAGCTGAGGCAGACAGAGGGCAAGATACAATATTGACAAAGTCTTGTTGAGGTATTCTATTTGCCATAAGTACCACTTTGTAATCTGCCTGAATTGTGTTTGAAACAGAATAGTAGCCAGGGAAGCTCTGGATTGTGATTGGCCTTGATCAAAACTCTGGGCACAGCACTCTGTATGAGATGAAGTTTCTGGGTTGTTTTTTTCCAAACATTCAGCAGTTGAAATGGGATGTAACTATGTCACTGTGGCACTATGGTTAAATCAGATATTTTCCACACATAAGCAACATGTTCCAAACTGAGTTGGATTTCCACATACTAAAAACCTGCTTTAGATAGTTTCCCTCTCCCTGGGTTTTGAGTTTCATTGATGGTTACACTAGGGAAGGGTTCTGGTAATACCAATATGAATGTTTAGTAAAAGATGCCTCCCCAGTGCAGCTTTTTAAGCTGCCTCCCCAATGCAGCTTTGACCTCTTTATTCCTCAGACTATAAATGAATGGATTCAACATTGGGATTACAATGGTGTAGAAAACAGAGACTACTTTGCCTTGATTGGGAGAAGAGATGGCCCCAGGTTGCCCATACATAAAGAAAGCTGTCCCAAAAAACAAACTTACAGCCATGATATGGGATGTACAAGTGGAAAAGGCTTTGTGTCTGCCCTCAACAGATGGTATGCTCAAGATAGTTGCCACAATATAGCCATAGGATATTAGGACAACCGTGAATGTTATAACTATGATAAACCCACACATTGCTAGTAGTACAATTTCATTTATAAAGGTGTCTGAGCATGAGGCTTTCATGACAGCTGGGACATCACAAAAGAACTGGTTGATTTTCCCTGGATCACAATAGGACAAACTGAATGTGAGGCCTGTTTGGGTACAGCAGTTGAGGAAGCCAAAGAAGTATGAAACTGCCACCAAGCATACACATTTCTTTTTGGATATGATGCTATTGTAAAGCAATGGGTTGCAGATAGCAACAAATCGGTCATATGCCATCGCAGCTAGGAAGAAACATTCAGTGGTTCCAAAGAGAGAAAAGAAGAACATCTGTGTGGCACACCTATTGTAAGAAATGGTCTTATCCCCAGTTGCAAAGGTTAGCATAGCTTTGGGTGTGATGACAGAGGAATAACAAATATCCAGAAGGGATAGGTTTTTCAGGAAAAAGTACATAGGATTGTGAAGTTGGACATCAACAGTGATTATAACAATCATTCCAATATTGCCTATTAAAGTGGCTGCATAAAACAGCATAAAAAGAAGAGACAATCCTCGCTGTAGCTCCAGGTCTCCTTCAAACCCCGCCAAGATGAATTGTGAAACCATGGTGTGGTTTTTCATATTGCTTTTAGACTAAAAAGAATGTGATGGTTTGATTGACATTTAAAATAAGAACATATTTTTATTACAATTGTGATATTTGTGCCATAATCGTACGTCCTTGGGTTTGAGGTCGACAGCATCCCTTCTTGAATATCTCACTTGGGTTTTTTTTTCTTGAAAGCCTATGAAGTCTTTGTGTTAGTTATCCAATGTCAATTGATTCCAGTCCTAAATGATAGTAATATAGGGGATAACAATTATAAGCAAACCACCATTATGATTAACTGACTAATATTTTAACACTTTTGTGGATATTAGTTCATGTCTTCATATGCAATACAAAGTGATAGTAAAACCTCAGGCTTATATAAGCATACAGTTGTGGGAGTCAATAGACTGTAATAGGGTGCAGAAAGATGCAAATCGTGACCACCACCCCAAAATTTCAAAGATCTGCATGAGATTATACAAGTCTTTCAGAACTTTGTAGTTATCAGTATTTGAAAGCAATAAATCTGCCTATCAAATGTCAGATTCTTTAGGGTCCATCTTTGTTTATATCTCCTAAGAGATTGGAATTTGTAAGTATAATCTCAGTTCAACTTGTTTAATCTGAAGCAGCTCAGGAACATTTTTATCAAGTTTCCCTCAATTATCAATTTGCTACAACCAAAAAAAATGTGGAGAAAAAAATAAATAGGTGTAGCCACAATGAGCATGTTGCAGTAGCCATAGGATGGGAGCTATATTCCCTAAACTACCTTATCCTTCTGAGTTCTGAGACCCAAGCAAAGCTGCAGTTAGTGTATAGTATAGAGTAGAAATATACTGTATATTCTTCCAACACAGCGCAGTCTCAAAATGCATCCTGCATCGTTTGAAATCAGAGCTTTCCTTGACACGTTAGTGTGTTAGCTGCAGTGTGTATATGTGTCACATGAGCATAACAAGAAACTTCAGTTTTTTTGTGACATAAGCAATACATTATAAATATTTAAGAATATAAATAAAAACTTGTCATGTGATATGTTGTATTCCTAGACATGTAATTATTACAATGTATGTAATAATAAGTGATGGTTTGCTAGTAAAATTGAATTACTATGTCATGAAATGATGCATGTCTATAAAGTGTACCATGAAAGGACTCCCTGAAACAACATCTCAGGCTCAGCCAGATTGATCACCAACAATGGTCCACCATGGCCTCACATCGGGAGGCATGGAGACGCACTATCCACAATGCTGAGGCCTCTTTCGAGAAGTCATGCCGAGCAGGTCTCAAAGAGAAACGACAACGCAGAAAGAACCGCAACTTGGAAACAACATCACCCAAGGAGACTTTCTGCTGTGTTTTCTGCAATTGGACTTGCCTATCTTGGATTGGCCTTCTTAGTCATCAACGTGCTTGTAGAAAGCATGGGATGAGTCCTTCCTGGATCTTCGTTCATGAAGAAAAGCCAAGAAAGGGGGGGGGGGGATGTCATGAAATGATGCGTGTCAATGAAGTGTACCACAAAAATGAAATGTTTGAAAAATTATATTTTTAACTGCATACAACTTATTCTTTACGTAGCAATTATTTAGTCTGAAACATGACAGAGGTGTAATACTGATGGGAAAGGTTTACTGTCAGCATGATTTTGACAAGGTAATATTAAAATATTAAAGTTTCTTCCTATTTGGGATAGCTTGAGAAACTTTGAGATTTAAATGGAAAGGAATGTGTGGAAATGTGCCCGGGTATGAATAGCTATTTTTAGCATTCAAGCTGAACATTAATTCAATGTGTATCATGTATTCACACTCAGAGACCAGTGTAGTCTAGTGGTTTGAGATTGGACGATGACTCTGGAGACCAGGGTTCAATTTGCCACTTGGTCATGGAAACTCACTCAGACTCAGAAAACTCATGTTAAGGTTCATCTAAGAACTGTCATAAAATGAAAATGACTTGAAGCCACAAAAGAACAACAATTCAACATTCAAGTGTGGTTAAGACTTCAACTATTTGATACTCAGGGCAAAAAAATAATGACGCTTTTAAAAATGGCAATCCAGATTTTTCTTCCTTTGCTTAATGAGTTCTCTGTTATTGTTTCAGTATTACTGAATGAATACATAATGATTAAATCTGAACAAGTTTTAAATTACTATATTACAGTGTTAATTCATATTGCCATTTGTTTCTTTGGAAGCAGTTTGGATGTATTATGGCTATATTATGCCAATATAATTTTAGCTCTTCTCCAAATATTCCAGTTTGCACCAAGAGATTCAATATGACAGAATATTATGGATGCACCTTATTTCAAGACATAGCAGCTAATCTTGCATGCAGCAGATAGCATATCTCAACATATAAGTATATTTCAGTATATATTTTTAAACCTCCTGTCCTCTGATTATTAATCAGAAATAATGTCAAAATTTTCTAGATGATGTCATAAATAAATTAGTCCATTCAATTGTCTGAAAGCTATTCAAATCATGTCTATAACAACATTGCTACTATTTATTCGTGGTGGTGTACATAATCAAGAAACATCACTCACCTTGATTTCAATAACTGAAGGATGGGATACAGACTTTGGGTTTCCAGCCATCAGATAATTGTCTTCTTGTCAAAGCATTCAATATTTTCTACTCATAGTTGAGATATTTACAAATTATCTGATGTTCCTCGTCCTCCTTACATTTAAATGGATGAAGCTACCCAAAACTAAAAAGCAGGTCTGATATTATAAAAACCTTAGCTGAATGCCATTGTTTGTATGTTTTGGAGCGGTTTTATGTCTCCTAAATTAATTGGTGTTCAGTTCAGAGCTAATCTCTAGAGTACAAATAATAATATGTAAACTATTCTACAAAACAGATTCAATATTTCCCAACAGAAAAAGTGTCATCTATGTAACAGTGAATCATTTAAAAGTTTTCATTTTCAAATTCCACTTGCTTACCTTTTGCACCTTTTATGGATTTAGAAAGCACTGTAAATTGAAATCTATCTTATTAACTCACATTAATATGACTGCAAACATATGCTTCAAGTCTTTTCTTATAAAAGGCGGGGGGACGACAGGGGAACTCCAGAAAAGGAGATATACAGAGAAGCTGCCCTGGTGCTTGACTTCTGTGCTTTGGAAAACTAGAATACCCCTTTACTGTTAATAATTCCCCTCTTAAAGCAGGGAATACAACATTACAAGTTGTACTTTTGAAACTAGAAATCTACTAATTCAATCTTATCCTTGGGAATCAACTCAATAAAGCTTTGAAAGGCCCCTTTCCGCTCCTTGGGGTTACATGTTGTACTTTAGGACAGTCTTTCTCAACCAGTGTGCCGTGGCACACTAGTGTGCCATGACGGACCTCCTGCTGTGCTGCGAGAAAAGCTCTCTGCCTCCCTTCCTTCCCCCCCCCCCTCCTGCTGAACTCCTGCTGCTTGGGGGAGGAGGAAGGGCCGGGCAGTGGCGAAGAAAAAGAAGAAGGGACTGGGGCGCCGCCTCCTTCAGCCATTTCCCCAGCCAGCCTCCAATCCGCCATGACTCCCACCATGACTCTCGCCCCTCGCTCGCTGAAGCCGCGTGGAGGAGGAGCCCCGCCCACTGAAGCCCATTCACCGCTCATGCTCCTCCTCTGTAGGAGAGCTGAAGCTGGGAGGAGGGGGAGGGGCATGGCACGGCCTGTAGGAGAGCTAAAGCTGGGGGGAGGGGGAGGGGCATGGCTCTGCCCCCTCCCCTGGCTTCGGCACTCCCAGCAGCTGCTCCAGCCTTGAGGGGACAGTGCCAAGCCAGCATTGTGCTGGCTCTGGCACCGCTGGCTTGGCACTGCCCCCTCAAGGCTGGATCAGCTGCTGGGAGAGGTGAAGCCGGGGGTAGGGGGTGGGGCATGGTGCAGCCTGGCTCCGCCCCTCCCCAGCTTTGGCACTCCCAGCAGCTGCTCCCAGCAGGCCACCAAGCCCCAGCCGTTCTTTACTGTGTTAGAGTGTCATTTTGTGTCATTTTGGTTGGTGGTGTGCCCCCGGATTTTTTTAATGTTAAAAGTGTGCCACGGCTCAAAAAAGGTTGGGAAACACTGCTTTAGGAAACTAGAAATCAACGAATCCAATCCTTTTCTTGGGGAATAACACAATAAAACTTTGGAAGGCCCCTTTCCTTTCCTTGGGCTTACAAGTTATACTTTGGGAAACTAGAAATCTACTAATCCAATCTTTTCCCTGGGAATCAACGCAACAAAACTTTGAAAGGCCCCTTCCCTCTCCTCGAGCTTACACGTGCTATTTTGGGAAACTAGAAATCAACTAATCCAATCCTTTTCTTGGGAATCAACACAATAAAGTTTTGGAAGGCCCCTTTCCTCTCCTTGGGGTTACACCTGGCCAATGGTGGGCAGCCACAACTTGGAGGCCAGGGTGGGACACTGCAGTCCTATGGAGACTCTTCTCTCCTGATCTGGGAGGGGCAATGTTGAACAGTGGCTTACTTTAAAAAACACGTTGAAAGTTAGTATGGTGACAGAGGAGAATCCTTTCTACCACCGTGGCAAGTTTTGTCAGAAGCGGTCTAAAACTGAGGGAAAGAAAATACTTCAAGTTTTGCCTGTCCTATTTGCAGGTTTCTGCGTATTGCGCAATCGCGTCTGCCATTAACGAACAATTTGGAAATTTCAGGAAATTTCAGAAATCATTTAGGAAATGAATTGCCAGCGCCCCCTACATCCAAAACGAGTTTTGAATCATTTTTTCCCTTGATCAAACAAGCCTAATAGAGACATAATGTGATTTATTTATTTATTGCTAATTTCACAGTCTCATAACAGGCCCAACAAAGACTATCCTGTGTTCAGAAGCATTTCATGATCTATATCTTTTCCAGTCCCTTTTCTCATCTGTAGACCTCCTGTAAATTTGTAAACCAAGGTTCACTATGAACTCCAGTGTGATAAAATAGGTTCTTGGAAGTGACTGTATTGATCAATCCTTCACGGTGTTTCAACACAGAGACTTAATACAAGTTAGGAAGTGAATGTAAAGGAAACAGTTCATCTGCTCAGTGACTAAGCAAATAGAAACTGGTCTGAGCCACTGTCTGCTGACTGAGAAATGGAACCAAACCCAATAATGTTTTTTTCCTTATCTGGTCTGCTGGGATGCGCTGATGTGTATTACCATAATCGTTCAGGATGAGCACTAGACCAGGGTAGGGCACAGGAAATGGAGATAATGTAACAGAAAGTGAGTGTTCCCATGGGAATGATGTGGTTTCCTTTTAGGGGGTGGTGATGGGTGAGGTGGTGGTGTTTGTTTACATTCTTGACAGCTATGTCTGGGTGCTTCCGAAATGCATCAGCACTAACCCTATTCTGACAAACACTCTGCATTTTTGGTCTTGAATTGTAGCCCTACATGAGATATACTCTAATCAGCCTCAGTGGATTTTGTGGCTTGTTCTGGATTTTTCAGAGTGTTTTTAATGTGTTATTTCTGTCTTGCTGCATATTGCAGATTGTATTTGGGGTGTACATTTTGAGGACACCCAATCCTTCAGCCAACTTCATACTGCATTCTAGTGCCTGTTAAGAACCATACACAGTCTTGTAATAATAATAATAATAACAACCATAATCACCAATACATCACATAGTCCTAGACAGTTGGGAAGTGTGTGACGTGTGATCTAATACAAAAGCCAGCACAGTGATCTTGTTGGTGTGTACTAATTTTGTTGTACATCACATAATAATAATAATAATAATAATAATTTCATTTTTATACCCCACCTCCACCTCCCCGAATGTTCGGGGCAGCTTACACATGGGACAAAATGTCTATAGAACTTCAAAGCAAACATATCAAAGCAAAAGCATTCCATTAAAAACAAAAAATACAATTAAAATAAAATATAGCAAAACATAGTCAGATAAAACATAATTAAATAAAACATCAGGGTATAAAAACACTCACTCAGATGATACACAACAAAAACCAATAGCCAGAAATACTAAGATGGGCATGATCAGGCTTTAAAAAGGACCAGGTATGGGATAGTGCAAAATAGCTTAGTATAGGACCAGGGGATTAGAAGAAGTGCAGAGAACAGTGTACTATCTGGAGAGCTAGGTACTGGGCATTTATAAGTAGGGAATTGTCATTCTCAAATGCTTGTTGGAACATCCAGGCTTTTTAGATCCCTATGAAAGGAGGACAGTGTAGGGGCTCACCTAATCTTTCTGGAGAGGGTGTTCCAAAGCTGGGGAGCTGCCACCACCAAGAAGGCCCTCTCCCTTGTCCCCACCAACCATGCTTGTGGTGATGGTGGGAGTAAGAGGGGGGCCTCCCCAGCGGATCTTAAAGCCCATGCCAGTTTGTAACTGCATTGAACTAAATTATATGGCACTGACCATTTCAAATTGCATTATATAGCAGTGTAGATCCAGCCTTAAATTAATGTGGGGTAAATCTACATTAAGATAGCCTTCTCCCAGGTTTAGCCTCTCTGGCCAAATCTGTGACAGGCCCACTGGACTGGCCTATTCTACCTATATTTCTGTAATAAAAATCAATCCCTTCACCCATAACCTCATTTTATTTTGGATCAACCTGCAATGAAAGTTTTGATGAGTATATGATAACTAAGCAAACAAGTCATATGTTTAATTCCACTACTGTTTATTGAAGATTTTCTTGAATTCAGTTCCTCCTGAACTGTATTATTTTAATGGATTGAAAAATTCTTCTTTATAAATTACAAGCTTCTTTCTAGGAGGAAAGTATTAACAGGAAGAGTTTAAATCTTTTCATTGATTATTCATTTCAGCATTTTATTAACTACCAAAGTTCATATTACTCATAAATTGGTTAGTTTGATTTTCCATTTTTAATATTTATTATTATTATTTTGAAAAAGAAGGCAAAAGCAAAGAGGCGAAAGGCAGGAGGAAGGGGAGGTGAGAATAATCTAACCACTGGATATAAAATATGCTTATTGTTTTCAAAGGAAGCTTTTTCTCTTCAGTTAAATTAAATGAGACTGGAAGAGCATATCACAGATTCAATGACAGTGATAGATTACTGATTGCAAACTCTGGTATTCTGGGTGTATGGAACCTTAAATGCCAGTAACCTCAAACACTTTGACCAATGGCCAGACATGCCAGGAGCTGAAGTTCAAAACACCTAGAGGACCAGAGTTGAGGAATCACCATTGGTAGATGTGCCCTGTGGATATCTGTTTTGACTTAATTCCTATTCAGCTCATTGTGTATTTTTCCTATGCAAGTATGTGTAGACCTGCATGTCTAGATCTTATTTTCTTGAATGGAAAATGAAATACTCTGCATCAGGGTTTAAACGGACAATGATTGCATTTACACTGTAGAACTAATGCAGTTTTGACATCACTTTAATTGCCATGACTCAATTTTATAGAATCACGAAAGCTGTAGTTTTACAAGGTCTTCATTTTTCTCTGCCAAAAAGCGCTGATGCCTCACCAAACTACAGCTCCCAGGATTCCATAGTGTTGAGCAGTGGTCATTAAAGTGGTATCAAACTACATTAATTCTATTGTGTAGATATACCCAATGTCTTCCTCAATGCATTTTTTACTTCTTTATTTCTGAGGCAGTATATCATCGGATTCAGGAGGGGCACTACTATAGTGTACAGAACTGACACAAGTTTATTGGAGTTGTAGGCATACATAGCTTTGGGCCGTGCATAAGTGAAGAGAGTGGTGGAATAGAACAGTACCACCACTGTGAGATGAGAGCTGCAAGTGGAGAAAGCCTTCTTCCTTCCTTGAGCTGAAGGCATTTTCAAGACTGTTGAGATGATGAAGATATATGACATAATAACAATGCAGAGTGGAACCATGATTACTATAAGAGCCAGGATAAAATCTACTAGCTCAGCCATGGATGAATCAGTGCAAGAGATATTCAAAAGGGGTGAAATGTCACAGAAGTAGTGGTTGATCTTTTCAATGCGGCAGTATCTTAGTCTGCCAATGAAGCTGAGCTTGATTGCAGAAGTAATTAAGCCACATGTCCAACATCCTGCTGACAACTGAGCACAGAAATTATTGCTCATGATAGCTGGGTATCGCAATGGGTAACATATGGCCAAATATCGGTCATAGGCCATGACAGCTAGAAGAATATATTCAGTGCACACAAAAGTGACAAAGAAATACAACTGGGTCAGGCAGCCTTGGAAAGTGATCCGTTTGTCTTGCACAAGAATATCCGTTAGCATCTTTGGGACAATTACTGTCACGTACCAGACTTCAAGGAAGGAGAGGTTACACAAGAAGAAGTACATTGGTTTATGAAGATTATTGTTAACCCAAACAACTACAATGATTATGAAATTTTCCATCAAGGTCAGCAAGTAAACAAGGCCAAATAGGACAAAAAGGAAAATCTGAAGTTCTGCAGATGTGGAAAATCCCAGGAGGATGAAATAGCTGACATTTGTCTGGTTGGTTTCTTCCATTCTTTGAATGCAAGGTTCAATCTAAAACTTCTAAGGGCAAGATAAAAGAAATATAATACAGCATACATTCGCTCGTGATAATTTCTGTTTCATACTTATTTACCATTTCCCATTGTTAATGTTCAGGAATATTTTAAGACATTGAAATGCACGTACACATTTTTGCCTATCTTTTCATTAAAAAAATACAAAAGTAATAAAAAGTAGCCTACTGTAGTATCATTATTTGTTTCTTTATAGCCCATATTTGCCCCAAATAGCAAACAGTTATATTCACAGAATTTAAAAATTAACTAGTAGCAAAATAATGCTGTAAGATCCAGCATGGTATAATGTTTTGAGGTACAGACTATGAGTCCGGAGTGGAAATCCTCTTCAAAACCTATTGAGAGACTTTGGGCAAATCACACAGCCTCAGAACCCTTCCACACAGCTGAATAAAATCCCAGATTGTCTGCTTTGAACTGGAATATATGGCAATGTGGACTCAGATAACCCAGTTCAAAGTAGATGATGTGGGATTCTCCACCTTGAGCTGCTGGGTTATATGGCTTTATGGAAGCGCCCTCAGCATCAGAGAAGGCAAAGACAAACCCTTTCTGAACAAATTTTGCCAGGGAAACCCTGTATTGGGGTCATCATAAATCAGGAATGATTTGAGAACATACAGTATCAACAGACCCAAATTAATTCTGATCTGACCCTGATTATCCACAATATTTTTGACTGGGAAATTTTTGATTGTGTCTACTTGACTGCTGAACAAGATCAAATGAATTGAACTGTTGAAATCTACTACATCTCTTTCTGAGGCAGCCAGGATTAGACAATACCCAATTTTAGACACAGGCTGAAACACGCCAGCACTTCTTGTAGTCTTTTACCTATGTTTTTATCCAACATGTATTTTAAGCAGCTCTTAACTGTTGTAATTTTTATCCATTTGTGTATTTAATCAACCGGATGTTCTTAATCTCATTACCTGCATACCTTGTACACCTATGGTGCAATAAGGGTCTTTGGACAATATTGTTGTTGTTGTTGTTGTTGTTGTTGAGAGAGATGCCTGAAAAGGTTTTAATGTACACATGTCTGCAGAGAGCAGAATACATCAGAATATTTTTCTACCTCACGCCATCTATAAAACTAAGCAAAACTGGAAGAGCGTAACCTCACATTATGTGAATAAAACTAATTTTTTATCAGCTTCATACTGAAAACGAGCATATGTAATTTATCCCATCTTTTGCATTGGCTTATTTCCTGACATTTATTTTATTCCCAGAACACAACTGTTGTGCTGGTTTTAACTGATCAACTGCATAAAAATGAGCTTAATAATTTTAATCTGCAAATCAGTACTGATATAACAAAGTCATAAGCAAACAAAAATTACTAGCATCCTTAAATTCAATTAAATATCCAACAGATGAAACATTTATTTCTCTTCCATGAATGGATGAATAAGACCTATCTTTCAATAAATTGATCATTTGTAGGTGAATTAATGTTTTTAATATACAGAGAGAGGGGGGGAGGGGGGAGAGATTTGTTGGACTACTTTTTAGCTATCAGAACTGGCAGCTACATATGGTAGCCAATCAGAAAAAGAAGTAATTTTCTATAAATTAAGGACTTTCTATAGTCATTGTCAAGATATATAATAGTACAGATTCTGAGTGTATTTATTTATATTTGTCAAATTAGCCATTGTAATATCATTAATCATTTTAAATACTTCTTTACTTTTTGAAAAAAATATTAGTTTCCCCAAAAATATGGAGAAAACATTTGGGGTTTAAAAGCACTTTATGCTATATATTACTCACTATATTGAAATATTGTGTATAAAATTACCTTCAGGCTATGTAGAAAAGATATACAGATAAGGTGGGTTGCTTGTCACTGGTCGTAAATAAAGATTTGATAAGATGTAAGTGAATATTAATTGCATGCTTAGACTTGAGTCCCATCTCCAAGGTTATGTATCCAGGTGAAATCTGAAATCTAAAATACTTCTGATCTCAAGCATTTTGGATAAGGGATATTCAACCTTTTCTTTTATGAAGATTAACACTTTCTGTAGTTTATTTTTCCTCTTGAAAAAATAGTTACAATGGAAAGCAAATAAGAAATTTACCTTGTTTCTTCCAGGTCAAGTTCTCCCCACCCTCATCTTCATCTGCAAGTGGACACATAACATTTGCATGAAATTATTCTCTCCTACTGCATGCATATCTACTTATCTTCTCACAACTCTAATTTGGGACTAGACTTGAAAATTAGTATTGCTCTCCCAAGGGTTGGAGCCTCAGAAGGTATCTTTCTCCATTCATGCTAATTGCATACATAGATTTCTAACTTTGTATAGTAGTTGCAGATATAAAGTAATAAAAAAATCAGAAGTTAAAGCTAGTCCACATATAACAATGACTACCATGGAAAAGGAACAAAAATGAATACAAATAAATTCATTGATCAAAATAAAGTGAAAAGATGGGCAACTGTTAATTGAAAAATTACTGGATTTTTTAGAATATTGTTTTTAGTTTTTCACACCTTTAGTATGAAGGAATTGAATTTGATTGAATTACTGAAACATATGTATTTAAAACTGTGGATTGTGTTTTCATTTGGATCTCCTAAAGCAGGGGTCGGGAGCCTAAGGCTTGCGAGCCATATATGGCTCTTTTGACGATTCCATCTGGCTCCCAGCACGGCAGGCGCTAACAGGAGCAAAAAAACACCCAAACGAAAAGGTCAGATGCCAGGCCGCAGGCCCTTCCCCGCCCAAGGAGTTGCCAGAAAGCGGCCCTGGGCTGCGGAAAATGCCGCATGGCAGGCCCTACTGGGCCCGAAACCTGCAGCAAGGGAGGTGGGAAGGACTGGGGTAGGCTGGGCCACGTGGACAGCAGACCGAGACCTTTCCCCACCCGACCAGAAGCCAAGCCAGGGCCAGCAGTGAGAAAGGGGGGAGGGAGCAGGTGCACCCCCCCATGAGCCCTCCCCCCTAACAGAGAGAAAAGATGGCCAAAAGAGATGCCAGATGCAGGGCGGGCCCCCGCTGAATCCGGCACAACGGCAGGGGAGGAGGGAAGAGTGCGGGAGGAGAGCTTTCCTGAACAAAGGAAGGAACGGAAGCCATGCAGGTAAAGGTCCCTGCCAATGGCACAGCTGGGCATGGGGAAATCATTTTCTCATAGTGTACGTATATACTCACATTTTAGTTGAATTCAGTGTTAAAATATATTATATATATTATATGGCTCTCACTGAAATACATTTCCAAATATTTTGCTTTTATGGCTCTCCAAGTCAAAATGGTTTCCCACCCCTATCCTAAAGGAATCTTGGGTTCACAAAGCAATTAGCAAGCCTTGCAAATGCTGGTTTTGCTTGATGGCAATGTTGTGGACCCATATATCCAGGACTGCATAAAAATTCTCAGCCAAAAAGAAATCACAAGTGAGAAACATTTAAGAATTACTATCTTAAAATAGAATAATGGATTTTTGGCACATCCTTTTAAAATGTATGGAGTCTGCCATGATCATTACTCTTTCGCAGAACTATTGCACAATGGGATGTCTTTGGGTCTCCAAGTTCCTCCCAATTCTATCATTGGCTGCATTTCCATGCTGTCTCATCACAGCAATCTAAAATGTAAAGGTAAAGTTTTCCCCTTGACATTAAGTCTAGTCGTGTCCGTTTCTGGGGGATGGTGCTCATCTCAATTTCTAAGCCAAAGAACCAGCGTTATCCATAGAGGCCACCAAGGTCATGTGGCTGGCATGTCTGAATGGAGCACTGTTACCTTGCCACAGAAGCAGTACCTATTGATCTACTCACATTTCCATGTTTTCGAACTGCTAGGTTGGCAGAAGCTGGGGCTAGCAATGGGAGCTCACCCACTCCCCAGATTCAAACTGCCAACCTTTTGGTGGTTTAACCAGGGGCTGTGCCCCCAGGGGCTTCCCACCTAAAATGTACTTATGACAAATATTTCTGAGTTCATAGAAACCACATTTTAAAGCCCTAATGTAAGGCATTGTGGGAAGAATTTAAACTTATTTCAACTATGACAAGATGGCAATTAGATCTCTGAGCCTCCTTGGAGTCCTATTGTCACTTATCAGATGTAGGGAGAGGAGCGTTTTCTCCCCGCTTCTCTTTGCTGCCGGAATGGAGTCCCACAGAGCCCACATGTGATGCAGGGCTACTTCTGGCAGGATTCTGTGGGGCTGCATCGAAGACACACTGCAGTGTTGTGATAACCCAACTCCTCATTGAAGAAGGGGATAGGAGGTGAAGAGGAAGCAGAGGTAGATGAGGAAACAATGTGGGAACACAGACCTCAATGGAAGGGAACAGAGCCTGACATAAATCCCTTCTAATTATATTTTGAACTACTATTATCAACCCAGAAAATTGTATGTATGTCTGGTGAGAGGAGGGAAGTAGAAGAAATATATACAGTTTAATGCAGATACTACTACCAGCCAGTGAGCAATAGTGATACTTATATAAATTTATTTATTTTCCATATTTATACCCTGCTCTTCTCACCCCGAGGGGGTCTCAGAGCGGCTTACAGATTGGTCACTTCAGTGTCACAATTGCAGTACAAAATATAAAAAATACAATGTATTAAACATCAACAAAGTAAACATACAAATACATAAACTGTTAAAAGCTGTTAAAACCATTTAGCTAAAACCTTGGTCATCCTTCATGTTGCTATATATCAATTCAATAAATAAGACTACTTTAGCTATACTACCTCAAAATTAACATATCTAGAATCCAATCTTTTCTGCATTGGCAAATTTTAAATGGATATATTGATTTAATATCTGTGTATGATCCAAAAACTCTAACCCTCCTAATTTGTAAAATATTGGAATGTGTTCAACTCATCTTTAACACAGAGTTATCAGTTCATATAAGAATACTCAAAACACAGTTCCATTGTGCCTGGGCACTAGCTAGTGATTAATGTTGCTGTATAGAAACTGCAACTGCTGTAGTCTTTGAGAGAGAGAAAACAGGAAACAATACGGCAAGGGGCTGGATCAGACCGCCCTTTGGATCACTTCCAATTTGATTATGCTAAGTGCTGGACTTAATCACCTCTTCCAATCCCACTCCTTTTCATTCTATGGCCTGTCTTATTTATTTATACTATAAGTCTGACAGCAAGGAACTGTTTAATGAAATATTTGTAAGCCTTTTTGACTTGAAGGATAGAGTATAAATAAATAAAGCATCAAAACACCCATATCTGTGTTTTGATGCTTTAAACAAGTTGGATAATCTGGATTATTACCTAATTAATAATAATGAACTCCCAGTTCTTTAGTATAGCATAAAGATATTTCCTTTTCAACACTGCATTGACTTGTTTTACCAGTTCATGAGATCGCCTGTTTCCTTTCCCATCCTGAAGCAATCAATCCTTAGGCTTTATATGTTCAACTTCTTATACAATACAGCTGAAATGCTAGTCATCTGAAATGCTATTAGACTCTGAATGTGCCCCTCCCTTCCCCTTTAGTGCCCCCCCCCAGTGTTTTTGACCCCTTCTATCAATCTCCCCCCCCCAAAAAAATTGGTCCCATGCCTGTTACAATAACCTGTGTTTTAAAATGTGATTTTAAAGTGTCTTCTAATCTACTTTTAAATAACTGCTTCACTGGGGAGTTGTCCTTTCCCCCCCTAGGACGCTTGTGCCCCACCTTGTGCTGGTCAGTGACCATAATAAAGTTTTGTACTATACAATTGGTTTACTCAGTGTAATTCAGAGTGTTTTCTTTTCTATTAACCCCCCAATCCATTCATTCCTTGGAATTGTTTTATTTTATGCTTTGTTTTATTTTAATATTTGTGATCATTCACATATTACTAAAATTGATTTCATACCCTTAGCAATAGACATAGGATCAACTGGAGAGGAATTCTACTCAGTGTCTTAAATTTATTTTGGTTTCCTTTCCTTTAATGAAAAGAAGGACGAGGCAAACTTTTTAAGACCAACCTGGATTTCCTTGTTCCTCAAACTGTAAATAAGAGGGTTCAACAATGCTGGTAGGATAGTATAAAAGAGTGACAGAAATTTATTTGTGTCCAGAGAATGGCTTGACTTCGGTGTCAGATACACACTCATTCCAGAGCCATAGAATACCATCACCACCATGAGATGTGAAGAACATGTTGAGAAGGCCTTGCACTTTCCTTCAACAGATGGCATCTTCAGAATAGTGTTGCCAATGCAGATATATGACAAAAAGATCAGGACAAATGGAATTAGTGCCAATACTATGACTTCCACGAGTGCTATCTGTTCATTCAAAGATGTATCTCCACATACTAGATTGAGCAAAGCAGGGATGTCACAGAAGAAATGGTTGATTTCATTTGAGTCACAGAAATGGGAGGTGAACACTAGAACAGTTTGGCTAAGTTGAACTGGAATTCCAGCTAGCCATGAGGCTGCTACCAGCCCAAAGCATATTTCCCTGCTCATAATGGCCATGTAATGCAAGGGCTGGCAAATGGCAGCATATCGGTCATATGCCATGACAGCCAAGAGGAAGCATTCTGCTGCTCCTGATATGAGGAACATACTCATTTGAAAAGCACAATTAATGAATGGTATGGTTTTGTCATCTGACAGAAGGTTTTCAAGCATTTTGGGGATTATGACCGAGGTGTAGCAGATCTCCACACAGGACAAGCTCCTGAGGAAGAAATACATGGGATTGGAAAGTGACTGA
This sequence comes from Anolis apletophallus, assembly GCA_030556195.1. NCBI lineage: Eukaryota > Metazoa > Chordata > Lepidosauria > Squamata > Anolidae > Anolis > Anolis apletophallus. The sequence goes on along the minus strand of JARBWK010000008.1, from coordinate 123,936,786 downwards.
TCAACCAGGGTGACAATAATTATAAGGATATTCCCAATGAGAATCAATACATAGATAGTTAAGAAAGCAGAGAAGAACAAGCCCTCCAGACCTGGAAAATTGGAGAATCCCAGTAGTAGAAAACTATCCATTGTGCTCTTATTCATGGTCATACTGTGGAAGAAAAAGCAAAACAAACAGATGATCAGATAGATATGACTATGGACCTCTTCACACAGCCCAAAATTTGGCAGTGGTGGTGCCAATTTTTTCAGTTCTTCCATGGAGTCCAATGTCTCCCATCACACACGAGAAAAGTACTTCTTGGCTGGCTCCAGGGTGGGACTGTCAACAAAACCCTGCCGCTCCCGAAAACTTGCCAGTGGTGGTTGACTCCCATCTTTCCATAAGGACAGATGGTTTGAGCCTGCTTAAGGAGGCTTTCCCCAGTGTGATGAGTTGGGGAAAGCCGGGATGGTGCAGGGTGAGGAACAACAGGTCCCCATGTCCCCTGCCAGAGCGTTGCCATAATCACTGCAATCCACAGCAATCCAGGGAAATTCTAGCGCTGCATGTGAGAAAGTCCTTAGTATAACTTAACAGCAATACAACATGGCATACAATTAACACTTTATAAATAATTTTACCATGTAGTTGGGATGTCTGGTGTATACTATCAACACAATGGGACACAGTAAAATGTTTCTGTCCCCATAGAACCTAAAGAAAAAAAAGAAGAGATAGTAAGATCAGGTTAATGTGGTCAGGGTAAAATCAGATGGATTCAGTTCGACATATGTTTAGATGAAGTCTGAGAATTCAGCTAAATTCTTCTCTAAAATGATAAGAATTCCAAAGAAAAGAAAACTGTCGTTCTGAAATTTTATTGGACCATCCATATGGCTGGTTGTAAGCTAAAAATATTTGCCAACGGTAGGAGTGAGAGAATTGCAGATAGTATAGATACATTTGGGAGATGGGAGGCTTCCATACTTTAGTTTCACAATATGGTGATGATATTTTTATATTTTTATTTAAATATTTTATACATAAACTTTATACATGCATGCACACATCAAAATGTCCTTGCATCTCTGCTGCCTTCCAGCCAATTTCAATTCTTGGAATAACTAACTATACACATATGCTATTCCCAAAATCCCACTATCAATAACAACAAAACTTTATTACACTATCAATAAAAGCATAAGAATTTTCCCATTTATGTTGCTGAGCTGGTGATTTTCATTAAATGGAACGGAACATTCTCTATTTCATAACACTTTAGGGCATTTTGAAAATCGAATTAGTTGGATGGTGCACCTTCTGTCTACAACTGGGGAATTTCTGTGGACTTGAAGTACTCTCAAGAATTGTACAACATAATGTAAGCACACATACTTAGTGAGAAGTCCAACTAAGCATAGCCAAATAGACCCAAAACTGCCTGCAGATATGGTTATTTACCTAAAGAACTCTCAAACGTGATCACTTTTAAGAAAATGAAAATTGGTCAAAATAATGATCACAAATGAGAGAATGGCAGTTCTGGCATGCCAAAAATATGACATGTGGACCACAAAAATGATTGGGGAATCTCTCACATTTCCATATTTGTACACCTCATTACCACCTTAATTATTGTACATAAAATGAATTCAGATTGCTGGAGAAAACATCTGGAATAAAATATTATAAGTGAGAACATGGCCAACAAAAGCATACTGATTTAGATACAATGGTCTAATGAATGAAGTTAATGTTCTTACTAGTGGATTTTTATTGTTTTTGCCAATATAACTTCAGTCTTCACCTGATGTGGTATCAATATTTTAAATTGTAAGAATATTTAAATATATCTTTTGGCATTGCTATGAAATATCTCTTCTTATCTTATTATAGTTACCTGTTTGTGATAGTGATAAACATCAGATGTAGGCATAGAAATCTTATCTGAATTGATGACTTTGTAACGTTGTCTTGCGTGTGTTGATTCTGTACCTTCTGACTGATAATATGGATGGTTTTGTAGGCATGTTTGAGAGTTGGCTCCTGATTCAGTAAAGAATATTCTCAAGGGTCTTTCATTTTCCATCCCCTGGAGGCAAGATGAAATAGTGATCCAACAGGGAACTGAGAATAATTTTACATAGTAGAATATAGATTATTTATTTATTTTAGAAATCAGTCCCATAGGCATTTTGGCTATAGCTTTTTTTAAAATCACAGTTCAGTCCATCAGTCTATAATGGAACTAAAACTGCATAAAAATATGGTGATTTACCTGATGAGCCCTCAAACCTTCTCTGACCCCTCTCAAATCAGAACAAAGGGCAGCTTGAATCTCAGGTGGTCCTACATTTATTTCCAAGACTGTAATTGGCACTTAGATCCCCCCCCCACTTGATTTTATGTAAAAATAAGCACACTGTCCACACAATTTGGGGAGTTAAGAAAAATAAGTTCACATAAGTTCAAATAAGTTACTTCCTATTTTTCTTCCATGATAGATACATCGGCATCCTTCAATCGTTCTTTTCTAGTCTTGGAGTAGATGAATTTGTGTTTCTATTTGATTTTTGAATATTTTTTGTTACAATTTTGTTATGATTCCATTTTGTTTTATTTCCATATTGATTTACTTTTTTTAAAAAAACAGCTTCCAAATTATTTTACATTTCCATTTTTGTGAACTTTACGAATTAATAAGCATGAAATTTGATGGCAGTCAAGTTCTGATCCACATATCTATCCAATAGCTGTATATCAATCATTTGTATAGGCATTTATAAATATTGTGTTCTTTGGGCATCCATAACCAAAACACTGACAAAACAGTTGCTCTGTATGCTACTGACTGCTGGCCAACCACTAAGCCGATTGAGCAAACTCTGCACACCGTGGAAATGTGGATGCTCAGTTGGTCCATGGGTATTACCCTGAAGGACAGGATTCCAAAAATACAATGTGCTCCATTTTCAGAGTTGCTCCGATCACCGAGAAAATGAAGAAATCCTATCTGTGATGGTTTGAACATGTGCAATGAAATGATTAGGGCTCCATGGCTAAAACCATGCTGAATATGGAAGTTGCAGGTGCCAGAGCATGTGGCAGACCTAAAACGTGCTGGCTCAACCATTTGAAACAAGGCATAGCTGAAGCAAGACTCATAATGAGAGATACAACCAATAGGAACAAGTGGAGAACAAGAAGCAAACAAGAAGACCCAACGAATTCATGGGACAAATGCTAGGAGGAAGAAGAATCAACCTCTATGTGACCAGTAAACCAATTTAAAGTGCATGAACTTGGTGTAGAATAAACTAAGGCAGTGGCCATCCAAGACTTATTCCTCAGCTAACATGGATGAGACACCCGGGTCCCTGGATGCAACAAACTGTTGATTCCAGAGTGACCACTCAGGGAAATGGGCGGAGAATTCCATCACAAGTCCAGAGGATATTGATACCAGAATTCTACCCGCTCCAAGGCCATTTCAGTTCACTCTCACCGTGGTTATTTAATCTGCAGGTGAGAGTTCCCGTTCCTGGCCTACACCACAAAATGGTGCCTTGGGTGTACAGTGCCTTAGGTGTACAGTGGAATGTTTTCCTTATTGCGCATGTGCAACTGGAATTAATGAAGTAATTACGAAATTCATTAGTCTAATTAGGATTCCAAAATTTTCACCTTTGAAACATTAGGAAGTCTTTAGAAATGAAGCACCAGTGTCCCCTAGTTTTGTAAGTACTTTAGGATCATTTTCCTCTCCATTGGCACCCCCCTTGTTGTGGGGGAGAGGCTTGCGTACCCTAATGAAGTTGTGAGCTATGCTGGCAGGCAGATGGTGCTCATCTAACCCTGTAAGGTCAACCATCTAGAGAAGGAAACTCAAATCAAACCTACGACCTGAGGACCTCGCTACCACCGTCCCAGCTTGCTAGGCACCGGCCGACTAACCTTTGGTTAAAAGGGTGAGGCCAGTTCTGTGCACGCTGTGCTCCACCAGAAAAATCCATTGCACAGGGGAATTTCTGTGGACTTGAAGTACTCTCAAGAATTGTACAGCATAATCTAAGCAGTGCAATGGCCCCCTGGTAGCACAAGTGGAAGACATACTGAAGTTTTTAAGGTAAATGATAAGGATTAAAGTTCTTATTCTGCTAATGTTTCCACGTCTGTACTATCTTGTCATCATTTTAAAAACATTTATGCTTCTCATAAAGAAGAAAAAGCAATTTTCTATTAGTATTCTCAGTATTCCCAGGTGTTAGGTTGTGTGCCACTTTTACTGTTCCTTCCTTGTATAATTTCGTGCTGCATTGCTGTTTATTTTAATCTGTACTGAATCTCATAAGAAAAGTTTTGTAAGACTTGATAGAAGCATATTTGACTTTATACAGAGTGCCATTGTACCTCTGTTTGAAATTTCTGCATAAACTGATAACTAGAGCTTAACCTAAAAATAAAGTCTCTTTTACACAATGCTATCATTTTAAGACATCCATATTTTGTTGAGTTTTGTGTGTGTGGATCATAATTAACTGAATTTTTGCCTGTTTGGAAAATACGCTAGTTGAAAAGTTTCATTTTTATGAAACCAGAGCTCTCTTTCTCTACCTGATGCAGATTCATTTGTGGAATCATTCATCTACACTCACTTTCTGGTAACCTTTAAATTTTTTTTTGCTTCTGTAATGTCAGCTTTGTTATATAATTAAAACAGAAAGACGATAGCAATATTGATTCGGTACAAGCTACTGCATGATCTCCATGTGGTTGTAGGTGGACCTATTTATTCTTTTAAAAGCCCAATCTATAGTGTCTTGGAAACCCTTTGGTTGGGGTACTACCTGGTTTAAGAAGCCGCAGAGGTACCTACATTGCATTGTTGAAGCTTTGTTGACAAAGGGCCTCACTGTATTCTAAATGGGCTCTAGGAATGAGGGAGCAAGGCCATCATGGGCATTTATGTGGCCCTCTCCACATCCTGGCAAAACCTTGTGCATTGTTAAAGGCTCAGCGGGACTAGAGCTGGAATAAAAGAATTAACATGTTGAGATCCAGTGTGGTGCTTTGAGTCTTGGGCAAGGGCCCTGGAGTCTCAATCCTGCTCAACCATGGATGTTCACAAGGTAACTTTTTCCAAGTCATACCCTCTCAGCACTAGAGGAAAGAAATAGCATATATCAAATAACTAAATTTTGCCAAATCCTCCCCTCCCCCCTGGATAGAGTCACTGTAAGATGGAGATGACACAAAGTTACATAACAATAACAATACATTAACTTGTTGTCCTTTAATTTTAAATTTATTTCTCAATGATTGAATGAATTTGATATTTTCCACAATTTCCTAACATATTTCCTAATGTTCTCCAAACCTAAGTTAACTTGTCTGGTCAGTCAGTGTAAATGTGCACCACTGTATCTACATATCTAGTATCTGAATGGGGATTGTTTGACACATAAAATGAATTATAGTTTCCCTTTGGTGGTCCATCCTTTTGCCTTACGCCTTCATTTCTGAAACTTGTCTCCTTGAGTTTTCAACGTCACAAACATGAGATATGTCATAAAAAATACCACTGGTTCCAGTTTAAAGCATTTATATAACATAATTGAATACAACCTTCTTCTTGTCCTTCCTTCCTGATTTTTATTGCTGCATTAATTCCATAAAATAACCTTTATTTTATTATGTGTCTTAAGTTTGCTGATAGGCATTTTGTGCACACATTGCTAAAAGGGTTTTTGAAGTCCAGCAATCTAATGTCTACAAATACATGCCAGTTCCTTTTGTAGCATTCCTCAGAATATTTACCCTAATCTACTAGATAAACATTTATTGTTCCCGGTCAAGGTTACTGCACTTCTCTTCTTCCACAGTAATAATTTGCATATAACTTCATTATCACCACAATAATATTTTGCTGAATTTTAACTGGTTTGTATAAATTGACATCCTGTGATACATTGATTTAACACATTCAGAAGACACTAGTAACAGCAGATGACTGTAGCTCTTCACCTTGGAACAATATCTGTGCAGTTATGTGAACTATCAACAGGACAATTGGGCGGCCTTGCTCTCGTTGGCCGAATTTGCTTAGAACAACTCTACTCATGGATCAACCAAAGAAGCGCCATTCTTTGCAAATTATGGATACCATTACAAACATGTGGCAGACCAGCACAGACAAGAGGGGCCAGAGATAAGGCTAGGCGACAAGGTTTGGTTGTCTACCAAACATCTGCCACTTCAAAGACCCTGCCGGAAGCTGGACATAAGGTTTGTGGGCCCTTATCCAGTGGTGGCTCAGATTAATCCTGTGATTTTCAAGTTACAACTACCAAGAGGTATGAGGATTCATCCTGTGTTTCACCGTTCATTGCTACGTCCAGCCAACGATGTGCGTCCGGGTGCAGGTAAAAAACCACCACCCCAGTGTTGCATGGTGGTGAAGAAGAATTTGAGGTAGAGAACATTCTAGACTCTCATTACCATCGTTGCAAACTTCAGTATCTGGTGGACTGGACTGGGTATGGGCCTGAAGAACGCTCTTGGGTCGATGCCAGGGACTTACATGCTGCTGAGTTGATGGATCAATTCCACCGGGATTACCCTTCTAAGCCTCGGCTTTAGGGGGGGGGGCTTGGGAGGGGGAAGATGTTGGGCCTTTGGCTTCTGTGGCTTCAGGGGTGGTGGTGGTGTGCAGGGATCTGTGTAATTTTCAGTGCAGGACCAAAGTGATGAAACTCTGGAAAAGCAGTTAAGGGAATTTAGTTTTTCTGAGAGTCCAGTGGGTGGGAATTGAGACACCTGGCTTGGTGATTCTAGCTGCAGCTGTTACTTTCCCAGGGAAAAGGGATGGAAATGTTAGAATGTTGAGATCTTATTATTAGCCCTGTAAAGGTTTGAAATTCAGTTCCTGGTCAACTTTCGATTCTACTGCAAGCAGTTCCATGAACTCCTAATCTCATGATTTTTTGGTCATTCATGACAGAACTTTGAGCTTGCCTTTTTTTGGGACTAACCTAGTTTTAAGATCTGTTGCTTCTTAGTGGGTTTATATTCAGACCTTACAACTCCATTAGCCTGAGGCTTTGGAAACATTTCCTGGGATTTTCTCGAATGCTTTTTGCCTTGGCTATTTTCATGTTTACTGTTACTTTTTGGACATTGTTTACTTCAATAAATAGACTGTTATTTCCAGCCGTGGTTGTGTGAATATTTAAAGGGCCCTGGTTCACAGCCGGTGTGCAACAATGTCAAGCACAAAGACGGTATCGACATTGAAGAAAAGGCACACGATGCCCTCACAAAGAGGAAAACAGTGCAATACCAGCAGTAAGCAGTGTAGTAATCACAATAGACACGATGACAGAACAGACCGCCCAAAGGCAGTGTCTCTCTTAAATCTAGTGTCCACCCGATAATGGGAAACAAAGGTCAGTGGTTTCACCCAAATGGTGGCCCTGCAGATTGAGTCCAATGGGAACCATTTCAGGAATGCATCTCTGAAGGTAGGCGGGTCCCATATTTCGGCAGCTGCGCATTGTCCGGCGAAGCGAAGAGATCGATGTTGGGCCAGCCTCGTTCCTGAAACAAGAGATGTAGCTCCTCCGGGTGGATCATCCACTCGTGTGATGACCATCGGGTCTGACTGAGGATGTCGGCCTTGACGTTTAGTTCTCCCGGTAGATGGACTGCTCAGACCACAGTTGCGTGCTGAACACACCACTCCCACAGGGCAAGGGACAGTGCCAGGAGTTTCCTCGAGCCAGTGCCGCCCTGCTTGTTGACGCAGTACATGGCCACCATGTTGTCTGTCCTGACCAGTACTGATTGCCCTGTTACCAGTGGGGCAAATGCCCTCAGCGCCTTGAATATCGCCAACAGCTTGAGGTAATTGATGTGGTGCAGCCTCTCCATTGCCGACCACTGGTCGTGAATCAACAACTCTCCTGTATGGCATCCCCAAGCTGAAAGTGACACATCCGTCGTCAGACACATCCGTGCGCCCCTCATCCAATGACTGGTCAAGACCACACTTGGCACACATAACCCTCATTACCCCCTTTACATCCTGGTGAGGTTTAGTGGAGGTGGACCATGGATTATGGGATTTTTAGTACTTTCACATGCTTTCATTCCCACAGATCACTATGCCCCCCACCAAGAACAATAAAGACCACACTTGGCACACAGAGCCCCTATGACCCACTCTACATTCTACTGCCATTTGGAGGAGAGTGGACCATGGATGATGGAACTTGAGGTGCCTCCATGGGTTATGGGATTTGTAGTACTTTCAAAGCCTTCATTTTCCACAGAGCACTGTGGCCCTGAACAAAGACCGATAAAGACCATACTTGGCACACAGAGCCCCCATGACCCACTCTATATTCTACTGCAGTTTGGAGAAGGGTGGACCATGGATGATGGGACTTGAAGTACCAAAGACCAACCTTGGCACACAATGCCTTTCTCAAATAACCCAGGCACCACCGGGTCCCCAAGCTAGTATTCAATAAAATGATAAGGATTCCAAAGCATTGATCCAAGGCAGTTAAAGTGATGCCAAATGATATTAATTCTATAGTGTATGATATTAATTCTATAGTGTCAAATACGGCACATATAAATTGTATCTGCATGAATCACAAACTCCAGATCAGGCACTCCTGGGCATTGAGATGACATCTAAGGATGACTGGTTCCTATCATTGGGGAATACAAGATAACCCAACTTTATCCTGCAATACGAGAAACTGGGGAATCCTGAGAATTTCTCCAAAGCTCTGGAGCAACCCTGCATGGGGTTTGTGTGAACACCTGAGCCAATTCTAATTTGAACTGGTGCTACTGGTCAAATGGGACGAAGCTACTATACTGTTTTCCCTGGGCTCAGGAGGAAAGTGGGATGGCACACAACTTTTGTAAGTTTTGTTGTTGCAGAAGCAGAAGTCTGCAAAAACATAAACAAAAACCCTGGTCATTGCTAGGAACTTTTGCTGAGGTCAGCAAAGGTTCCCACATACCTGGAGGAAAGAGGGGGATTACCACAACCTTTCCTTCTTTTTCCCTCCATGTTGTGTGGTTACCTTTGCTGACATCTAGATAGGCAGCCAGCAACTAGGTAGTCAGGATGCTGCTCTCACCGCTACCATAGTTTGTGAGTGGAAAGGTGTAAACACCTCAGCAGAATCTGAGGCTACTCCAAACAGCAACCCTTCAGACTGGATACTGATTTTGGTACCTATGTAGATACTGAAAAGCAAATTACTTACGTGTACTGGTCTGTTTTACAGAGTAAGTTTGTAATCCTCCGAATCATGCAAAAGGAGAAACAACCAGAGTTGATGTCAGGCCTGGATTACCCATAAGGCCACCCTAGGCCATGGCCTAGAGTGGCAGCCATGGGGAGGGGCAGCAGATCCACCCCCCCCCCAAATGTTTAAAACATTATTTTAAAAAATCCAAAAAGTGTGCATCCTCGCGCCAAGGCCATCAGGCCATGCCATCCTCGCCATGGGGAGGCAGCAGATCCACCCCTCCCAAATGTTTAAAACATTATTTTAAAAATCCAAAAAAAGAAGGACTCTGCCCCCGGCTCCGCCCCCCCGCTCCGCCCCTGCCTCCTCGCCAGCGCCCTTTTCTGATGCAGGGAGCAGCATGATGGCTTTAGGAGGGCCCTTTTCAGGGCAGCATGATGGCTTTAGGAGGGAGGGAGGAGCCGCGGGGACGTCTCCTCCCCCTCCCTCCTAAAGCTGTCATGCCAGCCTGAAAAGGGCGATTTCGGCCGCTTCTGAGGTCGCATGATGGCTTTAGGAGGGAGGGAGGAGCCGTGGGGAGGCCCCGCCCTTGGGGCCACTGCCGCGCATGCGCGGCATCGGTTCCGGGGGTGGGGCTTTCCTTCCTCCTCCTCACACCGGTGAGGAGGTAGGGGGGGAGCCGGGGGCGGAGCCAGGGGTGGGGACAGAGCCTTTGGCCTAGGGCGCCAAAAGGCCATGATCCGGGCCTGGTTGATGTAGAAAGAGACAATATCACCACTCCTGAAGGAAGGCAACAGCAGACTCATTTGCAGTTCACAGGAATCAAGACACACAGGGTGACAGGCAATAAGCCGGCAAGGAATCTGCCCCCACTTTAAAACCAGCAATATTTATAGACATTTCTAAACGCTTATTTCCTATTTTGCAAGACCAAGCATAGCCAAGCTTTTCCCATATAAGGCTATCTTCCTCCCCAACTTTCACTTTTAAGCTTATCTTATGTACTAGTTGTTTTTCTAGTACATTTGCGAAACAAGCTCTTTATACTTTCGGTTCCTACTTGCTGTTTCAAAGCAGCTAAAGCAAGAGGGAGAGAGGTCTAATTTATCCATCCTTGGTTTTTCCCATTTTGGGGACCCCTCTACCACAGAGTAACAACAGAAATATACCAACATACAGAAGTTTTAAATTTTGCTATCTCCAGAACTCCTCACTACTGATTTCTTTTTCAGTATTAAGTGAACTGAAGAGGAAGATATGGGAGCTTCTGAAAGCAAGGTAACGTATTTCTTTTAGGATCAGACAACAAATATCTTCTTATTTCTAAAAGAAGTATGTCTCTCAAAAGTAATCCTTCTCCACTTAGGGCTCATTTTACCAGGCAAGTAAATATGACTTGCTGGGGTGGCCAACATCTAACCTCCTCTGTGTCATTGCTGTTATTAAACAGGCATCCACCTGTTTAATAGGAGAGGTAGTGCTGGTGACCTGAGCTTGATTCATTTCCTTCTTTGTGTTGATGAGTGCAGGAAAAGAATGACAGCACTAATGTCTAGTCTTGAGAATAGAACAGGTCAAATTAGATGCAATCCCACTGTCCAGACTGTCCTGAAACTGTGGTATACTCCAGAGTTTCCCGGAAACTCTGTATTATCCTGTGACTTTATTGATTGCAGGAAAAACTTGGTTTAAAGCAAAAGCAACAACAAACAAATAAACAAAAATAAAACAACCCCCTGGGATATTAATGGAAGTTGCTGGGGTAAACCATCATTTCACCTGGGGTTTTTTTTTGGCCATAATAGGTAAACTCTTATTCTCCTTGAAATTCTTCAACTCCAAACCTTCCTTCTTGATAATCTAATTGTTCCACAACCAGAGCCAAGTAAGTGGGTAAAGCAGGAAGAATTACAGTTTGTTACTGTTAATGGTGTTATTTGTGTTGTATGACCAGGAAGTGGCGCAGCTAGCTAAGTGTCAGCTGCATAACATCTCTCTGACCTGTAGGTCATGAGTTCGAAGCCTGCCCGGGTCAGGGTGGGTGCCTGACCTTAAGTGTAGCCTGCTGTCGACCTTTGCAGCCCGAAAGACAGTTCATTTGTCAAGTAGGAGATAAAGGTACCACATTAAGTGGGGAGGCAAATTTTGACTGATTTATGAGCCCATTAATAACTCCAGGAATTGCTGAATGGAATGCGGAAGAACAACAAGGGACGCTGGAAAAAGCTGAGCTCCCCTCCCCTGGTGGCCAGAAGTCTGTCACAAGTTTACCAGAAAAATTGCCTCTTTGTACATCTTTGTTCGTATATGTTCGTCAATATATGTATATATGTTAAAAACTGCAGGGATTGTCTGCAATGTATATGTACTGTAATCCGCTCTGAGTCCCCTTCGGGGTGAGAAGAGCGGAATAGAAATGAAGTAAATAAATAAATAAATATATTGTTGAGAATTTATCATTTTGTATTTTTTTGCTGAGGTTCATTTAATCATAAGCAAATTAAGAACCACAGTGGAAAGTGACAGTCTGAATAGAGAATTTTCTTCTATGTATAGACACTCAGCCTGACAATAGTTGAGGTTGGAAGGGAGGGAGGAAAGTATCACATTCAGACTCACTGTATATTTGAGAAGAATAAAGGGATTGAAAGCAGAGTGCCACCTCCACCTCATCCTCCTACTGCCAAAACTGTTTTTTGTTCCCAAATGTGAGGGAGCTGCTGTGTTTCTGCAAAGTTTTAAGCCATCTAAGATCATTCTGAGCCCAAGAGATGCCTTAAAGGAAAAAAGAAACTGTGTTTACTTCTGGCTTCCTCTGAGCCTTTTTTGGAACAATTAATAATATTAAAGCAACATTTTTTACTCATTGAAGAAATGGGTTGTATCCAAGTCATAGCTTATCCATTTAAGACATAAGAGCAAACTGTGATTTTATGTGAAAATGATGTCACAGAGAGTGTGCAGCGAAGACAGAAGAGGAAATGTACAATACTGAATCTTGCTCAATATTGTAAGGTTGTCTTCATTTGTCATGTGAAACAGAATCAGTAGTTATGGTAAATTATGTTATGCTTTAGTTTCCATGATTTAGTTTCCATGGCTGGAGGCTACAATATATTTTCTAATGTCCTGTTTCCTAACCTACTGGTATGTAATTTACATTTACCTTATCTTTGTTTTGTGTCTGGTTTTTGCAGAAAGATGTCCGTATTTCTAAAGAGCTCTCAGAAGGAGAACAGAAAGCTACTGCTTCTCGAAAGAGGGAGATAGAGGATGTCCTGGCCAAAGATGAGGTAGAATTCCCTCAATGTGTCTGTCTCAAAGAGAACACAATGTTCTGAATCATGTTGTGGACTTGCATTCTCACTTATGTCTGTGGAAATTAGAAGTTGTCAGTTCCATATCCATAGTAAAGGGGCTGCTGCAACATTACTAAGTAGGGGAGCCAGGAAAGATACTGATGTGCACCAGTCCTATTGTGCATTGAAACACCAGCAGAGGTGCTCTAATAAGCATGAAAGTAAAGTAATGTTTGACAAACTGAGTTCAGCAAATGAAGAGGTATTAGAACAATGTTAGAATGTAGCTTCCACAATTCCAAACTGTCAAGTGTGTTTATGTCTACTGATGAGTCTAACTATCTGGAGCATCACGCTTTCCTCACATCTGCCAGAGACAGAAGAGAAATTTCTCACTATGTCCCTTTTTTCATCCATCAGGCTAAAATCCCCAATATTGCTATCTTAGGATCAGGAGGCGGCCTCCGGGCCATGATTGCACTCTATGGCACACTATCACAACTAAAGAAATGTGGCCTCTTGGATTATGTTATGTACTTATGTGGCGTGTCAGGTTCTACCTGGTAAGTAGATACTAACTCTTACTATGAATATCAATAAGACAATGGCATGTGCCAAAAGAAATCTTTATAATTGTCCTCTGTTGGCTGATGGCACAAACCAATCTGCCAGCATCAGATTTTCTCATTTGCCATTAATATTCATATAACTGCACACATCCAGTGACAAATAGTGAGATAACCATTCTTGGCAAAAGCACTTGTCAAAAGTATCATGGGAAAAAGAGGCTAATTCAAGTATTGTGATACCTAAAGATCATAGTGCTTAAACTGACCGATTTTAGGCTCAATTAAAAAGAGAATAAGAACCAAGACAGCTTCTTGAAAAATACAACACAATATCTATTTTAAAGCAAAAAATGTATATTAAGTTGACCAAGAATAGATGTAGAAAGCATTTTTGCTTTCTCTCAAATTTGATTTCAAGTTCTTCAATTCTATTTGTGATTATATTTGATTATATTTGAAAGTTTGGTTAAGTCCTTAGCAGAAGTGAACCCCCAATGAAATAATTAAATATCAGTTCTTGACAAAGTAAACAATTACAACGATTTTCAGCATAGAACCATTGCTGCAACTATGTATCTATTCTTGTTAGAAAAATATCAATAAAAAGAAATAGCAATAATCATAAACATGCCTGAATGTCAGGAGATTCAAGACCTAATTGTTTAAGACCTGAGCTCGTCAAAGCTGAGGTCTGCTTGAATTGAAAAACTGTCAATTCTGCTTGGTCTGATATCAACGTTTTTCTCTTCACCATTTATTAAAAAAATGGACTAAACTGAAAATTTCACCCATTCTTAGTGTGGAGTAATTCCCAATTCAGTACTTTTTATTTTTAGTATATATGGAGCAGTCTTTAACTAGTAAATATTTTCAAATGGTTATGAAATTGGAGACAAGGATTTCTCTGCTTAGCTAAGGAAATCTAAGAGGTAACCTTGGGCAAAGTAAATTCTCAGCCTCAGAGAAGGCAAAAGCAAATCCCTATGAACAAATCTTGCCATGAAAACCAAATGATAGGTCCACCTTAGAGGTATCAGAAGCCGGAAACAACGGCACACAATACCAACCTGGAGAGTGACTTTAACAAGTTTATTTCAACATAGGCTTCCTTGCATACAATTGATTTATGCAATGGAAAATGGCTACAACTTCCCTCTTTTCTTTTTATAATTGTTAAAAATCATAATGTATTAAAAATTGTAAAGTGCATTTATTTATGTATTTATTTACAGTATTTATTTCCCACCCTTCTCAAATTCTTGTATGGTAGAAAGTGAAACTAGATGATATGTGGGAAGAGACTCAATGCAGTTATATAATAAGCTTTTTCTCTGTATCACATGCACACATCACGGGATAAGGCTGAAGTCACTAGAGTTGACTCTTACCCATTGTGCTGAGCAAAATGGTCTCTATGTGTTTATTATCAGCAGACACTGAGATGAAATGAAAGTAAAATAGTAAAGTCTTTAATCCCAGTTTTCAGATTCCATGTTCTCAGTACCTGAAATTATTTACGAATTGGTCATATTTGTTTTTCATTTTTATAAGTTCAATTTTTCAATTTTCCAGAATTTTGAAATATTTCCATGAACAGGATGGAAAGAATTTGAGTTTTAAACCCCCTGAGCATTGGAGAAAAGGAAACTGACCAATCTATTTGATATATCCCATTCATCCACAATGAGGATGATTAATAATCCTGAACTATTAAAACCTAGATGAATACCGAGTCATTTTCTGGCAAGAAATTTGGGTTGCTCTTACTTTTTTTAAAAAATAAAACAAAAGCCTTCTCTTTTTATAACCTACTAGCTTGGGGACCTGGTGGTGCCTGGGTTATTTGAGAAAGGCATTATGTGCCAAGGTTGGTCTTTGGTACTTCAAGTCCCATCATCCATGGTCCACCCTCCTCCAAACTGCAGTAGAATGTAGAGTGGGTCATGGGGGCTCTGTGTGCCAAATTAGGTCTTTATTGTTCTTTGTTGGGGGCCACAGTAGTCTGTTGGAACAAAAGCATTTGAAAGTACTACAAATCCCATAATCCATGGTCCACCTCCCCTAAACCTCTCCAGGATGTTATGGGGGTTATGGGGGTTATGTGTGCCAAGTTTGGTCTTGAGTAGTCATTGGATGAGGGTCACAGCGCACTCGAGAAGTGAGTGGAGGTACTTCAATTCCTATCATCCATGGTCCACCCTCCTCCATACCGCAGTAGAATGTAGAGTGGATCATGGGGGCTCTGTGTACCATTTTTGGTCTTTATCGGTCTTTGTTGGGGGCTGCCTTGGTCATGGGGAATGAGTAGAGGTACTTCAAGTCCCATCATCCATGGTCTGCCCTCCTCTAAACTGCAGTAGGATGGAGAGTGGGTCATGGGGGTACTGTGTGCGAAGTGTAGTCTTTAGCGTTCTTTGTTCAGGGCCGCAGTGGTCTATGGGAAATGAAGGGTTTGAAAGTACTACAGATCCCATATTCCGTGGAGGTACTTCAAGTCCCATCATCCATGATCTATCCTCCTAGAAAAACTGCAGTAGAATGTAGAGTGTGTCATGGGGGCTCTTTGTGCCAAGTTTGGTTTTTATTGCGTAAGGTATACAATGTTCTGTGGGAAATGTATTTGGTGAAGGTACTGCAAATCCCATCATTCGTGGGCCATCCTACCGTAAACTGCACCAGGTTGTAAAGTGAGCCATTGGGCCTCTGTGTGCCAAGTTTGGTCCTGATCCGTCATTGCTGTGGGCCGCAGTGACTGACTGAGGCCTTTCCTTTTCCCTCTGCATCACCTTAGAATGTTGGAATCTAGAAGCTGGCCAATCAGAGCCGGTTTTGCAAATTCTCCCTCAGTGGCAACCAATCATGTTTGAATGTAGAGGCTTGGATTCTTGGATGCTGGCCAATCAGAGTCCCTTATGCAAATACTCCCTCAGTGGCAACCAATCCCCTCTGCCTGGTGCCTTAGAATGTTGGAATGCTGAGGCTGGCCAATCAGAAGACCATATGCAAATTCTCCCACAGTGGGAGCCAATGAGAAAGCTGCCACATATCCGCCCTTCTGCCCTCCGGACGGATACATACATACAAACATACAAACATTCTCTTTTATTATACACTAGCTTGGGGACCCGGCGGTGCCCGGGTGATTTGAGAAGTGCAGCAGGATGTAGAGTGGGTCATGGGGGCTCTGTGTGCCAAGTTTGGTCTTGATCCATCATTATTGGGAGTTGCAATGGTATCATGAAATGACTGAAGGTAGTGCAAGTCCCATCATCTGTGGTCCGCCCTCCCCCAAAGTGTAGTAGGATGTAGATTGGGTCATGCGGGCTCTATGTGCAAAGTTTGGCCTGTATTGGTGAATGGATGAGGGTTGCATTGGTTTTAGGAAGTGAGTGAAGGTACTTCAAGTCCCATCATCCGTGGTCCGTCCCACACAAAACTGCACCAGGATGTATAGTGGGTCATGAGGGCTCTGTGTGGCAGGTTTGGTGTTGATCAGTCATTGGATTAGGTTTGTAGCAGGATTGGAAAGTGAGGGAAGGTACTGCAAGTTCCATCATCCGTGTTCTGCCCCTCTCCAAACTTCAGTAGGATGTAGAGTGGGTCACTGGGGCTCTGTTTGCCAAGTGTGGTCCTTATCGGTGTTTGTTGGGGGCCGCAGTGGTCTGTGGGAACAGAGGGGTGTGAAAGTACTACAAATTCCATTAACCATTGTCAGGCCTCCCCCGAACCTCACCAGGACGTGACGGCAGTTATGGGGGTTATGTGTGCCAAGTGTGGTCTCGATCGGTAATTGGATGAGGATCGCAGCGGACTTGGGAATTGAGTAGAGGTACTTCAAGTCCCATCATCCATGGGCCACCCTCCTTCGATCTGCACCAGGATGTAGAGTGGGTCATGAGGGCTCTGTGTGGCAGGTTTCGTGTTGATCAGTCATTGGATTAGGTTTGTAGCAATCTTGGAAAGTGAGGGAAGGTACTGCAAGTCCCATCATCCATGTTCTGCCCCCCTCCAAACCTCAGTAGGATGTAGAGTGGGTCACTGGGGCTCTGTGTGCCAAGTGTGGTCTTTATCGGTGTTTGATGGGGGCCGCAGTGGTCTGTGGGAGCAGAGGGGTGTGAAAGTACTACAAATGGAATGGAAACATTATGATCCGGCTTTACATGCTGAGGTCTTGCGCCTTCTATTATATCCATTGCTGATACATTGGCAACATGACCTATGAGCCTTGATAAAGCACTGGGTACCACTGAGCACTATGGCGAAACGGGCAGGCCGTTAAATATCCAGGATGAATTTTAATCCATGGAAATAATCCCGTCGGCTTTTGTGTCCTCTTGGTTGCCTGCACTTTGAAAGAAAAGAACTCTGTGCAAATAAAACTATTATCATTTATTTGAACTCAGACCACTGTGTGTCTATACATACAACGACTTGGGGACATCCTATACTTCTTACAAGCCCCTGGACGCTTGTGAAGGACATGCATTCGTACCATCCATGACGTGTTCACCGCAGGAACATCCCGCCACACGGCCCGCCATTCAGGACAGAGTCTACAGTGATCTCCAGGGACTGAGTGAACGGACTACACCATATTGACATTACCTTGATTATTATTTTTGCTCCATTAGAACTATTTACTATATCATTGGTTTAGCGCATTGTTTTTTGCTTCCGGGTTCGGGAACCTTGCCCAGCTCGGCCCGTGACGCAAGGGAACTCCCATCATCGCGAGAATATGTCTACTCCCTTCCCTATGCATCGGCATTACTCCCATGAGATTTGAGCTTTCCCCCATGGCACACTGGGTAATGTAGTCCCGATAGCCATTTCTACACGAGGGGAACGATCGCGGGACTACGAACGAGACTTTCGCGCTAGCTACCTGGGTAATGTAGTCCTGCATCGCACATTGCGATACTCTTCCTATTTACTGTTCTATGCGGGTTCTATTATTGTTTTCACTGCCACATATGGTTTATTTTTGATGTATTGACGTCCTGCGGCGTCCACATATTACCATTTAGATTTATGTTGATTGTATTATTGCAACTGGATACCTTCCGAGAGATACTGCACCATCTGGTGGTTTTATATATCATAGCATGCCCCACATTCATGCTTTACTTTAGATAGGGCTGTGTTACTACACTTTCCTTGATTTCACATATAGGACTGTCCACACTAGTGTGCTTTTGCATGCATCCTTGGTGTGTTTTCGTGTTGACCTAGGAGTTCAGCTGTTTTTTTCTCGAAAGTACTACAAAGCCCATCATCCATTGTCAGTCCTCCCCCAAGCCTTACCAGGACGTGAAGGCAGTCATGGGGGTTATGTATGCCAAGTTTGGTCTCGATCAGTAATTGGATGTGGGTTGCAGCGGACTTGGGAAGTGAGTAGAGGTACTGCAAGTCCCATCATCCATGGTCCACCCTTCTCCGAACTGCACCAGGACGTAGAGTGGGTAGTGGGAGCTGTGTGTGCCAAGTGTAGTCTGTATTGGTCCTTTTTGTTGGGCTCAGTGGTCTGTGGGAACCAAAGTGTTTGAAAGTACTACAAATCCCATAATCTTTGGGTCATGTCCCCTCAAACCCCACCAGGACGTAAAGGGGGTTAGGGGGGGTTATGTGTACCAAGTTTGGTGCAGGTCCATCACCCGCGCTGGTGGCTGTGGCCTGTGAAAGTGGCTGCCAATCGGAACACTGCCACATATCCGTCCTTCCGCCCTTCCGCCTTTCCGCCCTCCGCACACATACAAACATTCCGCTTTATTAAGGTATACAGAAGATATAGATATAGATAGATATGTAAGGATTACAACTTCATAACATGGGTCTTCACATCCTAGAATGCTTGCAGCACAGTTCATCTATGAATCCCCACTCTGCCCATCACATGACAAGCACTAATTCCAGCAGGGCTAAGTACTAACTGTGCGAAAAGCATCCTAGAATGCTTTGCCCAGAACACAGGAGGCTTCCTGTGTTCTGCAGGCAGCAATGGGGCCAGTGCAGGGGGAAGCTGTGTAGCAACACTTCTCCACATGAGATGGGAAAGTGTCACCGCAGGCAAGGCAGGGCATGGAGTGATGGGATTGTCCCTCTGCC